>KK351011.1:7701588-8301588 GCA_000671755.1 Glossina brevipalpis | reverse complement strand
AGTTTAAGACGAATATTATACTTCCTTCCCGCTAATAATTGGTGATATTGTAGATGATGATAGATTCCATTGCCCCTCATTAGCTTATAAAGTTATTGATGGTTTTATTAAAATTTTTAATATTTTCGGTAACTGTTCCAATGCTTTTACGTGTACAATAATTTATTATAAGAATCAAACGGCTACCGAAAAATGACATTCAGCTTATTGGATTGACAGGTTTAGAAGTCTCCTGCGAGTGTTTGGTAATATAAAGTCGAGGATTATTTAAAGCGGATAAAATAAATGCTTCCTCCTTTGCGAGTTGCGGGATAAATGTGAATATTATAATCTTTCCGCCTGATATTCGTCGATAGAAAAGCCTACACATAAGCATTAAAATTAATAATCAAAACATTTTTCAAATACAATAATTCGTTATAACTCGACCTTTTCTTAAGTAAGTATTTCCTAACTAGGCAGCGAATCCACAGAAAAATGAAACTCGAATAAAATTAGTTATCAAATATTGCTGCAGTTGCTTGTTTAAAAATAAAATATTTTGTATTATTAATATAGATTTTTTAATCCGATTACATTTTACTAAATATAAAAAAAAACGCGAGTTAATCGCCATTAAATCTGCTAATAATACCGTATATAAACGGAACAATTTTCCGATTTGACTATTTTCATACTAATATTTGCTAAAAGCAATATCGACAAAAAAATGAAATTAATTGCGGCGCTTCATGTCTGCATTATGGCTATTTTACTAAATAAAGTTAAAGGAATGGTCTATAAGCATTACGAAGTTAAGCATGAACATGCGTGATGTGACAAGAGATATTTATACTGGATTAATCTATAGAAAATTTGGACTTTGGATCTTCTTGCTGTTGAATGGAGCATCACTGACGGTCAGTTAGTTAAGATCGATCTGAAAATCAAACATGTTAATCGTACAAGTTTTGCAATCTCTGGTAGTTGGTATATGGGTTATGAAGTTAGTGAAGACACGATGGTACGAGATCGAATTCTAAGATGAAACTTGTTGTTTAACCAAAATGCTATGTCTTCTGAATTTATAGTTTTTATTTCCTAAATATCTCATTATTGGATTTAGTTTTTGTAGGTAAGCATGAAGTTACGCCGTAGCTCTTCCGGAAATGCAGACAGTTACCTATTGCTTCCATATGAACTGACAGGCAAATTTTATGATTTATTGCATTCTCATTATAAGAGCACTTTAAGAAATTTTGCAAATTGTTCAAATTTTCCCGTAATTAAAACCGAAGCACGTGACTATAAATATCGTAATTTATTTTACCTCGATAAATGCACTTTTACTACTGATTGCATGCCGAATTACATAACTGAGGGATATTATAAAGCAAGTGCGGATATCACTGGTGAAACAAATTGGTCTGTAACGTAATTGTTTCAAGTCGAAATAAATAAATAAAATAATGAAGAATTTGCAACAACTCGTTATTTCACATAATTATAATTATATCCGTAATTGAATAGGATTAAATAAATCAAAACATATTACCTTTGCTTAGCATGTTCTTATGTTTTGTGAGAAATAATTGATCGTCTTTCGGCAGTGAAGTTTCATTTTATTTCAGTCAAATGTTTTTGGACCTCGTAGAGGTAACGTAATGATCTTACACACAGAAATTTTATGAGAAATATTTTTTTTTTATTATTGATGTCTGCAGTTAGCAGAATCTATTAGAAGTGTCCAGTGTTAATTTAGACATTCGAAAATTTGTGTAGAATTATTAGAGTAGAATTAGTTATTTCCTTACGTCTATTGTTTCATTTTTCCTACCGTTAGATTAAGATGAAAATTAGCCAAGAGACTGAAATGTCTTAACATTGAATTTGTGGTTGTATTGATATCACGTTATTCTGGCTGTTGTGTTGCTTTTCACGTGCCGTTATCTATGTTAAATATGGTATTATCCGAAAAACGTTCAATCTTACGTTAGAGTAAAAGAAATTCTTCAAAATATATTGATCATTTTATCGTAAATTTCTTTGTTTGTGAATAGAGAGCACAAATATGAACGATTTTTGATTACGAAAATTAATAAAAATTCGTTCATGATAAGATATTTAAATATTTAGAAAATTTGTCAGCATAGTACCTTTAACTTTAACTGCATGAAATCCTACAAAAGAAAGATAAGGAAGTAGAGTTCATCTTCCGCTTGTAACAAGCCGAACTGCGCAGCATAGACGTCGCAAACTGTATATTTTTAGTGATATTCTAAATCTACTTTGTTATGTTCGGATGACACTTTCTCAGTCGGAAAAATTGAAGAATGAAAGTGGCTTATTGGGCAGGTGGTATGCATTCCTAAATGTTAATTACAGATCAACTTTGTTAAGTTGCACAATTATGTGCGTCTTACGTTCAAAATTATGCTCATAGCAAAAAAAAAAATGGAGCCCACCTTCCGTAAGATGGCCGGTTAGTGCAATAGATCCTTCTATTCATAATGATAAGAACACACACATGCATATAAATTTTTTATCAGTGTTAAATTTGGAGTCGATTTAACCACTGCTGCTGTTTCGAATGAAGTCGCTCAGTTTGTCTGTGCTTCTTTTCTTCATTGGGTAATATTAATGAAATTTATTTATTTTAATAGTATATGTATTTACATAATTAGTTATATTTATATATATTATACAAATCTAAAATATCGAGCTTAGTCAGTTTCATATACATATTGTATAAGTTCTCATGTATAAGTTCTTTTGCAATGGCTTCTCCTACTGCACCTGTTCAGTCTTTCTATCATGTAAGGAAAGCGTATATAAAAAAGGTTTTTTGATTTTTTTTTTTTTTTTTTGGTACTATCGGATAAACTTTTTCTAATATATGTCATGTTCATCTAATCAGGTACTGTTTACTTCTTCCTATTTTACATACATTGATTTACCACTTTTCTTATCACTGCTCTCTATCTCTACTATTGTATTGTATGAGATCCATTCAAAATATTTTTATTATTTTTAAATGTGATCATATTGTATATGTGTGAAATAAAATTTGATTGATCTTTCAAAACAATACTTTTGAAAGAAATTTCCACGTTCAACATTTACACATACAGAAGCACAAGTGCATACACATTTGCTATGTAATGAAACTATTAATGAAAATGCATTGTTTGCCTAAGTCCTTATCAGATTTCATGTTCAATTTTTGACATAATAAAGAAAATATTCAGTGAAAGCGTTTTATTTCACTTGGTGTGTCATTTTAGAGTTTTAAATTTAATAATGAATATTTATAGTTTCATGTACAACACCACAAAGATATATTTGTGATTTGACATTTTCAAAACGATACTTAGACATGGCTTTCGAAAACTTCACATGTAAATATTTTAAGACTTAGACTTAGTTTAACAGTTTAAGTCGATTTCGTCATATACGTCTGATCATTTCACTAGTTAAAGGTTCGAATAGTAAATCAATAGTAGCCAGAGCTTTTTCTATAAGAAGCTAAAGTTTTCTTTAGGAAATAAATAATAAGTGGAAAGCTCATCGCTATCTAACGAAATTATAAATGATTGATTCTTTCCTTGTTGACATAATTGGCGAACGTTAAAATTTCCTAAATAACTTTTAAGAAACATAATCGGGATTCGCTTTCCAACAGAAAGAGAATTTTTATTGAACCAAAATCTGGTATTCGTGTGTAATCATGGTACTCGTGTGTATTGATATAGTTTAGGGTCATGCCTAACTTAGTTCGCCTAATCATTTCTTGAACTAAAGAGCTTGTTATGCGTAGACAAATCAGAGCTCGGAAATCTTTTAAAGCACGCACGGTGTGTATTCGACTGCTGATGTCGCGATGAAGACCTCAATCCTTTGTGTAGATTAAAAAACTCGACCTCAAAATTTTTCCTATCTTCCTCGTAAAGTTGAATTCGAAAGTTAAAACCATCCAACCATATCTTCGCGAAAACAATTAGGAAAAATCATTCTACTATTTTTGTCATATTTTTTTTTTACTTAGAATTGTAGATCTTTTAGTTTAGAAGTTTGGCTTTATGTATTTTCTCCATATAGTCCCCGCTTCAAACTGAAATCCAATTTAAAGACCAAGAAGAAAAGCATATGCAAAAAGGCGGGTTAAGGAAACACGAATTTCGGAGCTATGGATTTATATAAAAACATGATATGCAATCGATATATCAACTGGAGGGATCCTATCGCTCTGTCCTGCAAATCATCGCATCACTTAGTAGTACGTATTAAATAACTAAGCTTAAGTCGTATGTTAATCTTTTGTCTTTTGCGCACATTTTGTGCGTTTCTTTTGGGGAAAATCAAAAATTCTCCCCCGTCGGTCACTACTTCCGTCCATCTTTCTCAGATTATCCACAGTAGGGTTTGTAATGAAAATTGAAGCGTTGCATCAACAGTGTCGGTTATCAAGTGCTAATCAGAGGAGCAATGTCCATTAACAACACCAAATGTTTGTTTGACGATATCTGTAATAAGCACCCGCGGATTGTCATGCTGAACACTCATCTTACAGACTTAAAGAATGTTAGTGCGTTCGGTAAAGTTGGTAAGCGTCGGGATAACCCACGTTCTTCTGTCCTCTTAGCTTAGACAAGATAATTCCAATAAACGACAACAACGATAACCTTTGTGTAGAGTTTGTAGAAGTCCTCTGTATTTCCGTTCGCATTAAATTTACTGCTTTAGTATTTTTTCACGCATTTAATGGCTTCTCCCTATTCTGAGTCTGCATCTGTTTGCTATTAACGTAAACTTTTGCTTTCTCGTCTATCTTCTTAAAAAAAATATTTATCAAATATGTTCTTAAAGATATAATTATTGCTTACGAATGGATGCGCCAAAATAAGTTATGGTTTGTTTAGCTTTCGCATATCATTTCAGTGATAGTGTTCGTTTTTGATTTCGAATGCATATTTGTACTTCCAATGCATAACAATATCATAACAATATTTATAATGCATATTAATTACATATTAACAAGTATCAGAAGCGAAGAAGATATCGCAACTGAATGCGAAAGTGTGGATGACGAACAAAATTTATCGATTGTTAAAGATTGTTCTTCTTCAAGATAAAGTTTGATTTTCTGTTCGTCAATAGTTTACATTTAAAAAAAAAATATTTTAATTGAATAAATTAAAAACAAAATCAACCTTTTACTACTTAACAATAATTATATACACTTAAATGTAAATTCAATAAATTTTTATTTAGATTTATATTATTTTTAATTACATTGAAGCACCAGCGTATAATTTATGGAATACACGTCGGAATTTCTTGCCTTCATTACATATATTATTGTATAATAAAGAAATTAAATACGTAAAATATTTTCCAAAATCTTATGCAATAAATGTATAACATAAACAATCAATGCAATGAAAAACTTATTGTTATTATTAGTTTTTTGATACAGTGATTGATTTTAGATGAAAAACAATAATTTAAAACTTTTTTAAAAAATATTTAAAAAAAGCCTTTAATGCCAAATATTTATAAATATTCATAAATACTCATAACTTTAGCAAATATTATAAAATAAGCTTATAATTAAAATATCGAATTTTTGTTTGGATTTAGCTGAAAAGATTACTACTGTATTCATTTATACTACCGCAAGTCAATATATAAAAACTGTAAAGCTTCTCTTCGCTTGTAAACGAAGCAGTTGTCTATTTAAAACTATTTATGCTCGCATCTGCTCGTTAAAAAAATAAATATTATATTTTTTCAAACGTTTTAACATTTTTTTTTGTCTCTGCGCTTGTCATTCAAATCTTTCAAGTAGTGACGTCCTGGGAATCGCTACGGAAAAAGAGCGACTCGATGTTGGCATGGCGACTCGATGTTGTTTAGGTCTTGGCGGCGTAGTAGATAGTTTTAGCCTGTCTACTAGTGTCTTTTTTTAATTCTCGAAGAAATATTGCAGTTTGAGAGGTGCCTTATTATGCAAAACTAAGAGTTGTATGCCGAACAGTTTCGTCGCATAACGTAACATGAATGGCGCATAGCGCTTAACTATTGTTCCTTTTTGGCCGTTTGACTCAACGGAAAGATTTTATAAATTAATTGAGCGTAGCGCTTCGTTTCCTTATTTTCTAATTTTCACTTTTGTCGCTTTTCGTAATTCGATCAGATGATTCGAGCAAATTAGATTAAAAATTTAAATTTAATAATTGAGAAAATTTTCATTTTAGACCACGTTTTAAAGGAATAGATACGATTGGTGAACGCACACTTATTTCTTAAAGAATTTTCCCCACATTTCAATCGGACTGAACTTTGTGTTTTTCTCTTTTTTATTCTTGACTATGAATTAATGATGAAAACAAAATTTAGGATAACTGTGGCCGTAAATATTGGCAAAATTCGTGTCATTCAAACAAGTCAAATCTGTTTTTTTGTTTTTCTTTTATATTTTGTCTTATTTTAATCTACAAACGGAAAAGGAAATTAAGTCTAATTAAAATGTTTAAATCTGGCAGTCACACTTTTTGATTTTAGAGAAAAAATTTGCTTTATATCTGTATAAGTCGTTAAAGTATAGCGACGGCGGTGACTGTTATTTGCTTATTCGTTACGAATTCATTGCTAAAACAAAAACAAAAAAAAACAACAGCCGATCTACAACACCATAGCAGTTAGTTTTAGAATGTTGTGGGTATTAATTACTACATTCGGTCATTTACACTCTAAAGATTTATTCAATACGTGTTCGAGCTGTTATGAGTGTTATCGTCAAATAAAATTTATGATACAACAGATATGGGGTAGAGGGTGTACACTTTACGAAGTGAAAAATTCATATATTTTAATTGCGATGAATATGTCTCTTACTAAGAAAGGTTCGAACTGGTGGTAGCTGATATTTTGGACTCCAAAAACATTATCTAGATTAGATTGGAGGATAATTCAAAATTAAAAAGGACCGACCGGTCTACCGTTTAATAAAACTAATTTATACGACAAAAATTTATATTATATAGAAATATTGAAAAGAAACCCGACCGGTAGAAGAAGATAAAAAAAATCAAAGTTACTTTGCAGTTCTGAAATAATATAAATATAATCATTATAAATCCGAACGTGCTTTGCAAACATTTCAAAAGTTTATACATATGACTAGATTTGAGACCTTTCGAAGAGGTAAATTTAATGAAAAAGTTCTAAAGCTCAACCAGAGACAATTCAAAACGTTATAGTCGGCTAAAGCTAACCAATACCATACTCTACATTACTTTGCCTAAATACAACATTTTTTCTCGAGTTTGTTTCTAAGATGAAGATGGTGAATATAAAAGATTCGGTCACTGCCACTTACAAGATTCATTCTTCTTTTATTTAATATGAAATATTTTCTTTTTGTTATTTGTTATATATTTATATTTTCTTTTGTTTGTTGCTTGTTGTTTTATAATGATTAACGTATATTTTCTCACACTTAATATAATAAACAAACTGTATTATTTAGTTTAAAAGATGAGAAGATATGATAAATGGTAAACCGTCACTGACAACGTCTCTGTTATGTCTTCATGAAAATAATATGTTATAACAGAAATAGAATTCCTTTTCCCTATTATAATACATAACGAACTTTCCATATAAATATTAAAAAACTGAAGAAAAATTAATTCGACATTTTTTTCTTCAGTAGCTTTAGAAAGCTACCACTTAACAAATTATGATTTTCATTGCCAGTGAAGGTATAAAATCATCGTGCGTGCACATCAAAAATAAACTCATTTTTCTAAGCTTTTATAATAAAATCGGAAAAATTTATTTTGTTAATGAAAGTACAATCGTCAAGGACACCAAAAATGTCTTTGAAATTTTTTAAAACATATTGCAAGCATGATAGTCCTTTTTTTTTAATAACGACCTGTTCGCCGAGCGTTACAAGTCCTAATTTTTCATCATTTTGAAAACAGAAAGCAAAATCTAAAAAGTATCGCAGTTCTTTTTCGGAAAATTGGAAGTGATTTTTTATAATTTTTTTTTTTTTAGAAAAAATATCTCAAAGATCACCAGTATAATCGGGAAACTATCGGAACATTTTCGGAACATTTTTCCATGGTGTTACTAAAAGATCTTATTTTGAAGCTGCATTTTACATTTCACAGCAATGGGATGATAAGCGTGAAGGCTTTGCGAAAAATTCATTTAAAATTTCGAAAATTTGGATTTTTGCATCTATAATTTGTTTCTTAAGTCCATTCTTGAGTATTTAATGAACCATTTCAGCTAATAACAAAAACACCCAAAAAAATATTTGTAAATTATTATTACCCCTTAAGAAAGTAATCCGGAAACCTAATGTCAAATTCTTCACAGGAGGTGTTTTCCATTTTGCCAATCAATCGTCCAACAATCTTACATCTACATAATTGCAAATAACGCCTTTATGTGCTTATGTAACCAATTTGTATCATAACAAAACGTACTTTCAGTTTTTTCAGTGTTTCTGCGTATTATTATACAAAGCCAATAACGAAATTATTTTATCCCAATCCTCCACTGATGAGTAAAAATGCTAAATAAACACGAATTAAAAATTTCTGTTAAACATTTCCACAGCACGCTGTCTCGAAATGATAGACGAGAAGGCTTAAGAAAAAGAAAATGTTTTGCAAAAACGTTTACATTTCGTTAACAATTTCGTAAACAAATTGCAGTTCCTCTTACCAGGGTGTTCAGTTACATATATATATATATATCTACTTCTATGTGGAGTTATATGAACACATAAGCGAAGTAATATTAATTCATTTCGATTCATCTTTCATTAAGAGATGTTGCGAATATGTAGATGCCTATGTGTGTTCATCTTTTGTTGAAATTAAGCATTACAATGAGTAAGACTAGGTTCACTGATATATTATTTCTTTATATGTTTTCATTTGAAATAAATGTAGAATTGCTTGCACATATTTTTACAAAATTAATTTTTTTTTGTTTTTTTGTTTTTTGTTATTATAAAGGTTGATTCAATCGATAGTAATGTTGAAGAATTTTTCTATTAATTTATATGTACAAGTATTATAAGTGTGTCATCACAATAACAATAATTCATCGCTACAAGAACTCTTGGGTGTGCTTTTATGGACGATAATATTTGACATTTATCTGTTTTACGATTATTGCCGACAATATTAGCATCTTTATCATAAAATTGTAAATTGTTAATTAATATTAGAAGGTTTGGTAATAATTACTTTTCCAATCCCTTATTCAAAAAAACAGAATAAAAGTATAAAAAGAATTACTGGTAAGATAAGAAACGGTTAAGAAAGTCGGTACTTACTATAATTGCGTCCATTACAACTGCTACAATATCACTTAAATATACAATAATTACCGAGTAGTCTTAAATTTGCGCTTTCTCTCAACAATTTTTGGTATCTCTCGAATTGTTGAATTGACGTAGAAAACGTTCTACGAACATTGTCACAACAACTTCGATTTTACATAGGAAGCTTCTGAAAATCGCAAAAATTCTCCAAGCATAATGAAAATATCATCATATGTACATACTATCAACCATGTGGCAAAATTAATATACTGTAGATACTGTAGATTATACATTATGAAAGCATATATCTCCTCTTCATTGTTGTAATAATTCTCTCACATTTATTACAACGAAAGTTGTTCCGAAATAGAACATCATGAAGGGCGGGCAAAGCAGTTCTCTTGACACATTTCCGTCATCATTTACAGAAAGCTTTTTTGCTTTATGTAAAAACATCTTTGCTTATTTATGGCTATTTTCATAGGGTCTTGAAGTGTCTTAAATGCCATCACCATGAAATTGAGAACAATATAAGAACCATACCTACGTTTTGCGATTATATATTTAGAAATCTAAAGGGAAAAAAATGTTCACGACCGTCACTGGTTAGTAGTTACTGGTTAATCTGTATCGCGACTTCCAAGATCTATTGTACTCGACCTTGCCCTAAGCCCTCCAGCTTTAGGATTGTTATGAATTCTGCTGCCTTCTTTGGTTCGAAGCTCCATGCTATGTTTGACGTTATGAAATGTTCACCAACTTCACCATTCGCACAGAATTTGATAGCACGTTCAATCGCCCCTCCGCAGAATTTGCATGAATCGGTGTGTGAGGTACTCATACTTTTGGGATTGTAGCTGAGGAAGCTGTGCCTCGTGCAGCAGCCAGTCTGCACTTTCGGTAGCTTATGTATGGTACAGGGAGATTTTAGCTTGACGCTGTGCGGCGCTATGCTCCCAATGGCTTCCTGACGTGTTCTACTCCCAATGCAATATCAGCTTGTTAATGTGACGCCTTTGTACATCGCAGAAAGGTCACGGAACTATCATGGTCCTTCGAGCTGCCTTGCCGTTGCCTTCGATGCCCGAATATCCAAGCACTTATATGAGTTGTAATTGATTGTGCTTGCCCAATTCATTCGAGGTTTGAAGGTACTCCTACAAAAGCATAGATTTTATAGCTTGTCCCTTCTGGACCTTCAGTATGACTTGGCTGCTAGAATGATCTGTGTCAGATAAGCTCTTTTCTGGATTGCTTTTTTAAACATTCGGAGGCAGCGGAAGCGTAGGCATCTATTTGGAATGTAGGGGAAGTAAATTCTAATGGTAAGATCTCTTGAAATCTTTGGCGGCATATGCCAGTCCCGCTTTACGTTTTCGAGCCGTCAGAGTACCATTTTTGTGCTGTAACTACCGGCTCATAGACTAGGCTGTCCCATTCAAATGTTTGCAATATTGAGACTTTCAACCGATATGACAATAGCAGCCTAGCAGCTCAGTGGTCTGGTGTACTCCTTTTAACACAACTGTTAAATGAATTTGAATATAATTTCTCCAGCAGACGTATATATAATTAAAATTTATTTCATTTTATTTATTTGCTTTCTTTTTTTTCAGGTAAGAATTGCTGAGGATTCGTTTCGCATTTATTGTATTCAAGACTTGCTGATGCGTAAGTTATTCCAGATAAAAAAAATTTATTCAAAACTTTAAAAAGAGGTCAATAAATATTAAAAAATTGTAAAAAGATATTAATTAGAGATTGATATGACTGACGAAGATCATATTAATTGATCGATGGATTCAATTGTAATTGAATTGGAAGAATTCTTTATATAATAAATGTAAAATTAATGTATAACGAAATGGATGAACGAATTATATACAAAAGGATTTAAATATATCAACGAAAGATTGAAGAAAAAAGTTGATTGCAAGGTAAACTTTAAAAGCTTTAAAAAATAAGGAAATAAAAATTATAAGAAAAAAATTCATTTTTATTAAAAATTTAATGCTATTGTTTGTTAAGAAAAATTAAACTCGTTAAACACTAATGATCGCATCAATAAATTCAAATATTTAATTTAAAGCCAATTGTTGAGGATAACGTAATACATTATACAATCGGTTGGCAAAGAAGTAGTTGCTGAGTGTTGTCTATTTTACGCAAACTACTGTCTAAAAATGATTTTTTATCCTTCTGGCAATTTCTTTATCTGATAATCGATCTAAACGAATTAACGACCTTATTATTTTCTTGTCCTAGTTTTTGTGAGTTTCTTTCAAGCAAGTTCTTTCGACAAGTTGTTCCCGCCGAACTATTGCATCTTTTTTAAAGCACTACCGTTTTCAGCGAAACCTACGTAGATGTGTTTGGATTACAGTTTTTTTCGCATGATTTTATTGTGGAACTAAATCTTTTCTTTCCTTTCCTTAGTCAGATTTTCAAATACGTGGAGAACCCTAAACTTTTCATATGTGTTTCCGTGTCACGTGTCCATAGTCTAGAACATTAGTTTTTGAACTAATTCTGATATAAACACTCCACTCGTTATACAATCAATGTCACACTTTAGCAGATTACTTCTACTTTCGCGATCTCGGGGCTTCATAGCTTCTCAATGATCTTAAATCAACAGCTGTAAAAAAAATGATATAAAGATCGCTTGTAACTTAAATTGATCTCAAACTAATAAATCTTTCTGGTAATAATGATAACATTAACATTTATTCATCGGGAATGGTTTGGTTCCAACCCAATAAGTTTATGTCTTATGTATAAAACTAATCTTTGATCACCAGAAAGATAACGGGAAAACATATTGTAACCCATTACACTGGTGAGTCTGGTGATGATGATGATGAGTTTCAGTTTCATCAAAATGTCATACAACAAAACTAATAGGCTTAACGCTAAATGTGATGATGCACTAACACACCATATTTGAGCATAATTCCTAATTGGTTTTCTTGTATTTTTTTTTTTTGCCTTCTTGATATTTATAAATATTTTGAGTGAAAGGTATCAAATGCCGGATGGATTATTGTAAATAGTTTATTAAATTGCTTATGAAATATTTCCGTACCACCTAGCATAAGCTAAAATAAAAAAAAAAAAACAAAAAATCCAAAGACCACAAAGAAAAATAAAGATGTTTTATGGTGCATATTAAATCAAAACAGAAATACTTTCTCTTTAAATTAAAGAAACAAAATAAACCGCATAAACAGTAGCGAACCGAAAACACTGACCTTCGTCTCATCGCTACACTAAATGCAACAGCATTGAGTTTTGTTTGCCTTTCATTAATTTTTAAAATTGTGTTGTTGTCGCTCGCTTTGTATATTAAGATCTTTGCAACTTTTTACAGTTGCACTTATTTAGCGAAGTAATCACTTAACTCATAAAAACAAAAAAATACAGTTTATTTTAGCCAGTTTGAAAACTGGTAAATTGCCAACTACACTACATACGCATAAATAATATCATTTAATTCATTCACAGTACACAAGGTCATCTGCTGGAGATGCTACATGTTGCTGGCAGTTTGCCTAAAAAACCTGAAAGAACAATCATTTTGTGCTTTGTCTGGTAATTTTTCTCCCAGTTTTCTTTCTGTTTCACTCTCCTTCTCTCTCTCTCTCTCTCTTTCTCTCAGATAGTTTTAAAATTATTTTAACTTTTACTTTCATTCTAGACTGTATTTGGAGCTCATGTGTTATCTCTCTCAACACATATTTAGTCAATAAGGCAACTGGTTGCAGTTATATGAAGCAGTCAACATAGTAGACCTGTCCGTTACATTACTATTATTATTATTACTAAGTGCTGGTGCAAAAAATTGATTAGTAACTAAAAAACTGCAACTTAAAACTCTTTTGGCAATAAACGTCATCTTTAGTTTTATGAAATATTTTAGGTGGAATTGTAATTTACAAAAAAAGCAATATTTTGACGAATTGAAGAAGAATTACAATAAAAATGAAAATACGCCTAAACCACCGCTTTGTTGCTTATTTACCGAAGAGTAATGCGTAATTAATGCATAGGATGCATGCATAATTAATGCGTAGAAAAAGGTGCTGACTCCTTAGAAAAATCACAAATTGATCGCCACCATAAAAGAATATTTAAGCAAATTAATGGAAAAAAAAGAACACTTAAGTACCCTTTGGTTTTTGATTTTTTACAGAACTTACCTTAAAGAAACATATTCGTTTCAGTTGTTTGCTAAAATTTTACTAAGACGATTTTTTTTACACGATTAATTATTTAGTTCGGCGTATTCTAATTTAAGAACCTTTCATTTCCGAAGGCACTGAAATTTCATACAGAATTTGAAATTTTTTTATATCACATTTATTTTCTCATATTAGAGAGATTTTGTGCCGATCTGGTCAAAGAGTAAATAAATATCCAGTAAAAGAAGTTAGTTTTCATGTATCAATTGTCATGTAACGCAAAAAACAAATCGTATAACTACAATCCTCCAAGAAATCGTATAAAATAAGTTACAGGTTTCTTAAAGGGTGAAGCACGAATTTTGGCCCTTTTAACAAACATGATGAGTTGTTGTCGTGATAGTTTGTTGAAAACTATAGCACTTGTAATGCTAAGTCTTAAATACTTAAATAGTGTACTCCGACAAGTACAGAAATTTGTTAAAAGAGATGAAAATACACCTATACTGATTTCCCGTGTACTCATTTTTACTTCCGTAGTTATCATTAAGACAGAGGTTTTTCTTATGCCTGTAGAGCAGAAAGTATCCCTTACAATCGTGTGTCTAATTATAAGGAAAAATGTTTGAATGAGTACAACTCTTTCGCATTGTGATAGTTCCAATTAAAATATATGAATATCACATTCGAGCCCAAGACCTTAGCAGTAGTTTATGTTTCCTATTTAATGCAAATAGAGTTTTTATTATTATTTTTATAATAGAAATATTATTTTTACAGACCAACCCTTATTGGAAAATCGAAAATAAGCTTCTTTTGTTAGAATCTGCTTGCATGTCAACTAGATCTAAGGCCAGCACATATTCGCGCTTGGAGTTCTAACTAAATGCGAATCGGAACGTCATTAATTAATTATATAGATGCGGATGACTTGAATGCCAAAGTACAGTAAAATGTTTCTGGAAGATATCGAACTGGACTGAAACTATGCAAATGGAAGTACAGCATATTCATCTATTGCAATAGTGGTGGTTCGCCATTTAGTAATTACATAAATTTTTTTCTATCCCTTTCGAACCCACTAAGGTGGTATTTAAAGCTACTTTCAAATCACACGATCCAATTACCGGCGTAGATGGGAAATGGATTGTTAAGTTCTTTTCCCGATGAATATACGCAAATCTACGCTCGGACTTATAGAAACTCTTACCGAGTATGTCCGTTTCTGGTTTTGAGCAGGATTGAAAGAAAAAAGCGGTGATTCAGTTCAAGTCCCATATATACCCTCTCTCTCTCACTCTCTCTCTCTCTTTTTCTCCGTTTCCTTCTCTCTCACTCACACTCACTCTCTCTCTCTCTCTCGTCTTCTCTCTTTCTTTCTGTCTCTCTCTCTTTCTACCTCACTCTCTCTCTTCTCTCTTCCTTTCTCTTTCTCTCTCTCTCTCCTGTTTTTCCTTTCTTTCTACGTCTCTTTCTCTCCCACTCTCTCTCCTGTTCTTTCTTTCTTTTTCCCTCTTTTTCTGCTTCTCTCTCGCTCTCTCTCTTCTTCTCTTTTTCTGTCCCTGCCCGTCTCTCTCTCTCTCTCTCTCTCCCTTTCTTTCTCTCTTATTTCTTAGATGAACTTAAAAATTTGTACTCCGAGAAATTACTTTGGAAAAAAATCTTCCATAGTTGAACGAAAGATTAGTAAAAAACTTATACCGAACAAGTTAACAAAAGTATAGGCTTAAAAAAAATTAAATTCAATGTCAATATTGTGTGACAAAGAAACTTAAAATTGTTAACTGGTTTTTTTAATTAAGGCAAAAAGCAAAAACAAAAGCTTACATACAATAAAAATCCGCTTTGACACAAAATTACGCTCAGAAACCTGTAAAGAAGAAAGAAGAAATGAATGAATACAAAAATTTATTAATAAAAAAGAAAGAAAAAATGCTCTTGAAAATGCTGCAAAAAAAAAGAGAAAAAGCGGTACTGTTGAAATGCCATAAAAATTGGATTTGACGACATGCGTTTTTTCCGCTACAAATTTATTAACAGTTTGTTGACATTTCAAATATGTGAATAGCGCTCAAGCTTGACTATGTGCTTCGCTCTTTTTTCAGTCGTAACGAGCCTGTGAAGAAAAATTTGAAACACGGATATGTGCATGGACATGTGCATGTGCGTTTTGAAATCAATAAGTTTTAAAGTTAAAATATTTCCAGCTTTCTTTAAGAATGACCGTAAATATTTACCGATTTTCTACTGGTTTTTCGTTTTTTTTTGTTGAAAATTTTAATGTAAATGAATGTCACAGAGTGATTAGAGCAGAAAACGTATTGACAGTGACAGTGTACGATCAAAGTAAGAAAATTACATTCGGCTGTGACCGAACCTTATGCTATCTTTATCTTATCTTAAGAAAAATTGCAACAAAAAAAAACAAATTTCGATACTTCATAATATCGAGTGGGGCGGGTTGATTTTTTAATTTTTCTAGAGGTGCTATAGAATCACTTATAGAATATAGGAGGAAATTGCTGTCGTTGTAACCACTGTAATGAGCAAAAAATACAATTTTTTTTCGTTTAGAAAACCAAATGTTTTCCGCTTATGTAGGCTTGTCCCACAACTAATTCGCTTGATTTTCAATACCAACTTACGTTAAAAAAATTACAATGTTTCTGCTATATTTAAAGCCAATATCTTAACTTTTGTTTTTTAAACAATTTGTACTGCAGATTGCTATACAGATGGATAAAGAGATGGATGAATGGTTCGATTCGGAATTTGTTACTAATCAAAAATATGTATATTTTATAAGGAATTAGAAGACTCGCTGTGGATGTCACAAACGTTTAGACGAACCGAATGTATCCCCAATTTTCGGCGATGGCTATAAAAACAGGATTTCTTAATGAATCATTAAGTGTTACATACGCATTAAAACACCTTGTGTTTAACACATTTATAGTAAATTGATATAATTCTGGGTTTACTAAAGCCTTGAAAGCAACTGTTCAAGGATGAATATATGATACTTTTACCTGTGTCGCATTTGCACCAACCGGAAGAAAATACTAATTAAAGATATTATAAAATATATATTTTTAATTCATTTAGACTTTTCCGCCCATCTCAGCATCCATTTTTCTGAACAAAAACTCTCAAAATCTATATAAGATCTACGAAATTAGAAGAAGCCTAATGTTGATTTTTTCTAATTCTAAATAACGTTAATCTAATGCCACACTGTGTAATCAAAAGTTGAAAAAAAAAAAATATTTAAATCATCTGTAACAAGTCCAAGAGAAGGTCCGGTTTTCTATTTTTACTTATGTTCACTTTTAAAATTTCAAAATATTGACATAAATTATTAAAGCAATTAAATTAATATGCAAGTGTGACAAATTCGTTGATTGAACTAAAAATGATGTTAATGCTCTGAGAGTGTGTCACTTGGGATGATAACAGAAGTAAAATATGTGGTATTTGTTTTTCTGTTCACTTTTGTAGACCAGTTTTCGAATCAACTTTCTTTGCTTTTTAACAATTTTCATGCAATAATTTCGTGCATTTTTCATTTAGTTGATCACAATCAGAGAAATTTTTAAACTCCTTCACAAAGTACTTCTTTTGAATTATCTTAACAGTTTTCGCATATTCGCATATTAGCTTAACAGTGAAAATTGTATCGATGATGTTTTTTTTTGAAAGCTAATTTCACACAGATGTTGATGGAGGAATAACGGATTTTAATATAACTCGGTAGGAATGATTCGTAAATTGGTAGCGAAAATCACACTTGATTACCATCCCCACTTTGCATTAGGATTAGATATCGAATCTTTTTGGGATTTTTAAACATAAATATATACATATCGCAAGTTTAAATACGTTTGCAAGGATGACAAGGCTTTGTAGTTGGCTTGAAATGGAACATTACAAGTTTTCAAAACTATGTGCATTTTAACTCTAGCCGCTTACAATAATGATTAACCCTGTGAAATGGTCTTTAATCGATGAAAGTCTCAAAGAAACCAAACTAATATAATGAAAATGGTAAACAATTCTTTTTTCTTTATACAAATCGTATAGTGGACTGAAAACGATTGACTGATTTTTCAACGACTTCGAAATGTATGTAATATAAATATAGTTGTGCATGTACATATACGTATACGTACACATACGTATACTTATACATATGCATGTACATATACATATGCATATATATATATATGTAGATGGATATATACATAGACCTATATATAGACAAGCAGATAAACATATAGAGATGTGCGCATAGTCTTGTAATACTAAGTTGGACCCTGAAATAGCAGTGTATATGCTAAAAGTCTAATGGTGAACAATATGGTGTGGTCCATATCTTTATTCGCAGAAATTTTAGTCTGCTTTGAAAATTATTAGTGCGATGTATGCTTATAAAATCGCTTAGTATAGCACAAAAGCTATTTAAATCAGGAAGGAGCGACTTACGTTTGCTTACTGGTTGCTACAAATTCCCTCAACCACTACCTAAAAAGTATAAGTATCTCATACAGGGACTTGTGCAAATTCTGCGAAAGTGAGATCGAGTGTGAATTTGCGGCCTTCTGCAGAGTCAAACACTAAATGTTTGTGGAACACTTCATAAAATATAAAATGCTAGGATTCATTAAAATTCTAAAGCTGCTGAAAGTCAAAATATTTTTTATATTTGTATAGTTAGCATTCAATTGTATATATATAATATTGGATATAAGGATAGTTGGATATTGCATGTAAACTTTTATAAAAAGTGTTTCGTTTTCAATGCATTAAATTAATCGACAATTAACATTTATAACATTTTATATATTAAAGTCATCACAATTTGGCATTTTTAAATTATTTAATAATTAATTATTGCGTTTTATTTGTTTTTTTTTTCTTATATATATAATAAATGAACACTTGCTGTGTAAATCCATAAGAGAATGACTAAACGAGTGATAGTAAGGTTTTTTTTTTTTTATTAAATGTTGTGCAATTTTCCTATTACTGGAAAAATCGTTTTGTTAAATATTTTTAATTTGTTTTGTAATTTACTTCTGGAATGCTTATAAAAATGATACTTTTTAGTTGGGAAAACTATTTTTTCATATAACAGGTTATATTTTTTGTTTTAAATTCCAATCTCTATAAATTTTGTTTTCTAAAAGCGCGTATAATGTCAAATTTTGATAAATTAACATAATTATTTCAAATATTCGCTATAATAGAAACTAAATATTTCCGTTTTAATTTGTTTTTAAGGCAATAAATATAATATTTGACAGCAAATTTATTTGAATCTTGATTACTAGTGGGAGAAGTACATAGAATGTTAAATATAATAAAATAAAATTAATGGAGACTTCCGTACAAAAATCTTCAAAATTTTGATAATTAATTAAAACTTACTCGTTTTTTTCTGACGATATATTAGTTTGTCTGGTTCTGATTTGCCGTAGTTTGTTTTAGTCGGAGATACGATTCAAAAATGAAAAAAATTGAATTAATCGTAAATATAGTTTTTTTTTTTTAAAATGAATTACAACTGTGCTCCATTTGCATCATACCGGGTAACTCAGATTCCAATTTGAAGCTTCTGGGAGCAAATAAGTCAATCACTCTGATACGTCCGCTTATGTGAAGATATTTTTGCTTATGCTAAATATTGTGCTAAATATTAAATTTATATACATTTTTGCTTCTAAGTTATATTCACAATAAGGTTCGGTCCCAAATTATTCACAGAAAAAATTGGGAATTTTGTCTATTGTAAGTTTTTTTCATGGCAAATTATTTCCAATGAACGAGTGGACCTAGCTTAATATACCTGACTCAGAGATTTAAGCTAATCACAAATAGCTATACATATAGTGGAGATGACAAGCGCAACAGTTGGGCCGTTTAGAATACTCGTCGCCTAATCTAAGCATAGAAAAACCGCAAAAAATTCTATGGCCGAAAGTACCAACCTCATAAAGCTTAAGTTTAGAGTTTCAAGAAAAAAATTAGAAAAGTGTATCAAGCTGAACGGAGGATGAACTGAAATATTAAAATATTCGAGGGCGTCTCAAGGTACCCGTGATCTTTATTGTTAATAATTCTTTATTTCCTTCTAGACTACGGCTTGTTTCGTGATTTATTGAAACAAGAAAGTCTACTTGAACCCATTTTCTTGTCTTATTATTTAATTTTGTTTTTCGTCTATTTATTCTATAAATTCTATTTCTATTCTATAAATTTAAAAAAGGGGCTAAGTGCGTGGTATTGATAATGTAGTATTCGTATGAAGTAGGGCAGTAGTAGTAGAACGCGCAATGCGAAATAATAAAAAATCATTTCGTTGTTAATAAACCAACAAAAGAACCTAAAGCAAGAGATAGCTCCCGCAGTCATAGAACAAAATCTTAAATAATAAATAATTGCATGCAGCTTTCAAGTTGCGTAGAAATCTATTGTCTATTGTCGACTTCCGGATTAAAGATTTATATGACGCGATTATTGATTGAGTGAGAGATTTTATTAAGAAATTTTTTCGTTTTCAGTTTCCGAAGATAACCGTATCATCGCTTGTTACTTTAGTATACTACACGTAGACGAAATACTTGAAGACTCCTTAACATTGACCTCATTTTTTTTCTTTTTTCTATTTTTTTGAAAAGACCTCAAATATGCAAGTTTTAGTTTGATTAATGGCAACGATTTGAATAATTTTCACTAAACTTTTTTTTTTGCCCTTTAGCGTAAACATCAAAAGTACATTTATCTTTGCTTTCAAGCACAAGAAAATATAAAATTAAAAAAAAAAATAATAAAAATGCAAATCAACATAAACATAAATTACGTTGTTGGTATTTCAACATATACACAAATACGCGAATGCAATGCAATTTGCAGTTTTATGTCATAGTTGGTTATAACAATAGCGTACAACAGACGCTTACTTACACACAAGCAATACAATATTGTAACGCATTCTTCACTTCTTCACTTAAGTACATAATATTTACGTGCGTATGTGCGAATGTTCTTAACAATAGCGAACCGTTTAAATTGTATTATACGTGTAGTTCGCACAAAGCGAGAAACTTACTGCAGTAGAGCACCTCTTTATTGTATGCTTATGTTACTATTTTTAAATATAGAAAATGAAAAATACAACCTACGCGTATTCGTGTATTGCCACACATAGCTTCACTTCACGCCCTCTGTTAAGGTGAATTTATTAAACCCCATGCGAATACGGACACAAGCGTAACAGATTTTCATTACGATAGAACAAAAAAAAATAAGAGAAGAAGAAGAATAAGAATAAGAAGAAAGTCGAATAAAATTTTCAATTTGACATGATAATGATTTCAATGGTGGCGTATTCGTAATCAACACAACCACACGACTCTCTGCTGTAACAATCACATTAACAAGCAACAAATGCCAATTCTTGAGACTCTGTGTACAATGACAAATGCAAAACGAAGATTAACTAGAATTTACACAACAAGAGCTATTTACAATTGCTTGTGTTTAGGTCAATAAAAGGTATGCGTACACGCGTGTGTGTGTGTTGTGTCTGATACGTGTTATTTATTTCCTTTGTTTCTTGTTTAAACTATTGATTGCTATGTTGCCTTTTAATCTGGTAGCAATAAAATATGTACAAACAAGTAAATTTTCTGTTTTCTGTTGTTTTTCGACAATACAATGTCAGTCAGAACATGATTATGAGGAATTTTTTTTCCCTACGACTTCTTTTTTTTATTGATTATAAGGGCCATTATTCTCTTTTTTTTCAATTTTTATTGTAAACTAAGTGCGCTAAATGTATGCCTGTATATCTCTTTCTTTATTGGCTATGTTAGGCGTTTATGATGTCGTTCTAGGTTTAGTAAAGACATTGTCTACAATTTATTGCGTCTTGTTGGTGTCTATCTACACAGTTCGACTCCTGCGGGTTTGTTTATATAAGAATCAATTAAAATTGACACTACGTGTAAGTTTATGTATTTCAAAATGTGTTAAGACTGAAAACCTACAGGAATTTAGTAGATGGTTGTATGTTTTTTTAAAATCGGGAAATATATATAGGCTTGAAAAAAAGACGAGTTCGTTACGAATTTATTGATCGATTAGTCAGCTCATCGAAAGTCGTATTACGAGCCTCTTTGCAGTTCATTAGATCATTCGTGAGTAATACATGCTGATTGACCGCGGCAATTAGAAGAATTGCCAAAGACGCATATCCAAGCCTTACCTAAGCTTGCTTAGACTCGTGGAGCAATATTTGGTCGACCAAAAAGTAACGGTTATTGAATTGAGGCAGAATATAATTTCAATGAAAATATGAAATCATCATTGAACTATAGGAAAGATGTATAAAGGTCTGCTTGAGATTATGCTAAGCAAGATTTTATTGTTTAGATGAGGCTTTTTATTGCGCCAAAAGTCGTGGTTATTTTATCTCGCAATATAGTAGCTTGGGTATCCATTAACCTGGGAAGCAGCAGAAAATATGCAAGCAGCTTCTAGTAATGCCTTTTCCGAGTGGCAAGCAATAGTGTTTTATTTTTCAAGAAGTGATTAGATAATGGTAGCAAGACATCTGCCTTCTCAATAGAGATACAAATTGGTTTGGAGTTCTTTATCGGCCAATTATTCTAGTATCCTTGGCATATAACGACTTCATGTGAAATCAATTATAATTATTGTATTTTTTGTTAATTTAATATTATACTAATTTAAAAAGAAATTATTGTTTTTATAATTTTATTATAATTTATTTATTTAAATTATTTATTTTTCTCAAACAAATAATTTCTTAAATTATGATAAGCACTATGATTATCTAGCTACTTAAAAAAAAAAAACTTGAAAAACTTATTCTAGTTTTTTTAATAAAGTTAAATAAAATAAAGAATTATCTCTCTTGCTGTATAAATTATCAAGTTCATTAAAAAAGTATTAATTTATTATTATATCCTTTGAATTGTTTTTAATTTGTTTTTTTAGCAAGCATTGCATGGAAAAAGAGAGAAAATAAATTTCAATCGTCTCCTTATCAAAACTTCTGTAGGTCGATCCTTAATGAGAAAATCGTAGCAGCAAAAGTTGGCCGTCTTTACTTTAAGTGCACAAATATTTCTTGTTGCTTGCAAATGCAATTAAAATGTTCTGAGTAAAGAATTTTATATTCCATTAACTTGTTTCGTTGTGAGTTGAAACCAAAAAACAAAGTGCATTTACTGGTTTTTCTATCATCAACATAATCATTAATTTTGTCAAGCATTTTAGTAACCCTCTTTAAAAATGAAGAGAACTACACTTTTTACTTAACAAAACCTACGCGATAAACTTCAAATGCCATTTAGTCTGTTGGTCTTCTCATTTTGCATAAGCTATTATTTGCCTAAACATAGGTTTAGTTCATTTAATTGAACTTTAATTAAAGGCAAAAGGAAATAAAACTAAATCAAGAGTAAGAGAAAAAGACGAAGAACTTCGATGCCTTCCAATTTCAATTTATTGCGTGTCTTTTAGTGAATAAAAGATTATGGATGTAAGACGAACTTATAGGTGAAGTATTTATTTTTCGTTACTGCGTACAATAATCGAAATAATTTCAATCAATTTTTAACAACTTTTGTCGCGTCGTTGTAGTTTGGTAGAAATGCGGTTATCTTTGCCATTACGAGCATGCAGGGTATACAGATAAATAGAGTTTTCTTGGAAAGGTATACCAAAGTAAATAAAATACTTTTGCCTCAGCTTAGTGAATTCTTTTAGGTTAATCGGACATCTTTCTAGTAATTATAAGAATTAAACTAAACTCTTTCTCTTTTTCTCCTCTCTTGCAATGAGATTTTGATCAACAGATCTACAAACCATATTTTTATGAACTTTTCCACTCAACAGTATTTTTGCCTATGTTTTATTGCTCATTTATAAATTTAACTTTATTTTAAATTCTTCAAATCAAATTTTTTCTAACAATTTTTAAATGTCAATTTATAAAGAGTGTTAAACTTAATTGTTTAAAGATAGCATGCTAAGGTATTTGGATGAATCAAAACGTGTGCCTTTTGTATTTTTTCTTTAGTGAGTGGTATATAGAAAAGATGATTATTAATCTTTGGAATGAAATTTACCGACTAATTTTGTTTAATACGGAACACCATTTACTTTTCCGTGGTGAGTTTGACGACGGAAGTAGACAAAGAAATTGATTTACAACTCCTTCGATTCATAAACATCATCTGAATCAAAATGTAGTGATCAAATCAGTGCACTGCGCGATAATAGACAAATAAATATTATTTAAAAAAATTCCCACGCTTTTAAGTCAAGAATAATAAAAAAAGCATTGCGTTACAATATTCTAAACTAAAATTATTTTTTTTTTTTTCAATCAAACCAACAACTCATAGTCGATAATTTTTTATTATGTTATGGTTTCTGCTACTGTGACGTTCGTATGTTGTTGTGAACGATTTCAATATGAATGTATTTTTTTCTTTTTATTAATTGCATTTAAACCATTTTCAAATCGGTTACGCTTACAAAGTTTTTTCTATAACGTAAGCTGACATTTTTATGCTAATTGACAGATAATAATGATTTCAAAGAACATAACGTAGTCGAAGTCTCGAATATATATAAAATAGTGATGTAATAATCATTGTACCGTAAAATATATGATATTTCCTGCAAATAATTAAAAATATTTTTAAGTCTTCTGAAGAATTAATATCAATCCTAAAGACTTTTCAAACATCATAGTCGCTTTTTGATTTTGTGGAATAAATAAATGTTCTTTAAAGGTAAACTTGATATTTCATCCACATTCCAAGTGTTATGTATTGTATTGATGCCCTTAACTTCTGAAAAAAAAAAACGTGTTATAATTCTCTCAATCGATTTTGATCGATCATTAAAAATGTAAGGAATACCGATACTATTTACGCAGATAAAATTAAAATCCTTTCGGTACTGAATCACATTAGTCTCCTGAGAAATCAGCCAGCAGATCTAGCAGCCAAATCTGCTGCAACAGCTGTCAACTTTATGCACGTGGCTTTTGAAGCTAAGGACTAAATAAAAATCGTATGGATTTAATACTAAGAGCGCCATCTATGTGTCAGCCTACGAAATTTTCAATCTACCTGTTAATTTCTGTCTTAAGAGCTTTACTTGGGAATAACAAATGATAAGGGGTTTTAAGAAGCTTTTTTTTGTAAACACTACTACGAAATAAGTATGTGCTGTTCTTTTACAGCGTTTGCTGCTGTTCCATAAATAAAGATATTTTTTAAAAGGAATAAGATTCTGGGGCAATACACATATTTTATTTATATGACTATTTGCCTGTTCGTCCGTTATTTCCGAAATTGCCGAAATTGCAGAATTGGATGCTTAATGAGTGTATAATAAAAAACAATTTTCATATCTTGATAAGTATTCAAGATTCGTTTTAAGGTTTATATGAATCTTTTTCTCTTGTTCTTCTTTACGATTAATCTAGAAGCTTAACTCATGCTTATGCAAAACTTAATAACTGCATACAATTTATGCTAAGTAATATTAATACAAACGAAACCAAAAACGGTAAAAAGAAAAATGGAACAACTAATTAAACATATATATATATATATATATAATGCATGCATGCACACTTATACTCATACTCATACTATGATATATAAATGAATTAATGAATTTTAAAATTGGATTTTTCAAAATCAGCTTAAAAGATTTCAAATCTTTACTAACAAATTCATACTAAACAGTATAAACGGAAAATTCAAATGGTCGATGGAAGGCGTTTATTCTAACAAATGTATATATTCGTTTTGTTGGTATATGGAAGTAATAAAAGCGCAAGAGGGGAGACGACTAAGCAGCGGAGAACAAAGAAAACGGTGGCAGTTAAAATTTATAATCATGTGATTTAAAGTTCTTGATTACCCAGTTTTCGTTTTTAACTTTGCAAATGTATGCATTTAGTACAGAAAGACGTACATTGCCATACATGCTCATTAGGTAAGCATACATACGTACATATCATAGTTATAGTCATGTACACGTAAGTGCATGTACTGAACTTGCTTTTGAAACACTATTGTTCTGATTTGAGGAGAAGCGAGAAAGGAGATGAGAGCTGTTAATATTATTATTATTATTATTATTGTTATTATTTTTGTATTTTAGATATTGATGTGTGTTTGCTATTGTTTGCGTGGGTGTGTGATTCAGAAAAACAAAAAAATAAACAGAAACTAAAACAAAAGCGAACCAAAACCAAGGTTATGTCAATACGTTTAAATCAAATCAAATCAATAGATTTGTAAAGAGTAGAAATCATAACAATAAATAAAACAAAATCTAAATAGCGTTCAAGCAAGGCCCGTTAAAAATAATAACAAATAATAGTAGTGGCATCTTCTACATATATAGTAAACGAAAATTTGTAAAAATGATTGTAGCATCGACAAAAGGCAAAAGAGGCGGAATAATGTTATCTTTTCTGCTTAAACCGAATCCTTTGGCACTCGTTATTCACTTATTTGCTTCGTCTTCTTTGGTTTTTTTTCGTTTTTAATACATTTTAAAACTTTGATAACATGAAAAATATGTGAAGGTATCGTAAGCGTAATCTGATTTGAAAACGTTGTGTGCAACTTTTCTTACACATTTTCGTAGTTATGTGATTGTAATTAACTTTTACATGATCATGTCGTGTAAATGATGTCTAATCTAATTATGAATCGGTCGTTGCAATATATTCTGGATAAGAGGAATGAAGAGAAATTATTTGATCTTAACTAAGAAATGTGTAGCTCAGCTTACGCTTTCTTTGCAAGAATCAAGGACATCGTATCTGAAAATATGTTAGAAAGTTGTATGGGAACCCCTCATTAAAAATAACATTTCGGTTCCTTTTAACCGCACTAATAGTAGGGAAAATATCCAGAAAAGTGCTGAACAAAACTATTTAAACATAATGACTTAAGCTCGACATGCGTGTTGATGCGATGGTTTTTATTTATTTATTAATTTATTCCTGGTATTTTCAAAACAATGAACTTATATTAATCAAAGATTTAGATAAGATTTTCTAAACAAAATGAGAAGAAGATATGTTCGACTTATGAGGAATGTAATAATAAACGCATTTTAAAACTTAAAAGTGTATTTCTCAGAAGAAAAGTATATGGCAACAAAGTACTATAAAAGTAACAAGATTTTTAAGCTGAAACAACTTATTAAATAATTTTATTATACCGCGAAAATACAGAATAAACAGACAGACAGCCAGATGTAACGTAATTGCATGCGTTTTACCATGCGTTACATTTATTTCACAAATTTATTATACTCCCTTATGACAACTACAGACTTCAGCTCTATTTCATATTCACAATACATTTTTAAAATGTGACATGAAAAACGTGAATTTTGAATTTATAACAAGATATTGTGGAATAAGGAAAAATAACAGCTAACGAACTTTAAAATCAACAAAAATGAATTCGTAAAGCCCGACCTGCCATTGCAGCAGTCAATGGTGCTTGTGTCTGTGGGTAGAAGCTAAAGAGCAAAAAATACTATAAAAAATCTGTAAAGGTCAGTAAATGGCCTTAAAATTGAACAATAAAATATCGATAAAATAGGTCAACAATTGTTAAACCTGCCAATTATTGCTGTAAATTGAAGAAAATATTTAAAAAAATAAAATCCATACAAATCATTAAAAGTCTTTAGAAATTTATCTAGAAGGGCGTAAATAATATTATGTGAGTGTATGTTTAAAGAGAAACACACTTCTACATCGGTAAGTGTTAAAGTTTTTTTTTTTTATACATAAACATATATAAGTAAACACTTCGGACTTGAGGTTAACTTGCTGCTTGGCTGGTTGGCTAAATGGCTTATAGCATCTGCAATTGACGGCAATTGTGGCAACAAATAATTTACCAAAAATATTTACGTACTAAAGCAAACAGTTGCCAAATTTCGTAGTTTTTGTTTTATTTAGTGTGATTTTTTTTCTTTTTTTTTTTTGTTTATTTAAGGTTCAAGCTAATGTTGAACTTGAACCAAAAATTTTATACATTTATGTGTTTGCAGATGGACGTGTACCAAAATATTTAATGTCACTATGTAGAAGATGCAACGGAGACAGGTTTTATAAATAATAATCACCACATTTGAAAACGACTGCATAACGTTAGTTCAAAATATTGAGAGAAAAGTACGCTTTAGCGTACAAATTTGCAGGAGAACAAGGCGACCTTCTTCAATCATTTTCTTCCTGCTTAGCTTTCCTTAACTGGAGAAACAGTAAATTTCGTTAGCAACACTTAGAAATTTAAACATTTTACTTTCGATCGACATGATATTTTTAATCGATATCGAAATTTTACAAACAGATTTGCTTTACTAATAAGTGACTCAGGCATCATTTATTGTAATTTTGATTTTTCTATAGGTGAGTAGGTGGTGTAACAGAGATTCCTCTTCAGACTTATACAGTTTTTTCACTTATTACGACTATAGAGAGCAAACGTATGCAGAGCGAGATGATGGTGAAAAGTTGATAGTGCTGTTTTCTTTTCCTTTTATTTTTAGATTTTTTTTTTTTATTTTTTATTTACAAATTTAGTCAATGTTATCGGCCAATCTATGCATAATTTCGTTTATTTGTTTTCCTTTGCAATACTGGTTATCCTATGTGGCTTTTCATTTTTGTTGAACTTGTTTGTTAATCAAAAAGTGAAAACATTTGTTAAATTAAAGAAGAAACAAAAACAAGAAATGAATATTGATTCAGTGAATTTTTTACTTCAACTACTCGCAGAAAATGTAGTAAATTAATGATGAACAGGTCAGAATAATTTAAATTTTAATTTGGGTATCTCGGTATAATTTGATAATTATAGATTAGCATTGACGATCAGCAGCAAAAAAACTGATGGACTTTCCGATTGGGCTCAAAAATGAACTAGAAGAACAGAAGCAAAAGTAACATCGAACGAGTAGAAAACCAACTGACGAGTACTTTTGCTTTCGGTTCGGGAAAACTGAAAGATAAAATATCTGACGGCCAAACGTATACTTGCGGTTAAAATTATTTACCTTCAGAAGACCGAGTTTTTGCGTGGACGTTCTAACATGAAGTGACAGTGGTAGCCTGGTGACCAAAAGAATGAGACCGTTGAAGAAGAAACGCATAAATCAATCAATTAGCCTGCGTGAGGCATATATACGCCAAAATTGATTTCCAAAGGCAATTTGATTCCGAACATTTAATATTATTTGCTTACAGCAGGTGAATAAAAGACATAGTTTGGAGTTCACGACTATGATAATCAGATGCATAGCTCAAGAGCTCAAGAGAAGATGTGATTGTAACGTTCTAGCCATCAGCGTAGGAGCAGCATAATTTTCGTGATGATCGTTTTCTTGTCGGATACGTTCTTAAAAATCCGGCAATTATTAAATTGTTTCGGAACATTTTTGCACCATTTTATGGAATTATCGATGCTCATTTTTACCTTCAATGTTTCAATACTCAACGATAAATTCAATACACCATTATTTGTAGCTCGTGCGCACACAAGATTGACGGTAATTTTTTCCTGCCATAGTCATATTAAAAACTCATATGAATGTAAACTTTCAATGATAAATTTTCAACAAAGTAACCACGAAATGACCTTCCAATGTCACTAAAGAGAGGAAAAAAACCGACCACATCATATAAAAACTTCCCACCATTGTTCAATAAAGCAGAAAAAATTATTTACCGCCAGAACAAAATAAGTGACCGTAATTGTTGAATGACGCTCAGAAAAAAGTTCAAAGCGCATATAGAATATATATGTGAAAATACAGTTAATACTTGTGAATAAAAAAAAAAATAAATAAAATAAAATCATTTCACATACACGCCTTAGTACACCAAACATTAATTATTAGCAATAGATTCTTTTCAACTACATACACACAAAGAGAAAGAGAGAGAGGTAGAGAGAGAGAAAGAGTTTTAAGTTTATAAAAGACTAAATGATCACCATTTACTCTAATCTAAGCCTTACTTGCAGTAGCGGGAGCGAGAGATATATTTAATAATATTAAACTACTTTTCAAGTTTGAAATTGTAGCAGCGTTGGTTTACATAAAAGCTTACATAAACACAATTTACGTTAATTGCACGACATTAATAAAACAATCATAGATAATAGAAAAAAAATTGGAAAACAACCAAAACGAAACCATATTTTCTAAGTATGTGTGAATATATACAACGAAAGCAAATGACTTGAGCAACTTAAGAAAATTAAACTATATGACAAGCACAGCGCCGTACGCTGCTTATGAACGCCTTCTATAATATGCATTGAAGTCTTGTTCAATTACTTTAAGCATTTTATTGTACATATGCAACAAAACAACTCAGATCAAGTAAATCTAAATGTGTTTCGTATTAGTAAAGCGTTACACAGCAGTCCGCATGAAAATAACATAAGAAAAATACTTCACCCATTACGCGACACACCCTGCTACGAAGCATAATGTATGTGAGTTAGTTACACCGTTCGCCTAGAAGGCTAAAACTGTGCTATAGTTTACTTTTTTTGTAATTTTGTGTGTGTTTTTTTTAGTTTTCTTATTAGATCTTTTATCACTAACCGTATGCAGAATAAATACATGAGAAAATTTTTGAAGTGTTTTTAAACAGTCAGTCAAATGATTTATAATTTTTTTCTAGCTTTTCTTTTGCCAAACACAATATAATCTTAAATACAAACAAAACTCAAAATGTTTACTATGTTTGCACATAAATTAAACTAAATTTCAATTCTCAAATTTGTCTTGATTTAATATTTTTTTCCTTTTTTTTTGTTTTTCTATTGAGCGTTAAACAATTTGTCGTTAAGAATTATTTCACATAAATTTCCCTTTTTCGGCAAAAATGGTTCAGTTATCATAAATTTAAATGGATGACTAATCTCCCGGCATATATCACATTGTAAAGTTATCAGCGAGTGTCAAGCTTAACCAGGCAACTAGGAGGTAGTATTTTATATTACATTTATATTTACATATATATGCGTATATACCATACGCATGTAATTTCTTATATATCAGACACATAACATGTGTTACAGCCGTGTTGCTGATTGTCTGCATTATGGTGTACCATGGCTTAACCCAATGACGCCATAAATATTTTGTAATTTTGAGTTTTGTCAACACATTATAAGTGATTTGTCAGTCATTTTGTAGCTTTAAACAGCAAATAAATAAATTTTAATTAAATTAAATAAATATTCGACCAAATGACGCCATTGGAAAAATGCGTTTTCGAACTTTATATTTATTATATAACTTTTAGCACCACCTTCAAACACACGCTAGTCGAGGCATTAAAGACTTTTTAAGCTATATTTAGACCTACATCTGCCTAGTACGACCTACTTAAGAACTATTAGCAGAAGTCCCTAGTAGAATAAGAAAAAATTGAAGCGAAAGAATAAAAAAGAGGTAAAAGTGTTTTTAAGTTCACCTTGAACAAATTTTAGAAGAATATACTCAACTCAAGTGATTAAATGTCTTTTTTTAAATTTACAATTGAAGCTGAGCTTAAAGAGCGATAGTTTAGATATATAACATCAGACTAAAGCTCCGTTTTTAGGAGGCAAAAGAGGCAAAGGCCCAATTGTTTGTTTAAGTATAAACCAAAGCATAGCTTTGTTGGAAGAACACTAGTAATACGATTAATTAAATAATGAGATATAAGTAGAAGAACATATAAATTGAACACAATTAAGAAACGTAGACAATATATGAATATTCTAGCTTTAGTTGTGAGGTGGATTACCATGTTGTCACAGTTAGCAAGTAACAGGCATTGATTAAAGAGCCTTAAAGAGCTGTTAAAAAGACGAATAATTTCGCTTATTTGTGCATGTGCAGTGGCGAATCAACATGCTTTTAAATAGAAAAAAGTACTGTTTGGTCGCCGAAATAGTAGCTATCCAGTAATTTAGAAGAGGGTAGATATATTAAATGAACAGTGGTAACTATGTTATCTGAACAAGAAAGTTTGTATGAGCTACCTTTACGGCTGCTTTACGTCTAATCGTTCGTTTGCTTCTTTAATAAATCTTTTTTCACTAAAAAGTAAGCAAAAATATTATAGTCTGGGAAGGCTGAACAATGAATGTTAATGAAGGCTTAGTTTTCATGAGAATCTTTATATTGGAATTTTCCCAAAACATGGATCGGCTTAGTCCAAACGTAGAAAAATTATTTTTAATATCAAAGATCTTATTATAACGTAACTATTCTCATTATAAGGTAAAGTGTTGCCATATAGGCAGTTATTTGTTACCAGAAGGGTTGATATATAAAAAAATGGACCTGCTAAGTCCAAATTTTGTACAGTTGATTTTTAAGTCAAATTATTATTATGGGATAATTTTCTTTATAAAATATTAAAAATTAAATATTATTGCTATATAAAGACTTAGCTTATATGAAAATTGTTTCAAAAAATTTACCGATCCAATCCAAATTTTTTTCATCAGTATATATACGGAAAATGTGTTTCTCCGCGATTTTTATCGAAAAAATGTAAAAATTACAATCCTCTTTCATATAACGACATTTTCAAAATAAAGCGTTATAGGGGAAAAGTTCGTAAAAAGGCACGATAGAATGCCTTCTATAGGGTCTGTCTAAGAACTAAAATGTGTCAATGTAAAATTTTTTGTAAAATTTTATCAAATTACCTTAAAAATTGCCAATATTAGCTTGAATATCACAATACACGGATAGATGTCAGGCAGACAGACGGACAGATCGAAAGACCGAAAGACAAGCTTAAATAATAAAAAGTGGATTTATCTGAAGCCCTCTTGTATTTTACATACATCCGCAACAACTTTATAACAACTACACCACATGTGATATGGAATATAATTAATTTTTGTCTCCTTTTTTTTTTCTTTTTGTTGAAATTATTAAGATTAGAACTTAAGATACATATTTTAGTTCAGAACCCAACGATTCGGTACGGTTTGTAGAAAGGAAAACCAAGAGAAGGTGAGATCAACATTTCGAATTGGTTTCGTCATTTTCCAGTTTTTTAAATTCATAATAAATAAATAACGACAGCATATAACCTCACTGTATATATAAATCCTTGACAGTGGTTATGTAAATGTAAAAACAACGTTTTAATTAATATAATTTTTTGTTTTTATATTCATTAACAAGTTTCGCAAGCTATAAAGAATTTAAGGGTTTATACCTTAAGTCTTTTGTTTTAATAATTTTAAATAATAACCAAAATTTTGCGTTTTTAGTTTTACTTATTTACATCTGTGATGTTAGTTGTAGAAAAACAGAAAATTGTGATTAACTTATTAAATGAAGCAGGGACATATGTATGAGGGAAAAAAATTTAAACACCAGGTTTCTTTTCCCATCAAAGTAATTTTAATAGAGATCATTCTCCTCCAAGGAAACGGCCTTTATGTGAATAATTAGCGCTTTATTTAGAACACATTTTTTCCGCACTATGACAATGTTGTACTCTTCTTTCTTCTGGAGGAGTTTTGGACAAATAGCATTAGCTTTAAGATGAAATTTATGGTAAAATAGCGCTTCGAACTTTCCATTTTGTCCTCATATCGCTAATAGCTGCTATTGTGTTGATTTTCGCAGCTTTATGGGAAACACGTTTAATGAAAAATTTATTATTACATTTTTGTTCTTTATTATGAAAATGAAACTTAATTGCCAAATTCTATTTAAAAAAAATTTTTTTCTAATCACGTATAAAACATTTAATCAAATCCATGAGAAAAATGTAAAAATATTTATGAAAGTCAAGACATTAGTAGAAGAAACGTGGCATTAATTGCAATGCGACAATCGTGGCTTCATTAGCAATATCTAAGCAGCTTAATCAAAATTCTTAACAACTTAAACTGTTTGGGTAGTTTTTGTCCTTAACGCATTTTACTATGGTTTTGAGTTCAGAATTCGTTTTAAGTTTTTTTTAAAAAAAATTTGTGCTTAACGTTTTTTGATTACCAATCTGTAGCTTGGGCATATTGTCCACATGAAATTCGCCTAAAACACATTTCTAACCATATTTGGAGCATAAACTTATAATTGTCATTTATAAGCAATAATAAAAATAAAAATTATAAAATAAATAAAGTAACGAATAAATGAATTCGCAATCACTGCTCATTATAGGACATACCATGTAACTGCGCTACAGGAAATTTTTATTTTTAAAATGTCTAAGAAACTAATGAAAATATTTTGAAGCAAAAAGTTTCCCAGCCTTTTCTTGAAGACTCTGTCAGTAATGAACCGTATGAAATTAAAAATTAGTATTTTTTCTTAATTTGTATACAAAATTTTGTATTTCTTTACATAACAAAGTTTGTCTTAGTTTGCGAGCTCTGCCAGTCCTTAGATAAAGTAATCTAACTACAGTTTATATCCGATTTAGGTACTTTCAGAGTTCTCCTATGTTCAAGATACCGTTTTATAGGAAGCAAAGCTTGCTAATATAAAATACATGTTTATAATTCTATAAACGTATTCCATCAGATATAGTTCGCATTTGCCGTTAATTCCCAGATGTATTATGCATCTATGAGAACTATGAAGGAAAAACTAAAGAAGGAATAATGCTGTCATTTCAGATATGAATTTGCAAATAGTCCAGCGCTTTCAGTCTAATAATTACACTTGCTATTCTCTATGTAAAGCTTGCACAAATCGAAATTTAAAAAGTTCTTTACGATTCCCTAGGTTGGATAATATACAGTTTACTTTATTGTATACGTGAATATCTCTATATCAAAGGACAGGATTATAACATATGTCCAATAGTTGAACCCGATATTTTTTATTCTTTTTTAATGGTCAGTCGCTTTAGGGTATGTCTTTTATACGTGTATAAATAGCATGATGGTCATGGGGAAAAATGTGCTAAAGACAGGTATGTTATATCTTGATTTTGTTTAAATCCCGAATGTTTTTAACATATAAGATATTTGTATTAATTTCAAATATTACTTTCAAATAATATTTTTCCTGGGTTGTTACACTGTAGTTATCGTACAGCATATGCTAAATTTGTTATACCGATTCAGATCCAGAATCTTTTTCTGAATCAATTTAAGCTTGTTTGTCCATCCACTTTTGCGTTTCTCATACAGATTGCAGCTGTCAAGTTGCTTCGACGAAATTTGCTGGACTATTATATTTTGTCCCAAGGACACACCCTTTTAAAAATGGAACGGAATCGATTATATCAATGGTCGCTCTTCATGCAAGGCCTTATTTCGAAAAGATCGTTATATAAAAAAATTTGCAATTTTCCCAAATTCTCGGCGAAAATCACCGAACAATGTTACTTCGTCAAAAAAAAATTGAAATCGGATCTGTCCATTTCCTAAACACCCTTTCCACGAAAAAGAAAACCTTTACATGGCAAGTAAATTCTAACTATTAAGAGAGGGAGCAAAGGAGATTTAGCTGTTTGCTGACGAATATTTTGCAGATTAACTTTAGAAGTCTGGGATATGATCGAATAAAGCGTAAACGAAAAAGCATTAGGCAAATACGAGGCACACAAGTATACGGTGAACGAGATAACTATCCCATATGGACATGTCTAGATTATTCCAGACTCTCATTCTGATTGTCTGTTGTCTAGATATAATTCGCGTTTCCATGTAATGATGAAATAGGTGCAAAAACGTTTATAGAGTGTTGCAAGCAAAAACCTCTTAAGTAGTTTATTTAAATTAAAGAATAAATTGAAAATACGAAAGCACCTGGTTGAGAAAAGCGTCTTAAATTTAGGTCAAAATGAACAAAAGAAATCTAAAATATTTTTTTTTTTATCTTTAAATTTTCTTTACTGGCCTAAATTTCATCACAGATGTCGTATTACGAGTAACGTTACTGATCGCTGTTGTTGTTACAATGGCTCATTTAAAAGGGATCATTTTCGGATTACTATCGATAGCAAATGTTTTAAATTGAATCTTAAATTACGAAACGAACTGATTTTCATGTAAATTCTTTATGGTCTCTTATACTGTTTTCTTGTTTTTATATCTATTTTCTTTTGCAAAAATGTTACAAATAATTTCTTTGTGCCTTACAAAAATCACTGGCTGTAATATGTAGATGCCTCAGTATGTTTGTTCAATGGTGTTATTAAATATAGCATTACGAGTGCGGTAAAATATTATTTGTTGTTTTTGTTGTTGTTGTTATTGTTGTTGCTTTTGCAAAGCTACTAGTGGTACTTGTGGTAGTTCAGTAAACTGCAACAACTTGTCAACCACTTAAGTGTACTTTTTGTGTTTGCTAGTGTGTGTTTTTGCTATGCGGCGAGTTTAGTTGAGTTAAGTTGAGCGGTGCCACAACACAACAACATGAAATATTCAAAGAAAAAACCAACAAAAGCAATAACAAAAAACAAAACGGAAAAACTACAGAAAAAAGTAAACACAATGGCTGACAACATCAACAAAAACAAACATTTATGCATGTATTGTGTATATTGTATCATATTTATTGTTTTGTTCGTATTTCTCTTAAACAGATATTGTTACTGTCTTTTTTTGTTTTTTTTCCTTTTTTTTTTGAATGCAGCTTAAAAGCAAAAACAACGATATTAATAACAATAATAACAAAAACAAAAGCCAACGTGAAAAAATTGCTCTCATTTTCCTTTATCTGAACCTTTTTGTTAATATGCTTAAAAGTGTGCATGTATGCGTTTGTATGTGAAAATGTAACCACCGCGCACACCACATGTGGTACAACAAATATTATTAAATATTTTTATAATTTTTTTTTTGCACTGTGATTTCATCGCCATCATCATCAACGTCATGTGAATTTTTTTTTTCATTTTCTATGCACTTCTTTTGCATAGAAACAAAAACTGAAAAAAAAACAAAAAAAAATTATAACTGTTCTCTTAGCAAATGTGTTGTAATAAATGTAACATTATATGTATTTAGCAGAAACACAAACATACTCAAGCAGAGGCAAACAAATCTTATTATTATTATGTTTTGTTGGGCAAATTTGAATTTTAAATTAACTCATTTTTTTAGGCTTTTTTCTTTCCTTCTTCTGTTACTATTCAAAGGGTAGGTGTACCGTCTTTTGTATGTGTTTAGAGTAGCATGTGAATTTTTATATAAATTTGATACTGAAAGTAATACGAAGCACACATTCATATGTAAATCATCACCTGCGAGTAAAAAACCAAAAATGTACTGGAATCGAGGTTAGAGAGTCTTTCAATTCGATACGAAATTATTACATTAAATGTACTTAACATCGCATTCTTTCATCTCTTTTCTATCTTACGACGAAACAAAACTGACCACCATTGTGCGTGCAATGTGTATAGATTTTTTCTTTTAAGATAATTTTCTCAATTTTTCATTATAATCTAGACATTGAAGTTAAATATTTTCTCATCTATACATCGTATACAGAGTTTTATATAAATAGTTTTGTTGAGGTAAAAAGGAGTGAATACTAAAAAAAATTTAATTATAGTTTGTCTCATAAAATATTCATCATGTTTTCTTTCACTACTTTCAAATTCACAAAAAGTTCCCCCTTGCTTTGATCTGATAAAATTCGAATCTTTCGAAGCTAAAAAATAAAAATCACATATTATTCGGGAAAAATATCGAAGTGATTTTGCGACAAACACTTTACTATTATATTTTTTTGATTTTTGTCCAACTAATCTGTTCTGAAATTAATTTTCCATTGTACAAGGAATTCTTTCTGCTAGTACTGGGACGCAGTAATTTTTCTTAGCCTTATTCCGGTAATTTCTGAACGATACATCATTACAGCAGTCTGGTGTTGTCAGCATGGCTGACACTTGTTAGATTTTATGGACCATTACGGCACTCCATCAGTGGCCGTATACAGTGATCAGGTAAGGAGTATTCTGCAAGCAGTGTATTGAATGACCAACACTTACACGTTGCTTGAGTGAAGTGATTTTCATGGATTTATTTAATCCTTTGGATATGCTATACATGTCGGGCCCTTCCTACCACCTTACTTCTTGGGTTATCCATACTTGGAAACTCAAACAGCCCCAACACTATCCATGCTCCCTTGTTCGATTCTGCTTCGATGGATTATATAATTCGCAAATTAGTACCATATGTGTGGTTTTTTTTGCACTAAACAACCTAGAGAAGAGATATTCCTATTTTCGTAAAATGAAATTCATCCCGTCGTGGGGCATGGATGGTTACGCCTTAAACTCCTTTTACCCATTAAGTCATGCCACCGTAACGTTTATAGGCGGGATGTCGTAGAGGTGGGAGTTTCGGCACATTTATGTCCGCCTTCCTCGAATCTTAATTTATCCATGCCCGAAGGAGCAACATTTAAGCAATCTTCTATTAAAAATTTTCATTCAATAATTCTGACAATTCGTCTATTGAAATATGGTTATCGGAATTGTTTCGGTTGGACACGATTCACAGAAACGAATGCAATTATCTCGTTAAAGTTTTGCTCGCTTATTTTAGATATGATCGATGACGGGTGAACGAAGGTCTTTTTTGTTTGATCACGACTTGTTTTGCAAAGTAATATACAATCTAGATTTGAAGCACAATACTGTTTTTTGCCTAGAATTCTGTTAAGAATTCTGATTTTAAATTTTGTTTTAAAACCTGTCGTTCAAGGACTAACCAGTCCTATCTGGAAGAAGTGCGTAAAACGATTCTTTTGTAAAAAAAAAAGAAAATGTCTGTTCTCTAAATAAAAACTCACTTCGAATTTAGTGTAAATAAATTAATACTGTTAAGAAAAACACGTCGTTTCTAAATTGTAAATTTAAAAACTAAAAAGGATTGCAACTCTAAGCAGATGCAACGAGTGAACGATTTTATCATTAGTTTATCCACTCGTTTATGCAAACTTCTCTTTGCCCCTCTCTCAATCTTTTGATAGAACCTTTTGTAAAATTAACTTGTAACCATGAACTTTCTTGAGCTTATATAATGACATATGCAGCATATGAAAGTGAAATAGTTTCCTTCATAAAGGAATGTTTTATATACAATTTATCTTGGCATATAAATGTAAGTAAACATCTTAAAGAATTTTTAGGTTAAGATAATTTTCTCATAAATTCCGGTTTTATTACAGCTAACAACATCATTTAGACACACCTTCGAAAATCAAAATAAAACAAACTTGCAGTGAATTTTAATTTCATTTTCAGTTGCAAACGAGAACATTTTGTATTCGTTTCACTAACATCTGTTTCGTTTAACGTGTAGAGATTACAGACTGTAACATTTTCAACACATCTACGTAAAGCCACAATGCTTGCGATTAATTTTTTGAAATTTGTAGGCGTCTTATGCCATAGCAAACAACTTTATCTTTTTAAGACCATTTATGTGCGAAGACTGTTGTTTGAAAATGTTTGTAGAATAGATTTTAACATTAGCGGGAAAACGTTTAAATGCCTTTACACGATTTGAGAAGAACAACTATTTAAAAGAACCCACATAACTTTAGAAATGATAAGTAAAAACTATCAAACTCTGCCAATGGATTTTTATATATAAAAAATTAACGTAAAAGTCATTTATTGCGCTTATTAACTTAATTTAGAATTTAATATCGCGCATTAATGATTTGAAAATAATTTTAAAGAAACAAAAAAATATAATTCTTTTTCTTTATATATGTTTTTAAGTTAACCTCTCTGTATACAAAAAAAAAACTAGTAGATAAATATAACTTTCATTTCTTACTTCAAGGAAGTCATTTCCAGTGGTATTCAAAAAGCTTATTAACTATTTTTCGTTTCAAGTGTTTCAATTTTTGTAAGTCACGTTTCGTTTTCGCCACTTTTCGTCTCTTCAATTAGTTTTCCATTTTTTTGGCTTTTTTTTTTTGTTTTCCTTGTTTCTCTTGTCAAACGCATTTAAAGACAAAATATGCAATTTATCTTAAAAGTTTATTATTATACGTTTGAAGACTTCAAATAAAACCTGTTCATCGAAAATATTCGTTTGTTACAATTCCTTTGGCTACAAGCACATCTACGTTGTTCTTCTGTACTATATACTTGAACGTATGAACCCGGAAGGCTTGAATAATAAATAAGTTTTTTTTTCTTTTTTTTTGCAATACTTTATGCGTAAAAATTGTATTGATGTTGTTGTGTGAGCATATTTGCGAAAGATCCACGAAGATGTTACGCAAAGCTTTGCGAATTGATACTTGCACTACAGTCAACAGTAAGTACCAGATGTTATGAAATCACTTTATTACTATTGCTTATCCAAAGATTCACTGAAATACTATTAAAATCCGTGTTAAGACTTTATAGAACTGTGTGACACTTGAAAAGTTCTAAAGAGTCTAAATTACTTTCTACATAAACATGGTTTGTATAGTTCTAAAGTGAAAACAATTACAGATCTTTTTGCAAAATACTCTTGACACATAAGGTATATGCGTTTGGTCAAAAGAAAGAAACAGACGTAAACAACCTGATCCCTTCACGTTTGCAGGTGTACGTGACTAACCAATAAACGTTAGAGACTTCATACCGGTGAGTCGAGGACTATTTTTATACTCACCACCGAAGGTGAATGGTAAATTCATTTCGTCAATTTGTTTGTTATGCACGCCCAGAAGGAAACTTCAGAGACCTCCCAAAGTATATATAAAAAATAAAAATTTCCACAGAATTCCATAGCAATAGAAAAGTCCACCACGCTCACCTATTGAAATTTAATGTTTTTTAAGTTTTTTTTTACGATAAAGATGGTGGGTATAAAAGATTCGACACAGCTGAATATAATTATCTTACTAGTTACTAGTTATTATTCGAATTTCAAGCGACGTAGGTATAACCAAAAAAAAGCCCTTTGAAAAGAATTAATTAAATTTGCTTTTCTAGAACAACTATGCTGTACATGTGCCGTCCATTCAAGCTGCAAAATTTTGCTCATATTGTTTAATTTTTTTCTTCTTAATTTGAGTTTTCAAATTGTTTAATATTGGATATATTTATTAAACAAGCCAAGGAAGTGAAGGTACCGAAAACCAATTTGTTCCGCAGAATTTATTAGAAAAAATATTGTAAATTTAACTGATTTGTTGAAGTCAATCTTCGTTTTAACCCGGTTAATATGCATATAAGTAAAATAAAAATTACTACTAAAAATGTCGTTAAGTTGCAATAACACTATCACTATCACTAATGCGACTGAGAGGCCGCACATGTCACAAGGCAATCACAAGCTTACTCCAAGTTGATATATAATTGATTGATAATAATTACAGATTTGAAAGCTTTAAAAAAATCATAAATTTGCCAACAGTTCATAAACAATTCTTTTTATAGGAACATAGTATAAAAAAAATAGTATAAAATAAATTTAAAAAAAAAAAAAAGGATTCAAAAAATAAGTAAAAATACTTGCAATCTTTTCATGTAAGCCAACATAAATTAAAAACTCCTTATTAAACTAGTAATCAGTTGCATTACATTATATCGCTAAAGATTGATAAATCATTTGAGGAACAAAAATGAAACGATTCAACTTAAAGATTTACTGCCCAAGGAAATTTTTTAGATTTTTCAAGATCTTGCTATGCAATGATATAAAAGATTTGGAACCACCCGAAAACAAATAAGAAATTTTACAATTTAGTGGTCCAGTAAAAACAGTGTATTCGGTTTAGAACGTTTTTCTGTTATTCATTTTCCCTTCTCGCTTTCCTTTCTACCTACCATCCTTGACAAGAACCACTATACCATGCATGACTGACTAACTGACTAACTGACTAATTTTTCAGTCAAAAATTCAATTTTTTTCACTAATATACATATATATATTAGTTCCACAGAATCAATCATCTGTTTCAAGAGCTGCATTTGCAAATTGATTGTACGTCCCATATCTTATGAAATTTAAGTTCAAATGACTAATGAAGATATGATTTTTTTTTTGGTTACAAGAGTATATTTTATATATTTATATAAACATATAAATCCCGCTTCAAATATATAAATGCATGCAATTGAATGCATTTTCGATAGCTCTTCGTACAAGTCACGCACGGGCGTACTATTAATATATATTGTATTGAAAAAATTTGATATTAAATTTTGTGGCTTTAATTACTTCACAATCGTTTTCTATAACAAAATTGGTGTCGAAGATTTTTATTGTGACACCAGAACAATATATTTTTTACAAGTCACAGAAACTATAATGAGAAAACAAAGTTCATAGTCCTTATGACTGCTTACTAGCAAAAAATTTGCTAAAAATCTCAGAAATAAAAGTTCAAGTCGGTAATATTGGATGTACGTTAATCTCAGATTGGTGGGAAAAGCCGTTACACTTATTTTAAGCATTCACTTGCTTACTAACATAGTAAGTGCACATGTCTGATTGGTAGTCAGGCCCGTTCACCAGAGTAAGTCGTAGGGCAGTCTAATCACCTGCAGATTTATTAAAATTACATGAAAGCAAGCCAATATACTATAGGCCTTTAAGTACCTTACACCACTTTATCTTCTTCTTCATTAACTTTACATGATAAACTATCAAAAGTTATACTTTGTTTCAAAGTTATGACATGCTTTCATGGAAGCCCTTATAGAGAAGGGGCTTAAAGCATGAAGCAATGTGATCTAAATTTAGTAAATTTCCTTTTTTTTTTTTTTTTTTGAAAGATATTTTATAGGGGAAGTTGTCGTAAAACTTTTACGATCAAATCCATTTTCAATAGTGTTTGTCCTTGGATCAAAATATGCCAGTGTGTCGAACTTCCTCAAAATATCAAATTAAAAATTGCAATCAGTGATTTGAACGCAGGTATACATGAATAGACATTAGACACAGGGATTAATAGACAAAATTAAATCAATTTTGTAAATGATTGGAATGATGAAAAGTGGATCTATCGTAATGACCTTCTGTTTGTTACACGCATCCAATGCGCTAACTTAATATAACCTCAAAAGTGGATGAAGGTGCAAATAGATACCCTATAAGAGATATGCGATGCGATATACGATCTATATATCGAGCAAAGATATTTTCCATACATCTTCCAATCAACTATTGTACACGCTAACGGCGGGTATTAAAATATTTAGGTCCAGCTGAATATAACTAATTTTTCATTTCCTTCATTTTTGCTATCAACGATCATTAGCTTCTAACTAAAGCTACCTACATAATCCTTAACTACTTTCAAGGCACCATTAGTAGCAAAATTTACAAAATGATTATCTCTGTTGTATAATTTTTGGTTTTTAGTTTCAAAAAAATTCGACAGAAATTTAAAGCAATTTTAACGCAAACACTAAACTTGAAATACAGATCAAATACTGAGGATAATTTTAAATGACATGACAACAAATAATGTTTGCAATTGAAACCTACACCCAAAGCTAAGTACGTGCAATTGTCAGTAAAAATCGAACAATATGAGAGCAGCAGAAACCTTTGGCCCAATTTGCATTGAATGACTTAAGGTGATTGCACGTAATTTGTTTTTTGTTCGAAAAAAAAAAATGATCATTTTTCCAATTCCAATTAGTTCATGTTTTTGTTTTTGTATAGATAGTACAGTTATTATGTTCAATAGTTGTAAGGGTACATAAACTTCAACTTCCATGCTACTATAAAATATCTATACTAAGAACTAAAAATTCGACAAACACTGAGTTTAGATTTCGAATCTTTATTACATAAATGTTTTCTTTATGAGAATAAAATCCTATTTCGACCTTTTTGAACATTTTTTTAATTAGAAATCTCATAGCCGTCATATTAGTCTGGATAAGAAGTAGTTTCCCGAGTATTGGTCGGACAATTTGTAGAAATATTCATTAGAGGTATGGATGACGTCAATCACCGCTGACACGAATGAAACTAAAAAAAATGCTAAATTTTTTTTATAGTTTCGCTCAGGTGGTCGCGACGTTTTAAGATGCACATAATTTTTTACGTTACGTACTGTTAAATTTAATATCAAATAAATATTTTTATGGGCAATAATTTTAGAATAATGTTTCTAAGGCAAAGGTTGTTTGCTTAATGGCAATAATAAGTGTCGTTTAGAACATATTTCAAAATTGTTTATTAGATTATGATGTTTATTATCCAAACTTTAAATTTATCACGCATAAGCTGTCATATAATCTTCAAGGTCCACATAAATTAAACTTTTAATACTTAACTTCATTCTATTTCAATATACATGAGTTGTTCTTTTATATCCGCAAACGGACAACTACGCCAGAAAGTATATATGAATAGAAAAGTACACCTGGCTTAATCGGATCGGATTGGCTGGATCGGCTTAATCAATAGACTTAAGACCATGTTCTTCTGCCAGTCCGACTGTCGGCCTGTTGAATTTTAATATAATCACAAAAATTAAGGTAGAAAGAAAACGTCTTTTTTTAGTGGTAAAAGTAAAGAAGGCGATATTCTTCCGTTTATAAAAATGAGCAATTAGCTTTAACTGATAACTCACAACACAGATTGATCTTAAATTAGATACAAAAGATTAAAAATTTACTAGTCTGTCTGTAAAAATGTTGTCCTTGGATAAATAGGTACATCTATATTTATATAGAAAAAATCTGGATTATTCATATTTATTCATTTACGATAGTCGGAAACGAATATAATTTTCCTATTTGTGTGTCCATTCTCCCTCTTTTTTTCGTGCCATTTTATTGTGCTAATGTTCCACACTTAAGCATGAAGAACCTAAATTTTATTTTGAAAGTTGTTTTTAACTTGATTATAGCACACCTGCTAGAGCTAAATATATATTTTCGATATCATGAAAGTAACATACAGTCCGTTCCTGTTGAACATATCACATTTACCCTGTTTCAGTGCGATATATAAGTACCGAATATTTATTATGCATTACGAAATATATTGTTACAACTTAATAACAATACGCCAACCTATAGTGGGTATATAGACATATACAGCCATATGTATAAGGACTTTTATATTGCATTTTAAAAAAATTATGCAAAGCTCTTAAATTTGATTCAATACCAACATTATTCATTCATTTTGATGTTTAAGAGGAATTTTAAAGAGGTTTCTATTATTTCGAAAGCGGTTTGATATTCATTGACATGCATCTAGTACTTAGGTAGTATCTCTTCATTTAAATGATTGAGGCAACTAAACGGATAAATACGCAGTACCTTTTACGTTATCTTTGAGACCAAACCCTAAGTAAATAGATAGTATCTCTTCACTTAAATGATTGAGGAAACTAAATGAATAGATAGTCAGTACCTTTTACGATATCTTTGAAACCAAATCCCAAATATGTAATACATTATTTTCCTTTGAAAAGATAAGAAATTAATTTCCATCCTCTTATGTCTCAAATACATTCTTTGAAGATTTCACAAGTTTTATACAAATAGCTTAGCGAAGTCACTTTGATAATAAATGTAATAAAAGGAAAACGGAATTAAAACATGTTTTTTAAAAAACTATAATGTTAACTTTCCATGTTTGTAACTAAACAAAAAAAAAAATCATTAAAGATTATGATCTATGTCACCATTTTTATTGCGCTATTATCGGAATATTTTTTAATCTTAAGATTAACAAAGTTAATATTTCCTTTATTTTGGTATCAGCTCATATGTGTAATCAAATAGTTTTCTAATTTGAATGTGATTTTTTATTTTTTTTCTTATTTTTCTCTTTTTGAGTGGCATGAAGCCAAACTAAAGTTCATAATGATGTTTAAATGTAATGTGAAAAAATGTCTGCAAGCTAAGGTAACGGAAATATTTCCGCTTTAACTCTCTCGGTTTACACCTAATGCAATTGAAATTAGTTTAACATATTGGACAGCGCGTAAAACGGTAGAAATGGCATGCGACTGCCAGCAGTAATTTTGAAAAATAATATGAAAAAAAAAAGTTGAAGGAATGTGTTGACATTTACAACATGTACACCTGTACACATGTATTAATTCAATGTTGGTGTTTTTAACATTGAATATGACTTTGGGACTATGAAAAGTTCATTAGTCACAGCTTTGCCCAGCGCTCATCATTTGTATAAAACAAAATAATAGGCGCGAGCGCCAACGCTCATAAACTTGACAAACATAATTTGCTTTAACTATACTGTGGTTGTTTTTTTTTTCTAACACATACAATTACAATCATCTACGAGAGTGCTGGCTTAAATATATATTTGCGGTATTTTATTTTGTTTTTTATTTTTTGATGTCTGAGGTTTTCTTTTTTTTTTTTTTTTTTTTTTGTTAAATACATTTATATGTATATATATCCAATAATATATATTCCTTAGAGGTTACATTACGTTATCATTCATTGTCGCATATGTAGATGAAAAAATCTCGAATATTATTGGTTTTTATCTTCCACTCATTTCTCCTAAAATTGGCCTGTGTTGACTTTTCTTGGCTGAACTTCAAAACGTAATTAACGTCATTACTATGCAATGCTATGTAAAACTTTTCAATCCTTGTAGTCACCTTTAGTTCGTCGTCATAAAGTGTTGATTACTGTGTAAGAGTTTAATTATTACAAACAACCATTTGTAATGGGCGTTAAAATGAAAACGTGAGAAATTTGTTGTTTTGAATTTATGATGACAATATAACAACCGAGCTATAACGATGCCATTCACTTGTTATTACGGCCATTAAAAGCAAAACAAAACAAAGGAAAAGAAAAGATTAAAAATTTTAAATCATGAAGAAGCTATTTTTGAATAGACGCGAGAAATTCACCCTAAGTGCATATGAAGAGACATGCATTGATGTATAAGTCTGTTTGCATTAGTATGGCAGGAGGCATTGAAAGATCAACTTATTATAGGATAATAAATGTTCAACACTTTGACTTCAATTTGTTAACCATAAGAAAACAAAACAAATATAAAGTTTATATATATATATTAAATTTTTCATATTCGCCACTACCTTTAGCTTAAAAAATTTTTAAATATAAAATAAACAATATTCAATGGAAGTGATCGATTGTTTCCTTTTTGTCTAGGTATTTGTGTTGGGATTTGTATAAGTTCGGTAGGAATACATGTCTAGAAATTTTTACTAGTTGATAAGCAACGAACGAAATATTTAAGAAGCACACGTATGTTTGTACACTCTAGACCCGTTTTTTCACTGTTTTGGCCTACTTGCCATATCAACTTGTGTATAAGAGAATGTCCACCAGGCACAAGCTCACCGGTAGACGGACATATCCATATCGATTCAAATTTTCTTTCTGACCAAGAACGTAGTGTTTTTCCGAGTGTTATAATTCTTTTAACAAAATGAATAAACCGCCTTCCTACGAAGCGACATGTAATAGGTTTCTCAGTAATATACTTATTTGAGAATCAGAAAACTACTTTTAGCCAAAATTTGATACTTTTCCAGCAAATAATTTAAGAAAATATATAAAAACTAATCTACATTTTTTTTTGTCATTTACTTTCAGGTATGGCCAAAACATCCTCCAACCTAACAACTTATAAACCATTACATGTGTTTATGAAAAATATATATGCAAGCTGAGCACCTTTAAACAGCAAAGAGAAACGGAACTGCTACGTTGTATCAAACGTTCTCGAGAAATATATAATTTTTAGTTGACTCTACTTGATCGCTACGCTTAAAGAACCGCTTATCTATTTACTTCTGCAAAGCCTGCAAAGTACTGTCACTTCGTTTAATACAAAAGCTTAAGATATTTTACAAAACTTTGGAAAACTTGCATTTTCAATAGAAAGAAACTTTTTAGGTATCACTTTTTGTTTTTATCTTTCAACTTCAGCACTGCATTACTTACTTGCTAACGTATGACAAGTTTAAGCTTAAGCAACTATTAAATTATAAAGATATTATTACGTATTTATCCGGTTTAATGCATTAGAATACATGTTTAATTTTGGTTTTCCGATTAATATTTTTCGATTTCAAGGCGAGCAACAACCGACAGGGTAATGCAGCCTAGAATAGCAGCAACATTTGCAACTGGTTAAAAATGAATACATTTTATGTGTTATATGAAAAAAGAAGTTATATTTGATTTAAGCCAAGTCTTTCGATATTCGTTACTATCTAACGTATGGCATGCATGGTTACAAGAGAGGATATTGAAAATCTAATTTTCTATACAAATTGTCGCAAGCTTACAAATAAAAGCTATGCGGTTGTCAAAGGAAAATCGTATTCGTTTTAATTTATTATTATTACAAATTAATTACTTTAGGCTTTTTTTTTTCTTATTAAACGAATACTTTTTTAGCAACTCTCAACTTTTCTTCTTTAACTCTCTTTAATCGACTTTCTATCACTGACAATCAGCTTACTCGTGCCTAAAAATCTTGTCCAAATTAATTCACTTTCAAACAATCAAAATTTTTCAGGCTAAACTTTAAGGTTTGAACGAAAACTTTGAAACTTTCGAGGCTAGAATTTAAAACAAGAATATAAAAATTATCTCTACTATAGTATTACAGATAGGCGTAATCATTGATCGCAAACACATTTGAAACGTCTTTGCAAAAATATGTTTTACACTTTGAAAGTTGTACGATCTGAATCTGTATTTTCCTCCTCAAGTTAAATAGACTTTTGCGCATTCTCTTCTAATGTTGCATGGGAATTATTGTATTGCAACTATTTCCAGTTATCCTTCTTGTAACTTGGATAAACTCGAATTTATTTACAACGGTATAATAAGTGTTTATAACATCAAACTCAGCGGTCACATTTCTTCCTAAATTAAACGCGTACGTCTTTCTCTCGGGTAGATCGATCATTTATTGTCCAGTCAGTTCGATATTGCAATAAGTTACAAAAAACTTTGAAATCCTTTGAGATTTTCTTTAAAACTTCTAGTAGAAAATTGACGTCAATATTAAACACATTTCTCTTGATAGTAACATAAGCGTAGTCTCGTCCTCCTTCTTATGACTGTTGTAAGTGTGTACATTAACTAATAGCTTTAGAGTTGCAGGCAATTAAATAAATAAATGAAATAAAAATAAATTTTTATACGCTACTAGGTGTTATTTCTTGTCAACTATCCCGTGGAACGATTTTGATGAATTTCCAATTAAAGAATAACAATACTTTTTTGACAAGTTTAATGTACTCTTTGAGTAAATATAATGATTATTATATAATTAGATACCCGTAAAGTCATATAAATTAGGAGAGATTATCAAAAAAAAGCGTCTAACTTTCTTTCTTCTCATTATAGGTTTAGACATCCTTAAGATAAGATATCCTTCAGATGCTCAAGTACCTAGTAATCTCTAATACCTCTCTAATATCTAGTAGATGTTGTTAACATACTCTAGCAATCAAAGTAAAGTAAAAAGTAAAATTGTATGTGATTGTGCAGATAGATACGTGACCAAACTGATATCATTGCTCATGATTCTGTACAAAATTTACAATAGCATATTTTTAAGCGCTCCAAACATCCGAAATGCTTAACATACCTCAAAGTGATTATTTTATATTAAAAGACTACGAAAAATGTAGTTTTAGACTTTTACGTAAAATTATTCATTTGTAAACATCTTTATATAATTTTATATCCGATGATTTTATGTTATCTTTATTTATGGTTTCACTTATCCGCAAGAAGTTGAATCAAGTGCTTTATTAGAACATCATTCTTAATAAAAAATTTTTGGAAAAAGTCAGTATAACTGTAATAAACACGTAACGCTATGTAAGCTTTCGTCAACAAGTTCGAGTATTTTTACGCGGGAATTCTTAACATCAATTTGATGCTTTGTGGTACCATCATGTAGATGTGAGCTTTTAGTAGAAACATAAAGCACTGACAGTCGAAGTCAAATATAAAATATGTCGAAAATATTCATCAACAACTGCAGAGGAAATTAAACAAAATTCACTTATAGCTAAACCTAAATGTTATTAATATTATATGTGAGTAAAAGAATCTCGTGATACAGTTAGAAATTCTTTATGAAAAATAGATTTTAGACTTTTAAGGAGTTTTTCGATATGCTAAATTTAACTGAAAGTTTGCAAATGAATAGGTTTTTTTTTAACTGACACTCTAGAAGTTAAATTATTTTCCTTTTCTCATACATAGATTTTACTGATTAATATTTAGATTTTTTTTAATGTGAACGGCATGTCTTGATCTGCTATGAATGATTTTCTTATTTCCTTTTAATCGCCTTTTTGTTTGTTCTTAATATAGTAGTTAACCATTATAGTTAGAGGCACCTATCAGGTAGAGTATGAGAGAATATCGTGAAATACTTTTCCTCTTAATTGAGGGTTAATTTTACAAATTAAATATAGATAAATGTAACTTTCATTTGAAATTTTATTTCTTTTGTACTTTATTGAAGAATATGTTCCCTTCTGAAAATTTCCATTCCATACCCTTGTATGCGTTGCATATATTTGCAAAACTGAACATATTTTTTATTGTAGGCTATATTTGAAATATAAATGATTCTGAGTTAATTCACATGATTATAATTTTTAGTTTTTTTTTTTTTTGATTGTACTTTAAATCTTACAATAATGTGCAAAGTAGTGGAAATTATTTAATATTACTCACGAATAATAACTTAAAAAATAACACAACTATAGTTGTTTATCATTAAAGTAAAATAAATTTATCCGCTAACATAATGGCAAAAGCAACATCAGCGACAGACAGGTGACTAATTTTTATGATGCTACACGTATTTAACCACAACTGACAACAGTCAGCCGTACACATCCTACCTACGCGTACACAGCCAGCAACAATAAAAAAAAAAAATAAATAAATAAATAAAAAACAAAAACAAAACAAAAGTAATAAACATTTCAACCGCATATATACGTACAAAAGGAAGCTTTTTATTTTAAAGTAATTTTTTATCACGTTTTGTAACTAACAACAAAAAGCAACAATTACGATCATTTAATTGCGAACAATCACAAAAAAATGATAATTGCACACTTAGCTAATGGCTTACCTCCAAGTATGAAACAAAAATGAAAAGAAAGAGAGCAAAAGCTAGTCAGGGGAAAATGATTGAAATAAAAGCGAACACGTTAAATGACAAATTAATTTGCATACACAGTATGCAACGATTTGATGTATATGACACTCAGCTGTCAGTGCTGTAGGTGGCATGCATGCTATCAAAATTTTCACTTTTTTCAATGAATTGTGTTATAATTTGAAATCAATTTTCAGACGAGTTATGGAATGTTTCGATCAATTTTCTTCTTTTTTTTTTTGTTCGTTTCATTTTTATTTTTTTATTTTTGGCAAAACTCTATTCCAGGCTCATGAATAAAACTTATATGATTTTACATTTTTTTTTTATTTTGCACTTCGCGCAAAGACCTTTGATTTTATTTTGTTTGATAGTATCACGCAGTTGCTTTTATATTATCCATGAATTCATTTTAATTGAATGACTTTGCACCTTTTCACCTATGAAAAAATAATAAGCTTTTGAATCTTATGACCACAATAGGAAAGTACATTAAGTTTATTAATTCATTCATAAGATCGTTATCCTAGACAACAAAGATGATCGATTTTACATTTGAACTTTCTTCTTAAAAAACGCTCAAAACGAATCGAGTCTTCATAATCAAAGAAGAGTTTCTTGGCACGTCCTTCTTGACTTTATACCCTTCTACAGCGCTAACAAAGTCGTTCTCTATTGTTATTGCGCTAGCGGCAATTTACGATAATTTCGCGGTCAAACTGCAATCATTTCCGTAATCAAAAAGCATGAACTAGGGGGGAAAAATTTCGAATTGGCATAAGTACTTCTATCTGCTTTCTTACCAATGAGACCAAGAAATGTAAGAAATACGGAACCTATTACATTACAAACGCAAAGCTATCCAAAAAGAAACAGGAAAACTATATGACCAATTTTTGTAGCAAATCATTGGTGTTACTTGAAAATATCCTAAGTCTTCAGGAATAATGTCATATGTCCGAGAATTTTTTTATATATATTAACAGTTTAAGCGCAGTATTTACCTTGAGAAGATAGCGAAGACCTATTCGCTTTCTATACGTTGTAAATCATATCTGGTGTCCAGTATCTTGAATATTATCCTATGTCGTATTTGTATATATTCGAAATCGTAAATTTATTCATTATGGCAATACTTCACAGGTAATCGTTTATTTTCTTTCTTTTTTTTTTGGCTGGATTGGAATTATTGTTACACCAGGTCTTCATATACGAGACAATTGTATAAAGTCTAATTCAACTGTAGCTTGTATGTAAACAATTTTGTTTTGATTTATTCCCCTCTTTCAAACTCCTTCTGTGACTCATGGGTAAGAACACATTTTTCTGCTTGCGAGCGTTCTAACCATAAACGACAAACACATCGAAGTCGACATGAAAGATGAAAGAACATAGGATGGATGGACAGTTAAACGGCTGGGAATTTTACGTCCGTCAAATAAATCCATAGTTTTCTAATGTATATTTGTCACATTTACGAATTTAGTGAATTCTCTCACTCTGCGCTAATGGATATAAAGATCATTCAGAGTATTAGTCCCAAGGTACACATAAGATTTCACGCGGAAACTCGGGAGCCTATTTGAACATTTAAGTGCAGTCAAAGCCCAATTATTCTTTGGAATCATAATATATTTCGGCAAAAAGAGCTCGTACCATTTTCGTTAGAATTTTGCTGGAAACCAAGCAGGTTAACAGGCGATTATCACCTCCAGTTAAATACCCGTAACTCAAAACAAATTAAAATCAGCGGTGTATAAAGGAAAACACAAAAAAATTTAGTTCATTTTTTCCATGCTATTAAAATTAAGACCTACATTGTAGTAGGCTAGAGATTTTTGTTTTGTGGCTAAGAGGCTCTAACAACCGGTTGTTATACACAGTGAGATGAATATACGCCTTCAAGAGATTTATCTTCAATTTAAAACAAGTGAAAAGTAGAACCGATGAAGGTACCAGCTGCGTCCCCTAAATATATTTCCAAGTACAAATAAAGAACCATGCACTTCTTCTGTTGGATTGTAATCCATACTATCAAAATATACCCGTTAAATTAAGGATTAAACTTAAATTCGTTGCTGGTTGTTATGATTAATCAATTGCTACGTACAAGCGCGATACCAAATGCATTCAAATGGAGACTTCGTTAAAGGCGGTTATTTCGACATTCAGTTACTGACAGTAATTAAAAAACTACATTCTCTAAATATTTATATCCCAAGTTATTTGTGAAATAGTGTTATTTATGTTTATTAAGTTTGTACGGATGTATTTTGGTATGAAGGAATGAAGATAGATGAGTTTGGTATTGTCGATTGATTCAAAATTATTTTCAGAATTGACTATACAATCTGTCTGTCTATACAATCTGTGCGATATTCTTATGAAATTTGATACATTGATCTGTTTTGTCCCAAGAATATACCCGATTGACGTTGGATACTATCGAACTACGTTCACAATATCTCTCCTTATAACCCCTTTTTTTGGAAAAAGTTGTTATGTAAGAGTTTAAAATTAAAATTTTCTTGGCAAAAATGGCTGTATAATAGTATTTCGGTATAATGAATTGGGAGGAATCGATCGCCTACAACAGTTGCTACAAGAACTAAGTCTGTATACAGCAAAAATGTAGGGGTTTTGATATTTTGTTAAAAAAATATATCTATAATAGTAAATTGACATAAATTTAATTAAAACAAATCTAGACAATGCAGGTCTACTCTTGAATATCCCTTCCATATAGATGATCCTATGAAATCCTTTTTATACTTGCCTTTACATTAAACGTTATATAATATTTAATTTGGTACTAAGAAGATTGCAGTTTGTTATTACGTGGAGCGGTATAAGAAACTTAGCGGTGTAAGGTACTTAATAATCGACTAGAATGTTCTTGTTTACTTACTTATTTAGTTTAATGTGGTAATCATTCAAAACGCATTGTAAATTAAATGGTGGTATGTCCCTAGTTTTAATAGTAAGAATTCCATAATTTAATATCTTATGTCAAATATTTCTTAATTTTTTGATTTTTTTTTTTTTTTTGGAAAAATATCAATTAATTAAAAAGGTATTATAAAATATTTTTCTACAACATACACTCGTATATGAAATACGTAGTTACGCTCCAAAAATTTTTTATTGCACATTTTTGTTGCCGCTGATTTTGGTAATTCAATTCAATGAAGTCGTCGTTTTTGTTATTTTTTTTGTGACAGCTTAAATGTCACTTTGACTTTTTATTTGCTGTGTCTCGACATCCAAACGAACATTAGTTTTCTTAGTACCGTTATAAAGTAGTAGCTGTTGTAATAAGGTGCATAAAACCTTTTATAGCATTTGTTTTTCTTTTTTGCTTATGTTGCTGGCGGATAATCGTGTAGTCAAATGTGCGGCTAGAAATGAATAACACGTAAGAATATTAAATTTTAATTTAAATCATAATACGACATGCATTCCGGCAGACAACTTTGCAGAAGGAAGAGAAACAACCGCCACCAAACGCTTAACATATTTACGATAATTTAATGTCAAGCGTGGAAAGAAATTGTCCTTATCGTAACGGAAAGTGCACAGTAAAAGACCTATAAAATATATACATTTCGGACCAAAGCCAATTTAAAAAAAATTTAATTTTGAGACAATCAATTGAGTAAAAAATACCGTTCAAAATAGGACATCGTAATTGCTTTGTTGACAACATCGGGATTTCATACAGTCATGTACATAAATATAGCACCTTATTAACAATTGGAATAAATACAAAGATATATTACATGAGACGTTAAGAAAATGCGAACAATTTAATTTTACTTTAAAACATGTTTTAAATTAACTTTTTCAAACAGTTGAATAATTAAAACAAAAACCTTATTTCAGATATAAAAATAATTCGAATTAGTTCATTTGAGTTTTGCCCCCATATTTATCTCTTCATTTCTCTTAGACGACGATCCTTTACGCACAATTTTTCTTTTTGTATCCAGTTTTATGTAAATGATTCAAAATGAGTTTTTCGTCCATGTTTAGTTAGTCATGAGATGAAATTAGTTTTTGAAGAATTTTATCGACTTTATCTACGATTTACTAATCAGAATCAAAAAGCGAACATGATCGAGCAATTTTTCGGCGACGAATTTTGATAAAGCGTCTTCAGCATGAACATCGCGAGTTTATTATCACATTACATGAAGAAATATTATAAAATAGCTCTAATTTTTTCAATATTTCATTTATTTTTCGATTGAATTGAAAAATTTCATTGTGTTTTTTTTAACTATCTACGCATCGTCGCCTTTCACACTTCATATTTTGGCTGGACTTATAATTAAACGGAAAAAATTTTTTAAAGAGCGCTATGTCATCGCTATGAATCATTCTTCGCGGTCATAATGCGAGCTTTCACACCTTCAAACAAATGCATTTCTAATAGAAGTCGAAGAAGGATAGTCTTATAGAAAGAAGGTTCAACATAATTTCCATTATTAACTTTAAAGCTTTCCATGCTTCCTAACCTATTTGTGTTGTGGCAAAATTGTTATAAAAATTGTCAACCAAGCTAGATCATTACGGTAAACATTTTAAAAAATTAAATGGATAATTGCTTCCTTGCGCAAAAAGAAAATTTTTGATTTCGTGTTCATAAAAATTCTTAGGATTAAAATGAATTATGAAAAATGAAAGAAAATTTTTAAATACAAAAATAAAATTAAATATAAAAAACTTATAAAAATTTTTATATATCCTCCGTTTATAAGACTTTTTGCATATATTTTTTGGTGGGTATATGCAAATGTGCAGTTGCAGTTTATTATTAGCCTATCCGTTGCTTTTATGCTTTTATTTTCTACTCTTTCTTCAAGTTATTATGGCTTAAAACTCTGCATAACTATGACATAACAACTCTTTAAGATGGATATGATCACATCTACTACTACTAAAGCTAACCTAAAGTGAAGGTTTATCGTAAGTTTTTTGTTGCCTTAATTGTTTTCTTATAGTACTTCGTGTAAAGACCTTGTCAAGTGGAACAGATTTAAGTATAAATAGCGGTGCAATGCAAATACAAGTGCAGTTGATATGCAAAAAAGAAGAAGAAGAAGATGAAGAAAAAGAAGAAGAAATTGAAGCATGAGCACCTTGACCCAAGTAAAGTGTTGTTTTTCATAAAAGCCAAAAAAAAGCTAAGAAAACTAAAGAAAAATATTTAAAAAAGTAAGAAAAAATTTGCAAACGACAACAACTCCACCACCATAAGAGGTAAAAGTTTTGTTAAATGAACTAACTTTGAATATGTAAATACCGCTATAATGCAAGAGATGGTTTATGCATATGCACCTCTAAAGGCCACCTTACTCTGTGCATACAATATGATGATGGTATTCAAGTTGAGTGTTAGAGCAATTTGCCATTTACGATGAAACATTTGCAATGGGTCTTTTTCAGTTTGTTTAAAGAGTTTAAAAAGCCAACAAAAAAAAAGATTTTTCATACACACAATGTACGTTTACCGTTTCTTCTATAGCAACATTGATTTTAACGGTTTTTATAATGATGGTTTAGTGCAGTGTCTGTGAAATGTTTAGCACTCGTTTGCATAAATTAGAGTCGGTGAGGTCGCAACGCTTCTTTTTCCAATGAGCGTTGTATGAATAAATAATCTTTATTAAATAAATGAATATTTATCCCAAAGCTATAAATAAACATAACGGTAGAAAATTTTGTTTTTAGACGAAAAATTAAAATCAAAAAAAAAATAACAAATATTTAGCCAGTGATGGAAAAATTTAAGAATTTTCCAAGTATTATTCGAAAATAATCTCATAAAATTGTATAAGCTTCGTATACTTAAGTACTACATGAATTTGCGTTATTTTAGAACATCTCTGAATGTTGACAATACGCTTTCTTTGACATTAACTCGAAACACTATTCACAAAAGTTCTGTAACTATTGAAGCATTTGACGGTCTATTGAACTGTGGAACTTTTCAGTCGAATCCTTTCAATTTCCAATTTCCAATGCTAAAAATGTATTGCTGTCCGTCTTTTGTATTAGCAAATTTGGACCGTCCGTTTTGAATGATTATAATCTTTTTCGCACTTGTTATAGCAACTTTTCATCACCAATTATTAAACACTTCAAAAATGGCTCATGATTAAAGCGACTAATTGAGACAACCTGATATTTTTAGTATACGTTTAATGTTTTGAAATTTACTTATTTAGTTAGAGTAAAAAAAAAATATTGAAAAGTAATTTTTCATAAATTGTCTAACATCTGTACGAATCATAAAAATTATGAAAACTTTATATATTTGTCTGTTTTTTTTTTGTTTCTTTTACTGATGGCGCACATGGAAACCTTTCACTTTTCTTAGAAATTGAAAACTATATTCAATATGTTTTCCTTTGCCCCACATACTTAATGGACAACATATAACGCACGCATATACATACGGGTCTTTAGCTTAGTTTTTTCTTAGTACAAAGCAGTCGATGTAATTTAAACTACTGCTCTACTATCTGGCGCAATGAATTGCTTTAAACTCATAATGTCGCTTATGTCCACCTAACACATATACACATGGAAACTCTGACAAACAGTCTGAACAGTCAGCCACGGTTGAATGCTTATGTTGTTAAGCACTTTTATCCACACTATATACCGTCATCGGACTTGTTGCTGTGTTGTAGCATAAAACATTAAGAGCACTGACCACATTTTATTACTACATGTTAATATGTGTACATAACGTACAAATGCCGGAAATACTGCCATAGACGTGGAGTGCAGTAAACAATAATAACATAAGTAATATAAAAGTAACGTATGCACACATACATTCATATGATATGTTTTGCTTTCGTTTTCGTCTGCACTGCTTCGCAAACTCTATATTGCTCTGCATTAACTATGTTTCGTTTTTTTTTTATTCCTTCTTTTCCTAGAAGTGATCGTCATAGTGTCTTTGATTTATTTCTATTTAGTTTTTTGGTTTCAATTTTATTTCTAAACTTATTTTTATTAATTTCTTAACGCAATTACTTGTATTATGTATGAATGCGTGCAAGCAAATTTTATTGTTTTGCAGTCATGCGTGTCTGATATCTTTTTTATTTTGCCCAAGAAATATCGTTTTTGTCTTTTTTCTAAATTATTTCAAAGTTTTCACGTGGAAATAATTAAAAAAGTTTTTTTTTACCTCAAATTTTTGGATCCGTTTTGAGAATAATTGATAAAATAATTATTAGTCTAGTTTAAGTGAAGTCTTCTTATCTTTACGTACAATTCTTATTTCATATGAAATAAGTTCTTAAGCACAATACCGAATTGTGAATGCTCAACAATTTCCAATACCTTAGAAAGATTGATTTGATAGAATTGATTCCGGTTTAGCTAAGCTGCTGTACTGATAAACATACATTAATTCTATTCTAAACTTTACGCTTGATTTGTCAATACCAACACCATATCTCCATGCTACTTTCATAATTCTACACTAAACGCAGCACTATATCCAACCAACGTCGTGAAAATTTGGGATCAAAACACTGGCAAGATGCAGTACTATTATAAAACATCAATAAATTCTTAAGAAGTCTATTTCCCCAATTTCCAATTGTGGCGAAAATGTTACAATTAAAGATATACTTTGTGAACACCAAAGTCGGACCAAGTAAGCTTCTGGGAATCTTGAAAGTACCTGGAGACCATAATATTAACAAAATATTTAACTTTATTGAAACGACTAGAGTAGTCATCTGGTCTAACTTTTCAAACAGGTGAAGCCGATAACCTTAGTTCTTAGCGCTCATCTTACTTGAGTCCAAGAATTTATTTCTAATCTAATAATAGTCTAAAAAAATTTAGATTAAATAAAATACTTGAGTCAATCGAATGATTGTCCGTAATGAATTTTTTAGATCAATATTATATCGTTATAAGTCAGTATTACCGAATAAGAACTTTCAAAAGTCATGATGAAAATGATAAACCTTTCACGAGCTAACATCTTGTTTATAAGGACTCAGTTAGGTCTTCCTTCATTAGTAAATTTGCTTAGGAATTTAACAATCAAATCAGAGTGAGAATAAATTACTTTTTTCAGGCTAAAGAATTTCAGTTAAGGAACCGATATTTCTGTAGAGATTTCATAATTCTACTTATTTGAAATAAAGACTTTTTTCATATTTGGTTATATGACTATTTCTGAAGATCTGTTTTACATTTCTTTCTAAATTACCAGAAGTAATAATTTAAAATAATAATAATAGCTTCACAGTTAATTAAGAAAATTTAGAAAAAAAAGAAACGTATAATATACACATTACATGTAACTGGAGAAAGCAACGCAAGATAATAAAAAAACGCCATAAAATTAAAAAATACATACAAAACCATTAGAAATTTATTTCCACTTTAGGCGACTTTACTACTTAACCTGAAAGACTCTTTTGAATGCACTCTTTTCATTAATTTGATTTTTACGTTGATTCAAAAATTTGATGTATTTTGCAAATTACGCAACGGCATAAACCGCAGCCTAACCTTTAATCCGATCATGATTTGCATATTATCTGAGTATATGGAGTTACCCTACTGTCTTCCACAGACCTGGTATTAATTTAACGGCATTTTTTCTGGGTTTTAAAATTTTTTTATTTTTTTTTAAATTTTTTCATGCTTTTAGTATATCGTACATAATTGAATCAAATATTTCCCGCCTCTTTTATGTGGCTAGAAAATTGTTGTTTTGTTTTCCGAACAAATGTATGCTGTAATTTGAAAATTTTTACACTTATTTGCATGAGTATGTGTAACAAATTCAAACAAATCTGAAAGAGTTTATTGCCTTTAATTTTTTTTTCATAAGATAGCATGAATAATTAAATATTTATGCATGTGTGTGTGTGTGTGTGTGTGTGTTATATTAAATTGATTACATTTTCAGATGCAAAATGTCAATAAACTCTCGTCGATTAACAATGTAGTTTAAGAGTAGCACGCGATTTTAATTTGGTTAATTACATACGAAAAACGCGAAAAACTGAAGCTTAAACGTATTTATTTCAATACATGTGTTCACAAGCGCATGCTTCAAGTGGAGTAAACAGTTTGTTAAACACACTTTTTATTTGTGTCTGTAGTTTATTAAAACATATAAATTTTGTTTCAATTATATTTAACCACGTTTTTAAAACTATTACAACTCAACTCAATCGATTGTTTGCATGCAGTTTTGTAAACATACACACATACTTATATGCAGGGATATGGGTGATTAAAGAAATCTTTTTAATCAAATCAACAAAAATAATTTAACAAAAAAAGAAAAAATTATGTAATTAAATAAAAGGAATTAAATAAATAAACTTTCTCATCAGTTTCTTTGATAAGCATTAACTTTAGTTTAGTTCGTTTACAATAATAAAGTTAAAAAGGTAGAAAAGGTAGACAATGCACTACTTACTTACTCATATTCATAAAAACACAAAATCAATGACCATTAATCGTTTTATGTTTTTTTTTAATAAAAGTTTCTATTGAAAAATTTATATTATTTCCTATGACAGCGTTTGAAGCTCCGGCTTATAGGCTTAAATTCCAAAAATGTTAATTTCTTTAAATACCCGCAAAAAAACGGAAAATAATTTAATACTATTTTCATACCCATGAAAGCAATTAAAATAATTTTAATATTAAATGCGCAAGGGGACGTTTGTAAACATTTTTTTTTCTCACTTAACATTTACTATCCAGCATTTAACACTTCATTCACAAGTCATAACATAATAACTTTCATTTCTTTTATATGTGTAATGATAATAATAACAACAATAATAACACTTGTTAAAGTCATTTATCTTACGTAACTGTGGGAATTAAGTAAACTTAGGTTTTTATTCACTTTTAAACTAGAAAAGTATTCGAAATATTCCTTTTTAAGCTAAACTTTGTTAAACACGTGCCTTTTAATTAAACGTTTTCCAAAAAGTAAGATATCATCAACTCAAAGCTAAATGTCAGAGATAATCTAAATTATGTAGTTTTTTTTTTTGTTTTTACAAAATGTTACAACAGTGCCGGAATTTTCAAGTTTTTGTTGAAATTTTATCAACCTTTTTAAGCCCACAATAGTTAAAACAATTAAATTATTGGATTTGCTATTGTTGTCCTAAGACGAATCTTAGACACCCACCAGTTAAACAACTCACGTATTAGGTCGATAGGAAAGACATTTCGTCGTTCTCTCTTCCAGCTTTCTTTTCTTTCTCTCTTTCTTCTAGTCTGTTCCTTTTTGTTTCACAGAGGAGTTTCCCGAGTTTTGTTTCTTCTATAGGAAGAATGAAGCATCGGCTCTAAAGTAAACCATTAAGAAATTACACTTTCTACCACAACTGAAGACATTTGTACTACTGGTTGGGTAAACTGAAAAACAAAATTCCTTATTCGATGACTGTTTATGATTTTCAGAACTTTGCAAATTGGTAGACAAACTTCAGTCTAGCAAAAGTTAAGTAAAATTTAGGATCACAAGGGAGATCATTAAGCAGATAGAAAACAAAAATGCGCATAATCGGTCATTTGTAAATCTAACTTGCCATTGTGTACATTACATACATTTTAACCATTCAAATGCACTCCCTAAGGGATATGCAAGACATGAGACTTTTGCACGTCATCGCTTTTTCAAATGGTTCTTTATGTATTAATGTAGATGAATAAATAAATGATCAGAAGGTTGGATTTTAGGTCAACAAATGCTTATTATTCTCAAATACTTATAACGTACATGAGTAGAATGCGATATATACGAGTGGTTTCTTAAAGAAAGAAGATTTCAATTTTCTATCTTAGTTTTTATTGAATATATTGAATATATAGCACAGAAAGGCAGGCAAACATCGCTATATTGAATCAAGCTTTACGAGCAAATAGGGATATACTACTATACTACTATGTCATTTGTCATTTCACTTGTACTTCTGAGATATTATGAACTTATATAAGACAGATTAGAACCTGAATTCTGAGCTGAACATTGTTTTGATTACTTACTTAGGTCTTTTAATTGAAGAAAAATTAGAAAGAAAGAGCTAGAAGTTGTTATATATATATTCCTTTTTAAATTCTACAAGTTAAAAATATGCCTCGTGAAAACGAAATTTTGACTTTTCTTCGCAAGTATAAAAAGTAATTAAAAATGAAACAAGTTTTATGCATAACCTTACCATGCCTATGAAAGTTTTCAAAATCGTTGAAGCAATTGCACGATGCAGATTTCATAAAACGGAAATAAAGAAACTTCAATAAAGAAACTTTAAAGACATCTTCCTCGAAATCATATTTTTTGGAGCTTGCTATATAGTTGGCTTCTTCCATTTCTATTCATTTCGTCCATTTTCATTGAGTTTTCAAGGGCAGCTTCAAAATAATCATGGGGTTTTTTCGACAAATTGAAATTTTCTCCTTATACGTTAAATTTTCACACGATTTAAAACAAAAAATCATTCCATTTTAAAACAATTTATCGGAAAAATTCCAAGTTACTCCCATTATTTTGAAAGATATTTATTATTTTTATTATTTCTAGTAAAGAGGAGCAAAGAATAAGAATGCACTGGTTTTCTATATTGCTTTTAAAAAACTTTTTAAAAGAAATGTCATATGGTTTAAAACATATACTTATACATACATATAGTTATTGATAAATGTTTTCATTCTTTTATGTAAATTTGAAAAACGGAGTGTATCTTAGTAATCGTAAAACGATGTCACCCCACAAGTACGAGTTAATAAGGACAAGGAAACTTAAGTAACTTTGAAAAATATGGAAAATTTCATAATTTTTGTTGTTAATAACTAACAAGCGATATATATTATTATGTATTATATGCATCATAATAAAGGAGTCATAAAAATTGTACAGCTCTGTCGACTAATTCGAACAATTTTTAATAAATATATCAAACACACACACACACATGTATATGTATATGTATATCTTAACAATGTTATATTTCATGGTTGTCTAATGATGGACATTGTGAACAAAACGAAAAATTTATTATAACTGTGTTATGTATGCTATGCACTTCACACTTATAATAATAAATGCTGGCTATTTTCTCGACTATTAACCAAGAAAATTAGTTAACTTATTGCTTTTTCTGGCTGTTAATACTCTTCTTTAATAACAAGATAAAATGGGCTATGACCGAATCAAACATTTTTAATGCAAGAGAGATTTTGTATTCTGCGTGGATCGAATTTGTTGATGCCTACTATGCGAATTAGAAATATTTTCTACAATTTTTTGTCGATTTCCTTTTTATGCTGAATACTTTTTATACTGTTTTCTATTGTTCATACCGTTCATGTGTTCTGAAAGATAAAAAAACCTGCAAGGTAACACCCGATGCATGGAAATAAACAACGTAACAACGTACATTTCTGATAAGAAGCAAAAGTCGATTACAGGTTTTCTGTCGGCCTGTTCGTCGGTCCGTACGCCGCGTTTATTATAAGAATATTCAAGACGCTATAGCTTACAACCTACAGCACTTATTGCCTTATTCATATTCACTTAAAATTCTGATGGATAACTTTTATATCGCGACCTTCAGGAACTATTGAATTAAAATTTAACGCAAATATTTCCCAAAATTATTTGAACTTTCAATGTGTAATCTATTGACCAGCTGACATTTTACATCCAATATATATTATTTTGAAGTTGTGGAGGCGAAAAACTCTTTCTCATAAGGTGAAGTCTTTATTCCCAAGCCTTCCGGTTAGAGTTTTTTTTTTTTTTTTTGTATGAAACTCCCCCTTCTACCTTTCTTGTTAGTCCCTTTTACTCCCCAATTGAAAAGCTGTAAAAGTGGCAAATGGAAAGGGTATAGTTTAAAAAAGCAGCACAAGCGACGAAGAAAAAGCGATTCCTAACAAAAGCTTTCTTTATAATTTATTATTAGTAACACGTTTTCAAACCTACAAAAAATCGACTTTTTTTCTTTTAATAGTAAATCAATGAAATTTGTTTGGTTCTGATTACCAAAAAATGTTATTTTATTGAACACACTTTTTTAGTTTTAACAAGAAAGTTCATTGGAAGCAATGAAAGGAACATGTTAGAGGGATATATGTTTCTAACAATTACGTGACTACGGTATGCATATCGAATTCATTAACTAAAACTAAATTCATATTATAGAGCCTCTGTTACATGTTAAAATGAATATACCTGCATCCTTTGACGGCAGCTATAAAAATTCACATTTAAATAAATTTAATTACTTTTTGCTGATTATTTTTATTCCAAGCCTTTTAAATGCTTTGCACAATTAACAATTTTAATATTAAGTAATAAGGCTTAATTTGGAAACCATAAGATATAAAGAGAATGATAAAAAGACTCTTAAACTGTTAGTACGGAAAATAAAACGCTTGAATTTAAAAAAAAAAAGAATCTTTTTATTAAACATTTTTTTTTGTAATAGTAAAAATACGAATTAATTTTTTAGGCTCTTTCGCTTTCGTCTAATGCAATCAATTGCTTTTAATCGTTCAATGTTTTTCTGTGTTTACGTAAATTACATTTTGTTTGCGGTATACAACTAATTTATTATTATTATTATTATTATTACTTTTTTCTATCGACTATCGACTTTTTTTGTAATGTTTGGTTTGAAGCTATATCGCATTGCTTTGTAATGAAAAAGATGTTATGTACAAATAAAGAGTAATAATTTAAAATGTTCGCGCGCTCGCTAGTGATTGAAATTGTCCTCAAGACAATACTTGATTATGTTAATACAAAAATTTTAAGTAATAAAGTTTACAATGTGCGAACTAACGGATATGAAGATATTTCCAAACTCCGCGATTTTTAATAGTTAAGGAAAGATGTACACAACCGTAAACGTATAGTTACGTTCTTCACCCATAGGTTTGTCTAAGTTATAATAGATCTCATAGAAATTTTTAAATATGATTTAAAATTTTTTAGGACCTTTTCACAAATCTTCGTAACATTTTAAAAAACACGTCTCCAACATTTTTGAAATCAACTGCATCAAGCCAAGAGATAAAAATTTTGGAGAGTTTTGTTAAATATGTCGTAACATCAAATTTTAATTTGCACCCCTATTCTAGCATTTTACATCTGTGAATGTCTGTTAAGTCTGTGATTATGTTTGCCTGTCATCTGTTTTCAGAGAAACTCTCAAATTTCGTATTCTAGGGCAAATCTCTCCAATATCAATGTTATTCTAAAACAGGACCGTTAGTTTATGTTAATATTACAAACTGAAGTATCAAAAAAGAAACAATATTTAACGTTACAAAATGAAAGAAATTGAAGGTAAATTATTAATATATCGTCTAATTAAAATAATTTCATATATAACAAATTAATATATTATTATTATATATTATAAATCGTCCAAAATACGTAAAAGTAACACTTCAGAGCAATTGCAGCACTTTACCATAAGCCGTCTTTTTAGAGAGCACGGAATGTACGTTATCGAAGAAATTAACAAACATTCTTTGAAAAATTAGCAGATGCTATTAAAGAATTCCCTAAAGGATAAAAAGCTAAATGATAAATATTAAATTTTTTACTTTCATATAATGGACTATTTTGAGGTTTAACAAAAAAAGTTATTGAAATGTTTCTTCATTTTTATCTTCTGTAGAGAAATACATATAATTTATTCTCACTCTTTTCCTTCTTTTGGAAGTTGGTTGAAGTGCTGGTGATGGCGGTTTTGTCAAAGAAATGCAAACGTACTACATAGTTTTTAAAACCGTCGACAAAGTCAGTGGAATCAAATAATTGTTTCCTACGCACTTCTGATATGATCCATAAGCTAAAAAGTACAGTGCTGAGAAGAACTACATTCAAATTGATTAGTTAAAAAAAATATTTTTAGAAAGAATACACTATTGTTACCCGAATTATAAAGGGCAAAGACATTTTCTGAATTTCATGAAGTTTCAAATTTTACATGATATCCCAAAGCAAGGTCTTGGAAAATTTAAAAACTTGTTTCAAACTGAAACGGATCGTTCTTACTTCTCAACTGGTGCAGCAATTTTTCACGGTGCAATTTAATTAAATTAATTAATAAGTAAATAATATAAAGACAGAATTTATACACATATCCCTCTTTTTGCAATTTTTCACGGTGCAATTTAATTAAATTAATTAATAAGTAAATAATATAAAGACAGAATTTATACACATATCCCTCTTTGTTCAATTTCTAAAAAAAAACAAAAAAATTCCAATTATTTTTTTCTTCCTTTTCTTATACACTTTTTGTTCATATTTTTTCAAACGTTTACAAATTTTCTTTTTTCACTTTGGTCTCGTTTTATATCGTATGTGTAGTGATCTACTCAAGAGCATATTGCAGACCTGAGAGGTTTTTCTTCAGCTCTCCACAGCAGCCAGTTTACGTCAGAATACGAAAATGAGATAAAAACTCATAATATGAGTTTAACATTCGCTTAACAGAAACAGCTGATTAATGATGTGTCAATGAGGTCGCTCAGAGTAAGGCTATTAATAACGCTTATAAGAAAATTTTTCTTATGGGTGAACTTGTGTATAGATCGATTATGAGAACTCTCTTATTGAAATTTTGAATTGTATTAATAAAGATGGAAGTTTTTCAACCTATCTGCTTCTTGTTATCCTATTATCTTAAACTTGGTAAGAGTGTTTTACATAGTCCATTGGCGGCTTCAGGTTGCATAGAAGGGATCCAAAAATTTGTCGTGATCTGTCATGGTCTCTCAGTTCTCACTAATTGGTTGCGAGGAAAACATTTAATTGTAAGAAAGTTTATACAATCTAGCAAGTAATTTTCTATGGCTCATAAGTCTTCTAATCCTCGGAAACATTTTTCTAAGTTTGTTAAGAAGCACGAATGCCACTTTAAATTAAAAATTTACAGATGTTGCATAAATTTTTCGTAAATTCCCTGACATGGCAGCTGGGCATTTTGAGGTTATCACTTATTGCACATCAGCAGTCAAGCTTTTCGGTTCTTTTTTCTTTACATAAATATCTTTATTACCTAAAGATAATATCTTTATTAAAAGATACAACAACGTTTGGTAATTTAATTGAAAATTTTTCTTTTTTTGCCAAATAATTGTAACACTTTACAAGAGAGTGAGTAAAGTTGAAGCTTTGTGCGACTTTAGCGCTGTGACACTTGTTGGTTAGCAGTCGATTTGTTTCTTCAGGGAATTTGACTTTTTTTATATATTTTTTTTCTGGTGAATTTGAAATTTGTGAATAAACTCAATAGTCTACTAGTACCCAAGAGATGTTATCTGCAATATGTTGAGTAAATCAAATCAAAACTGACCAACATTTATACAAACATTTTTGCAATATTTTTAAGGAGATTTTCATAAAATATTTAAAGTATGTTATATAAAACTAAAAAACAAATATTGTTACACATAAACCAACTCGTTTATACAATATTTTATAAAAACATTTAAAAGACTCACATAATGAAAAGTGATTGGTAAAATTTTAATTGGTGCTCTACTATCATTGATAACCATTGTGGTATACGGCATTTTTTTGCTTTACTAACGAATTAAATGATTAGTTTAAAGAAAATGCTTTTTTTTCTCATTGACTGCGAATCGAAAAGGTACAAAAGCAGGCAAACGTATAAACATAAACAAGAAAAAAAACTTCATGTTATACTTTCTTATCTCAACTTGTTTTAAATGTATCACACAAACTGTATAAACAATTTTTTATTTGAAATATTTTTACTGGAGTAAAACGAACTAATAGTGTCCAAATAATTTGAGTGTTTGCCATTAAATGCTTAAAACAGACGACCAGTGGTTCACAGTCACAGTAGTTGTTAAAAGGGTACACTTACTAGTCTCAGTTCAGTTGTATTACTGCTTGCACAGAGGAGCTTTGGGATTTGCATATATCAGCATATAAATGTGTAAGTGTGTCGGTTTAAGTACATAGAAATTTTGTTGACATAATTTACAATAATTTTTATTATATTTATACTCTGACACACAGGCCACTACTTGTATTATTTCCCTGAGCGTACGGAAACATATTAGTGCACATGTTAGTGTGACTGTATGCACTATAACATATTTATACGTTTTGTTAATAGTTTCTTTTAAGAAAATTTAATAAAGAGACGCGTTCGTCCCTTTCCTAACAAACTTCAAGTCATTCGTTGGCGTAAATATTTACATCATTTGAAAAAATTCTGCATAAGATTCGCCGAATAAATGAAAGAAGAGTTACTGGATGTTCCGTAGAGTGCTCACAAAATATGGACCAGTAAGGCCTACTACTTTTTTTTGCAATCAATTTGATAAACATTAACTTATCAATTATCGGTAACCATATTCATAATCAATTCACTCTGCAGTTGACTTTTGTCATCCTGTTCAAGATCTTCGATAAACACAATTACATAGAAGTCCACTTACAGTCTCGCACTACCGCTTAGCAGATGTTATTGACTATATATCAAAAAAGTGATCCATTTCAGAAATTATTAACTTATTTATCTAATTTTGTCATTAGTCTGCGCCGTACTTTGTCTATCTTTTTATTGCTTACATACATGTATGTATTCGGACCTTGTTTCTTCGTCATCGCATATTGTTTTTCTTATCACTTGTACATTCGTTTGTCTGTTCATCCATTCGTCTGTTCATCCGTCCCACGTTCCCGCCCTTTTGTCGCTTTGTCTGTACATCTCTTCCTATGTTTTGCTTTAGTTGTAACTTATTTATCAATGTCTTGTCTTGTAAAAATGGCCTTAGTCAGTCCAGAACACGATTATAACAAAAAGACTTTTGTCCAGTCTTATCATCATAAAATGGTCTAATATTTTATTATTGTGTATCGAAAACTTATTGTGTTTAAAAACATTTCATTCTCCCTTTTATTGCAAACTCTTATGTGACAGTTGTCTGAAATTTCTAATCATTTTCCTGAAATAGTCTGAGAAAAACAACGCAACTGTTCTTGTAATTTTCTTCGATATGATTTTTTTTAGTTTAGTAAACCTTAACTAATACTAGTATATTAACAAAAAAGAGCTGCATACCAATTATAAATAAAACGTATGGCTTACCAAAAAATATAAAAAATTTAGGTTAATGGTGTTAAATTTAGCGACTGCAATAACTAACAGCTGCCGGTGCTGGTTTAGTAGATCAAGTAAAACTTGTAACTGATTCAAATTATAATTAATTTGTAGTGATTAGTTTTTTTATGATTTTTATAATCGCTACCATAAAGGATGGATGCTGTTTAAACCATTTCGTTTGCAACGAAACGAAAATAATAAGCAACAGAGTTTATGTTAAATATAATTATTGTTGATCCCGTTAAGATTCTGAATGATAATCACAATATATACCCATGTCTGCCAGTTTTCACCGTCCACCTATTCGCAAACTTAGACGTGCACAAAAGACAAATTTTCGTAAAAATAAAAACTTTCTTACTCCGCTTTCATAATTAATTCCAATAGACTTAAAATAGAAAAAAATATTAGTTAAGGTGTAAGGCTATGTAGACTGTTCTTTGGAGAGTTTTGCATATGTTACTTGTCTACTATTCAAATGGCCATTTTCCATCTGTAATAACAAATTTAAGTATTAAATTTCCAACATTTTTTTTTTACAAATTTGCTAACAGAGACCATCGATTCAAAATTTTAGTCTAATACTTTCTGGAACTATCTAAAATTGCTCAGTCAACTGACTCTCCCAAAATTAGTAAAAGGACTGCGATTACTTACTAGAAATTCGCTTTAGCGTGAACATGAAATTTGTATTTGTTTTCTTGCGAGGCAAAACAATCAAAATTAAAAGTTGTTAATTTTACAATTCCTTTCCAATACATGAAAACTCATCAGAGTCTTTAGCAGCGCAGATATATGAATTTCATTTTGCCAATCGTTGGCAAAATAAACAAGATAGAAACGGAAAATTTGATTCAAATATTCGTTTTCTATTATATCAAATTTATTACAGATGATATTATATATTATAATGATTGAGATATATACACAAAAATAAACGAAAGCCTAAGTAGTATTAAAAGTTTATGTAACTCACTTAGACTAGCGTGTATCAGAAATACGAAAAGGAAAGATAGATTTTAAAATTGTTTAGTACACAATCATGTCCTTTATTAGTTTACAATTAACAATAAGAAGAGTTAAGTTATTAGTCTATTATTGAAGATAATATTAAATGAGTAAAAAAGAAGTAACTAACAAGATGAACACCATTCGACTGGGAAATCGTTTTATGTCGACCACTTTTCATAGTTGATGATTTCTGCTTGGAAGTCCTCCTATCTTATGCGCTGTTACGGGTAAATAAATGCGAAATTGTTCTTGAAGATTTCTTCGCCCTAATATCAAGTTGTTTAAACTAAATTAAAAATACATGCTTACGCTTTCAAGGAAATTGTAAAAATCTCGATAATCACACCGTTGACTTAGTTAATTTACTTAAAAATAAAAAATCGAACACCTATTTTACAGACGCCCTAAGCACTTTTAATAATATATATGTGTGAAAGGAGAAACTGATTGTCTGATCATTTACCGCATAACTCTAAAAATGTTCTAAAATTTCATAAAGAACTATAACAAATTAAATTTACCGAATATGTATTTCGTTCTCAATTTTCGTATCGAAATCATGCCGTTATTTTCGCTGTGTGTGTCAAAATCGTAGCTCACCCAAGTTCCAGAAACTTTCAATAAAATTTTATATTACAAACACAAGTGCAGTATGCCCTATTGCTCTATAAGCATAGAAAGATGAAATATATATTTGTTTGTTTATTTAATGACCTCCATACATATGTAAATGAATTTAGAACACATGCATGCGGTAACTTAGACCATATGCGCCTTTATTGGTATTTTTTTAACCAACTCTATCGCAATGGGGTTTGAATTAGGAGAATGAAATAATTTCATTTTACATGGCAAATTATTCCTATTGTCATATATGCTTCGTTCAAAATAATTCACTGATTGAAAAATTTCGGATAAACATATGTACCTTAACCTGTCAATGCTCTTTACTAAAAAGAAATATAAAAAAAATAAATAAAAAAAAAAATAAAGTCTATTCGTTTATGTCAAAAAATTTTGTTTAAGTCAAACATAATCCTATTGTTTTTGGCTTTTGGACATTTCTTAAAATAATTAAGACATAATTAATTAAAGCGTAAACTCGCGTTGGCCATAAAAATCACGCTTTCCGTGGAACAACACCAACAACAACATAAAGGATGCCATAAAATTAAAGTAGCGATCGGCATATAAGGCATTAATCTTACTTTTCAATAAACAAATACAAACACACAAATACGTATGGTATGGAAATATTTTAAGAGAGAAACAAAAAAAGTGTTAAAAATGTTCACATCCATGCGCACACAAATAAGCAGCATACGTATGCATAAGACGACCAGAAAAGAAAAAGAAAAGTAACCGGAGTATGTAAGTAAGTAAGTAATTTACATTTTATGTCACTTGAGGCGCTTGTTACGTAGAATTTCGCAACACACACTTTGCACAAATCCTTGTGGCACTTATTTCGAAAAGCAAAAACAAAAAAAAAACAACAACAACAACAACAGCAGCAGCAGCAGCAAGAAAAATACTCAACTTGATAATAAAACAGAGCCGACAAAAGCAGATCAAATCAAAGCGTAGTAAGTACGAAGAGAAAAAAAGAGAGCCAACGCGAAAAAAACAAAACAAATCAACACATAACAAACAAATAAACTCACTGAGACAACAACATTGGTAAAGTGAATGTCCACAGCAGCGGCAGTTCATGCTCTGCATGAATGTAAAGCAAAAGAAGTGGGCCAACGAATTGCATAATATATCGAATAGTGCTTTTTTCTTCAATTTTCATTTTCTTAACGAAACGAAACTGTAAGTGTATGTAAGTATTCCGAATAAATGAATAAAAGCGTCTAAAGCCACAGCTAGTAATCTATAATTCTTTTTCAATGTAAAACCAGCAACTAACTAACTAACCAACCAATCGACCAGCCGGCCAATCAACAAAAGCACTAATGCTTTATAAGCTTATAAGATCTTTTTTTTTTCTCTTGTGGTCACATATAACCAAACAACCGCAGTAAAAACAACAACCACGCCTGTCTGCTTTTAAGCATAAACAAAAAAAAAGACGAAAAAATAGACTAAAAATCAAACAATACAACAAACGAATATCGATCACTTCACTTAACTTTAACTTTTTATGCTGAATCCAACCACAACAAGTATAAATGTGCAGCATTTTTTGATGAAATTATCCATGAATGCATGAATGCGACTAAATGAATGAATTCGGCTTTGGAAATATCTTAGAATTGTAAATTAAATCAAAAACCCTACCTTTATTTTTCATAGCATTGTTAAATTTACACAATACCCTAAATACACCCTCAACAACAATATATTAAAATACCTTAAAGCTATCACGCGTTGTATGACTAACTTACTAAACAATCTTAAGACCGTAACAACAATAGGTTTTGTTATATTTGTTAATTTAAGAATTTTTCGCGAAGCACAATTTGAATTTGAAAAATTAAGGAAAAAAAAACATTTTCTTCTTTCATCTCACAAGCTAAAGAGTTCAACGGTAAGGTCAACTAAAAATGTAAAAAAAAGCGTCTGATTAGACAGAATAATAGTTACAGCTCAAATGCTGATATTAGAGTTCAAAAAACATAGAGATGACGCTACTTTGGTTATTCTACTGGTTGTTTACCAAAAAAGCTGCAGCTATTAATCTTATAAAATTCACGTATTGCCGTGGAACTTATCAGAACTTCAGCACTTAGCTAAGAAAACTCTTACTGCCAAATAGCAAATAGGTTTATTGTAACGAACTTACAGACAATGATCATATTTTAGACGTAAGTAAGAATTCAGAGAAGAAATATGCAAATTTTAATATATTGTGTCTTTACATGACAAATAACGTTCTGAATATTAATACCGACGACGATTAGACATGGAATCACTATTCACTATCAAGATTCATCTTAACGTAAAGTGGATATAAAGAAATGATTTCAATATCTACCCTTTTTCCTGACCGCAACTAAAATGGAGAATTTAGTTTTTCGAATGGAGTGCAAAGCACAAAAAGTTAGCTAAGTTTTTAAAGTTGAGTATTGCACTCAAAGAACAAATAAGGTATTCTCTAAGATAGCATCTCAATAGCAATGTCAATCGCTTTAATGTTGACCATATTTTCGTAATGTTTTTTATGGTCGTTTACTTACTGATCATATATCGTACTGTACGTAGCATATATCGTATAAATCGCAATTTTCTATACGATTTGGAAGCGTTTTTTGGATATAACAGAGAACGAAGTTTACATGTCCGGCCGTATTTATATATGATTTCTTTGATAACTGAAGCGCATCCTTGAATTTATCTAAAAAAAATTTCAAAAATTTTGGAAACAAAAGAACACGTTTGAGACCATAATTTATTGAAGAGCAATTATGTAGGTTCAGTTCATCAATGCGGTAGATCATACTTTTGATAAGGCTGGCGTGTGGTTGCGGCTGTATTGAAAGCTCGATCGGTTATGTACAACCAAGACTGCGGCCACAACCTATCCTTTTTTTTCTCTAACCATCATCATTAGGTCTCACATGTGTATGTGGTACATGACCTGAGTGAATAGTGATAAAAAAAACATGTTTTCAATTTTTTGCTAATGTCCAAACATCTTTTGATCTTTTAAAATTAACTTCAATAAAGTGATAAAAAAAAATCTCATCTGAAATTTGTCTTCTACGTGAAGATCAAATATTTTCTTGATTGATTTTTCGTTCTTACATCCCTAGTACTAGCAATTGAGTTTTTACTAAAGTTCGAAAATGTTATAACGTGACACTTCGTACATATTGAATTGTGTTAATTATGACGTTGTTATAGCTTTTTATTCGAAATAATGTTAAAACTATTTACGTCATCATTTAAAGGTAATATTCAACAGGTATTATAATTACACGAAATAAGCTCTAATTTTACTTCCTTGCTATGGGATGGTAATATAATTCCCACACAATTTCCATACACTTACAATTATGATAGTTAAACAATCATTATAATAAATTCGAGCGCTTGCATATTTAAGTTCATATCACCCGTTAGGAAAACGAAAAACGTTATATATTTAACGCTTAGTAAGTTTTATGTATACAATAATATATATGAAAGCATTAAAGTTGTACTTAAATCATCTCTTAAATAATACATTCACTTTTACTTTTTTTTCCTCCTTTTTTTTTCTTATTTGCTAACTTATAGACAAAGTCGTCATTATTTTTATAAAACGATTTAAATACTTTCCCTTCGAAATTTGTACAAGTCCTCACAAACACTTTGACTAGCTTCGGTTTCTTAAGAAGAAAATAGACAGCACCACAACGAATGCAGTTTATAAAATTTTTCATGAATCTCATGTTGAAATAATTGAGCATAAGTAATTGTTGCACACGAAAAGGAAATAAGAGCACAATTTCAATAGCTTAGAAATTCAGAAATTGAAGGTTTAGTCGCTTCGTTATGTCACTTGTAATATGAGATACTTAAGATTAGTAATAGTTCACTCCAGGGAGTTCATAATCATTTCATGTAATTTTATAAAATTTCATTCTCTAAATCAAAATGCGATATCTGTTAAGCAGAAACCGTAGATTGAGTAATGGAAGTAAGGAAGCTCTTCGAAAACCTTGCAAAATATACGTAGAATGACTTAGAGTATGATTCTTAGATGATTCGTCCTCTGTCAACTTCTTCTTCTATTAAGGGCTTTAATTAAATCATCGACACTATGAATACGACAAGTGGTATCGAATAAGTAGTTCAGAATTACTAATTAGCAATTAGTAATTAATAATTAGTAATTAGTAATTCGTAATTAGTAAATACTAATTACTAATTAGTAATTAGTAACCAGTAATTAGCAATTGGTGACTAGTAATTAGCGATTAGTAATTAGCAGCTAATAATTAATAATCATTAACTAATAATTACTGGTTAGTAATTAATAATTAGTAATTAATAATTAGTAATAATAATTAGTAGTAATAATAATTAGTAATTAATAATTAGTAATTACTAATTATTAGCTAGTAATTCGTAATTAGCAGTTAGTAACTTGTTATTAGTAATTAGTAATTAATTCGCTTAAGTAAAATTCTGAGAAGATGCGTCTATTTTGCAATGTTTCTTTGTTTTCTTTATACCCTTAATGGTACTCTAAAGATTGACTTAAAAACCTCATACATTATAAATAGCTACAACGAATAAACGGCTATGGAAATCAGAACATCATGCAAAACTTTTGCTTCTAAACAAAACCGGAAATAAGCTTACTAACTTATGTGCAAAAACTAATTGATTTTGTTTCTTAGATATGCGAACACTAGGAAATACAATTTTCATATAGAAAGGAAAATTAGACATGAAAACATTTTAGCCATAATAAGAACGGCAACGGTAATACCGACGACAGAAAAGTTTGCTTTTTTAAGAGTAGTATAACAGATATGCAATTTATTGGTAAAAGTGAAAACTAATTTAAGTCAAGGCCGAGTTCACTTATTTAATAGTGATAAAACTTATTTGAAATTCCAAACACATTTACTTTATTCGTAAACACACAACCTTTCGTTAGAAAAACAAAACCTTTAAAATGTTTATAATAACACAAACAAAAATATTTGACAATAACCCTAATCACGTGCCACACACAACTGTCAAAGCACATACACAAACACGTAAATTTTATGTCACAATTTGAAAAATGCTTAGAGCTTAGCAAAAAAAAGCATTTCGAACAAATACTATTATATTTGTGTTTATGAACGCACGCGTTACATATATAAAAAAGCTTAATCTTCCTTCTCCTCCTCTTTTATGTTATAACAATTGTACTATTGACACTTTGCCAACTTTAATACACATAAGTGTATGTGATTTCGTTTGTATACTCTTTTTTTTCTTCTTGTCGCTTTATTTTTTTTCCTTTTTGGATTTAATGTTTTGTGTGATTGTCAAGTGATATTTTGTTGGCTTTATGCTCTACTAAACTAAAAAACAGTCTTCATATATTTCTATTGCATGACAAAAACGTGTGCGTTTTAATTTTTTCCTCAATCTGCAACAACAAAATTGTTAGCGTCAAAAAAAAAATCGTGCAATTTTGTTGATATTCTGCGGTTTTTTCCTTTCGCTTAAATGTTGCCGAAATGTTTGCATGTTTGTTGGCAATTTCCGGTTACCATTTAGATTGTCTAAAATTTATATACAATTTTTTTTTTTTTAATTATTTTATATACATTTTCAGAATATTTCTCATCAAATAAAAAACGATGCTTACATTGTGTTGTAATCAACGCAAAAAAAAAAGCAAAATTCAAGTTTTTTCTTCACAATAATGAAAAAATTTTCCTTTACTTTGAACAATTAAAAACATTTAGAAAGGAATTTCTTCTTATTTTGAAGGCTTAAAAATCGAAACTTTCTATGATTTCTTAAAGCAGTCATATATGTGGGAAATACCTTGAGTCTGTTATTGGTTATATAATTGGACTAATTTTCAACTTAATTTTTTTGTTTTATTTAAAAAACTTTTTGCTTAAACATTTCTTCCTGCACAGTTATGCATTGATGTAACTCTGCTCGAAACGGATCGTGGGGCGCTACATTCCTTGTTAGAAAGCTATGAAAGCACTTAAGGCATTTCTTCGATTAACTGAGATTTATATGATGATTTTGTATTTTTTTTTTTTTACTTTGCCGGGATTGTTTATTTCTTTTCCAATGAAGACATACAAAAGCGAGGAAAATATTTTAACCGCCCTTTCTTGAATGTTCTACGATCCATCTAGCTGCGTTTTTAAACGCTTTACGATTCCAAAGTGGTGTTTGCTGATTATTATCTGCTTAGACCTTTTTTCGTCAACTTTACACCATTAAGAGAGTTATGCAGTGAACAAAACAAATGACAGTCAGCCAGATCTGAACTATAGGGTGAGTACATCAAAATTTCTTTACAAAGTACTAAATTAATAAATTGCTTGCAATTGACTGTGGCATCTAAAAGTTGATCATTCCACATCCGATTTTGAGCAACATGCTTTTCTCAATAACATATAATTATTCCTTGCATTTCCATCTAGAGGGCTAGAAATATATTCACTGACTAATTTCGTTTTTCGTGCTTTTGAAGATAAATAAAATTAAAAATTGGAAATTGGAAACAGTAAAATTGGAAGTCCACATCTTAATATTTGGTGTCAGGTTTACTACAGATATTACATAAATATGCGAGCGAACAGGTGGACCCACGGATAGATGGACGTGTCTAGATGGATTTCGGATTTCTTAAGCTCCCTCCTGGTTCTTGCAAACATTTTGATAAAAAAAAAGAAGGAAATTTCAATACTCCATAAAATTGGTTGGGCGTGGCCGGTTTCATGCATTTTTGTACAAATGCTGCATTGTCGTCCGTAGAATATATATTCGCTGTAGTTTATGATTAATCAGCACAAAATCTTATTTTTTTTGCTTTTGAAAACAGAGTTTATGAACTTAGGTGTATCCTTTTAGTGATTGACCTATTTTCAATATTAACCTGCAGGCAAAACTTCAATATTTTCGCCTAATTTGAAGCCGACATCTTAATTTTCACCACAGATATCACACTGACATATAGACGGACGGAGGACCATGCTTAAATCGGTGCCAAGTTTAATACTGGTCAAGAACATGTATACTTTGTAGGGTTTTTGAAGCTTCCTTCTGGACGGTGTAAACAAATTAATAAAATAAACATATTCTCATCCTTCGATAGTGGATATAAAAATATAAGACACATATCATGCAAATATGAAGTGTTGCTAACTAGAGGTGATAAGCAAGCAACATCACTTACTAATTTTTAACACGATTAAAATATCAATCTTCTGTTTCGTGTGTCTATTTCGCATCAGAATATATTTTAATTTCTACTTGAAATAAATGTAAGTTTTTAAAATAGTTTCAATTTCGTATTATATTAACGTGATCTAATTGCATCATTGTGCGATTTTGACAGGTGGATACGTGATTATAGAGATTCGATATCGTACCACAATATAATTATTGCAAATTTTTATTTCATTTCTTTGTTTTTTTTTTTTGTAATTTTATAACTTTTTTTTTGTAATTTGCATATTAATAATTTACTTGAAAATTACAAAAAAAAAAGCAATCGATTTGACTTGTAATTCATTTATTTAATGGTACTTACTGCCTGAGCACAAGATTGCAAGATTTTAACAAGTTGCTCGCGCAATCAATATATAGAAGGATTATGCAAAACTTTATATTGCATGCAGTTGTTACGCTGAAAACAGATTCAGTGTACGATTCTGATCAACTTGAAATCATTAAGATTACAAAAAATCATTAGTTAATATTTTTTTATTTTTATTTTTTTTTTTTTTTTTGATTTATGATAATTTTGCAAATGTATTGAATTTTGCTTTATTCATTGCATTTATGCTTTTATGTATAGAAAATTTAGTTCGAGTTGTGAAATTTTATGACGTTTTCAATATTTCAAGCACAAACAGATTAATCCGTTGAGGCATTTAATATAATAAAAATATATATAAATAATATAAATGGAATAACTTACTTTTAGCGCAAAAATATTTTAAAACATAAAATAAATTTTTAGTTTCTAATAACTTGATTCTTTGATTGTCTCTTTGAGTTATTGCTTCGACTTGTTGAAAGCAGGACGCTCAGTTCATTCAATTTATTTCAAAAATAGCTGTTAACGCTTTAAATTATGAGAAACTCGGTACAGTCTTACCGTTCATTATCAGTGAGTACACAACAGTCTCATTTGTGTTTGTGTTACAAGCATTTTTAATTCAAACAAAATTCCCTTTAAGCTTTAAATATGCCTACGCATGCCCAAACGTAAAACTATTTTCATTTAGCACAATATGCTAATTGTTGCTGAAAAAAGCACATTTTACATATGTCTTCTATGACATCTGAAATGTTAATGCTTTTTTATAGCCTTTCCTGTTTCTACTAAAGCTCTCCTGCATATAAATAGGAAAAAAGTTTTTATTTCCTTACATAATATCCTTCGCATTACTGGCATTTTTTCAAACAGTTTCCAATAACTTTGATATCATGTTTTTGTGAGAAACGCCGAACTCCACGAAGTAGACATCAGTTGTAGATTCCGCTTCTTCATTGTTGGCAAATCTTTTATCACCCGGTGATTTTTTCATGATTAGAGAAAAAAAATAATTCGAAATGATCAAGTCTAGCGTGGGAAAGCAATTGCAACTTTAAGTTATAACGAACTTTGGCTAAATTCTTATTATCAGTTACACGGGCTCGTTTCACTCTGTCGTGACTGGCAACACCCAGATGGAACAATCCGATAGATTCCGATCCGATTCCGGTCATGGCTGTAGCCGACCTCCAGTCTACAGAAAGCAGGTTCTCGCTTTCTGCCCCCGATCGTGTCGCTAAAGGAATAATCAGCATACTGCTTTGATTTTCCAATCGCGGGCCGTTTTGTGTATGGAAATATAGGTGTGATTTCATTGGCTTCTTGCCCTCCCTGCCTAGAGAGATATCTCTAATCTTGTTATTGCTTTTCCTACCACCCATTTGCCATTGTCATCTCAATGGTTATGCTTAGTTCCACATTATTTTACATGACTATTTGTTGAGCCTGATGATGTCGACAGTAATGATAATGAAGTAAACTTCTTTCACGGTACACTGTTCGGGATTATCACACATTGTTTGATCATATAAACCTAATCATTCCTTTTGTAGCTTGACTATAATCCCTTCCGCCTCTGTGTTTACTAATACAGACAAGGTAATTTTCCTTTTTTGAAATTTGCAAGATTTTATTGATCACGCTTAGCTGTCTGGATATACCGGCAAAAAAGAATATTTTCAATTTTTCTTCTTCTTCTACTACCCACCGTTTACCTAGATAATGTCTGTCAATCAACATTCTCTAGATCGCAAAAGTTAAAATATGGGTTCACTGAAATCTCTGCCCGCAGGTTGTTCAAATATTTTTTTTTTGGAAATATAAGTTTTTCTTTTTTATGAAATTATGTTTTGTTTATGATCTTATTATTCAATTGGTTGTGTGTATATAGTTTACCGGTTATTTGTGCATTTTTTGTGACTTTTGTTTTTGTATATGGTCAGTCATCGTAGGCGGTCAGTTATTGTACGCGTAGGCGTTTTCTTTTAAAGGACAATAATTCATATTCATTTAATGCGGTTTAACTACGTTTGTATATCTTTCAATTTGATAAATATTCCAAAATTTCTATTAGTAGCATATTTTTACTATTGATTTACAATTAGTTCATATATTTTTTCTTTCTGAGCTTGGGATATACCACTGATTAAAATTTTTTTTTTCAATTTTTCTCGATAACAAACATTTCTCATATTTTATTTATTAAGTTTTTTCTTCCCACTTATGTACACATAGCAATCTACTCCCTCGTGCCATTACTACTTTTCTATATTGTTTTCTATCTCTTTCTTGCTCGTTAAGGATAGGATTATTTTTTTCTACCCTACTCTACCACCCTCACCCAGAAAATCTTCGATTTTGGGTGCGATTGTGTTAACTGGTATTTTGTCTTAATGTAAATTTTCCGACAAATGTGACAGATTTTTCTTAACTTCACCTTCGATTTTGTACCTAACGAAAAATTAACAATAAATCGTCAGTTCGCTGAAGCCTGTAGCTCCATGTTCACATACAAAGTTACAGTCATATTTATTACCTTAGATGATCATTTGCCATTAAAATGGTTGCAATGAAAAGATAAATATTCTATAACTTACAGAATGCAACGAGTGAGTACCAGTTGTGACGTTAGGGGCGACTTCATTGCTTAAGCAATATAAGGAAGTTTTAAGAAACCATTAAATACACTTTTATTTTTCTTTAAGTTTATAAACAAACTCATATGGAGAGAAAAAGAGATATTTTGAGCACTTCTGTGATTAACACACCGGACAGTACTATTTATCCCGCTAACATTCGTCATTACCGCCGTTCGATGGTTTGATATGAATGCCATTTCTTACAAATACATTTTAGGTGGTATTTAAACCGCCATTATCTGTTAATCATAACGCTCAGGAATTTAATACACTTGAGAGTGAAATCGAAACCCGAAACTAAAATCATATATAGCGTCATCTTAATAGATCAGATTTGCAAATAGTGCTGAGTTTTTTACAAATCCGTCTACCAAACCGCCCACGAATTAACACAGCTCCACAGAAGGGTTGAAAATTTTAACAAATATATATCAATAATTTTAACGTTTTACAACAGATTTTAAATTTTAAATATATAATTATTATTATTCTCAAATTATATGGGAACATGTGTCTGGAATTTTTTTTTGTTTCCTAAAAAGCGAAAGTGAAGTAAAAGCTAAGATGGAAAACCCTGAAATTTCTACTCTGTCCAATAGTTAACTCGCGTATTCTAAAATATTTACATCACCTATGAGACCTCGATTTGAACTTTTATCCCTAAGCCTTTTAAAGCCATTTGCAACTTACAAGAAATGTTGTGCCGATCAGTTCATTATGGTACCTAAAATCAGGAATACTTAAGTTGTTCAAGAGCATCTAGATTGTGGATATCCATCGCTCACTGCCAACAAATCTGTAACTTTTTTTTCTTGTTATATATAATTTTTTAATTATTCAGTTATTTATAACAAACATTTTTACGCTGCATTTCAAAATGTAGAGAATTTTCTCAAATGTCCATGCGTGTCATGAAATGTAGTTTGCTTTTGATATAAAGACTTTTGAGTTGGTGTATTTGTTGGACTTCGGTATGCTTATATATGCGACAGACGAGATTACGAATAGCTCAGTAAGAGTAATTGACATTTTACACATGAACATTTGACAATTTCCATCGCATGAAACTCTACAAATGATTTATATACATTTTTAAGAAAGTTGCGAATGTACGAATGTGAAATAGAGATAAGCTTGTTAAACAAATATTTAAAAAATATAAAAAATTGAAACTAAAAATTTGCGAACTACTTATTATATATAGTCAGGGCCTGTATTATGTAACAGAGAGCACTATGATAATTCACTAAATGTTTGATTTAATAAAGCACATCGTTTATTATATATTATATATATATTATATTATGTATTATATTATATATTATATTCTATATTATTATATTAGTATACTTCACTTTTTTTTGATAATAATACGACTGCTTGCAAAAATAATAAAAACAAATAGAATATGAAGAACTGGCAAACTACTATGTACCATATATGTACAATTGCGTAGCGAAATTTCGACAAAATTTGGTATACTAACGTGTTTTGGCCCAAGAAGGAATGCTATTGAAAATGGATTTGATCAAACCAAGTCTATGCACGTATCTAAAATACTATATTTTCGGGCGCGTAATTTTTTAAAACGATCTATCTTTTTCCTCACCAGTTTAAATGCCATCTATTTTTTCAAATGTCGCTGTGCAGGTACTAATTAAGAAAGATTTTATTGACCTTAGGCTACATTCTCACATATATATATACGTAATCCATCGGAAAACGTTAGGGAAATTATTTACAAATTTACAAACACGAGTATCTCAAAGTATTGTTATCAACAACTAGTGAACCGTAACAGATGTATAATTGGTGTAAATATTCTTGTCACGGTCATTTAATGGGTCGATACAAGAAAAACCCTTGCAATGAACCCACATATAAATTAAAATAAATTAAATTAAAAATGTGCGATTGATGTTTGTGACAAATATGTAACAGTACCACTCCATCAGATTTATTGTTATAAGCGAGTATAACTGCCTTCTCTCTTATTGGATGAACTCTTTAAATTTTAATTAGTTAATTTCAAAGAAAATTCGTTAAAAATATTTTAAAAACATGAACTTGTAAAAATTTCGTAAGTTTTTTCCCACAAACACCAACACAATCTTATCATAAAAGATGAAACAGCAAAAAGCTTACTTTTGATATATAAAGACGCTGTTTTTCAAATTTGCCTCAGTCATAAATAATTGTGCGTAACATGCAAAACACGTTCTTTGCTTAAGTCTTTTGTTTTCATAACCAAAGCGTAGATTTCGATCTTGTTAATTTCAGGCATGTAAGCTCTTTTGACATTCTTCAAACACTTTTTATTAAACTAGACAACGTTTTGATTAAATTTACATAACATCACAAGGTCATTGACTTTTGCATTTCAACTAGCAAGGCCGTAAAATATTATTATATGTTGTATTTGAAAAAACAGAGATTTATGTTAATATTTAAATTACAATTTTTACGCATAAATTTCAAAATTAATTCAAATCAATTCTTTGCAAAATAGAAGAAATCGGTTTACATGCTTATTATCTTGTATAAAAACGCCAGTAACACTTTTGCTAACACTAACAATTTATATGAATAAAATAATTGGTCATTAATTATGATAGCCATCGGTGCCGTCAACATCAACATTAACATCAACGTCAACATCATCAACAGCATCTTCATCATTATCACCAGCGCCTCAATTATTCTGCATTCATAACAAAATAACTACAAACCACTTTTAAATATCTAAGCACGTATTTATATTCAAGCAAACGCCACTTGTTGTTGATATATTAACGATTTGATAAAATGCAAATAAGAAAAATTATGTGCTGCCAGCAAGTACAACAACGATAAAGAAAAATAAAATGAAAATACCCACAACTAAAAAGAAGAAGACATTAAACATCACATCACTACTGCATGGCAATGGCCAAAAGAAAAACCTTTGAAAAGGAGAAGACAAAAACATTCGCTTGGAAAATTTAGCTGTTACCACAGCTTTCGCTTACGGTTTTATTTTAATGTTTCCTGATTGTCTTGAGACTATGGTTTTGTAAGGCTTTTCTTCTCGTTGCAACACACATAAATATTAACAGAAGAGTGCAAGTTTTTACACCAATAAGCACTGCTAAGCACACAATCACAAACGCACTCATACATACACACATACACACACACACACACATACACACAAACGCACACACACACACTTAGCCAGCCAGGCAATAAAGTTATTATATGATACAATGTTTATGTCTATATATATATGCGAGTAGTATACGTGCACGTATGGATGTTTTGTGGTGTGGCATGGCAAAGACCTTGATTCAAGTTCAAACCAAGTGAAATGTAAAGATAGCTCGCTATACACAATATACTCTACACCAACAACACCAACATTATTACCACAATTATAAAATTATATAAAAAAAAAAATTGTGAATAAAAAAAATGATTGCGCAACATATAATACTTATGGGTGTTTGAGATATAAGTGAATGAATGAATTGCCACTCTATGACTATGAAATCATATGTAAGTAAATATAGCGGCTTTTATGAAAATAAATAAGATAAAAATCGAAACTTTATTTATATATTATTTACACTTATTGTAATCACTTGTGATGCATACTTATCCGTCTAAATTAACTAATATTTTGATGAGACTATAATCGTTATAAATGAAGTCATTTTTATAGCTATAATTGAATTTATATACCACTTAACGTTTAATATTATTAAGGCATTAAGTCATTGATTCGTTATCGAATGAAATTGTTCAACGATGATACAGACAAATCTCCAGTAATTATACGAATTGTAGTAAACTTATTTGGAATTTAGATCACACAAATCAATAACTAAAATAATATCTTTCGTTTAGTGTTTGCTGTAATAAACCTTCTTTTTTTTAAAGTACCCCGATCTTGTTATAGAACCAAGCAACTCGTCCGAGCTACCTATAGGATTAAAAGTGACACCTTTTAAAATTAAAAGAAAATAATACCGATAACCTTAGCTGTTAATGCTTATCCTTCATCATATATTTATTGAATTTATTCCTGAGGTCAAAATATATATTAAGAATAATAATAATAATGAAAAAAAACTCGACCTAAAACAAATATCTTCTTGAAGAAAATATCACTCAAACGTCCGTCAAGCCTTTGAACACACTGAGACACACTTTCTAACTGAATCTAATTGTTAATTACTCTGACCAGCGTTGATTGCGTTTCGTCTGCGATAGCCTAACGAATGTTCGATCCAATTTTCTTATTTTACGCTTTATATTGTCTTCACGGCGGCTTTGTGTAGAGTGAAATTCCGCTCAAATTTTGTCAAAGCTCATCGTGTAGGCTGCATAGAGAAACGGCGATGGCGACACGATACTCTGATAAACAAACGATGAGCTGCCAATTTGGTAAAATTTTTTAATAATTGCTTTCTTCAGGAAACGTGAGTCGCTGCTTGATGAAAATGTATTAGAGATCTTCACAACTGGTTGCATACAAAAATTGAAAATTACAATTTTAAAACGCATTACTTTTAATGAAATTACCTTTTACTAAATGATATGTTAATGTCACCTCTCATCCTATTCATCCGTATAATAGTTTCTTCGTCCTGGTGTATTAAAATTGTCAATTTAGTTTATGCACCTATTTGTGTTTTAATTGAACAATAGATTGTTTGTGTTTAGACTGCAATCTATTTCATTTCTTTTGTACATATTTAATATTCTCGAGGACTAATATCCTTTTGCATATTCTTTCACTATCCAAAAGCACTCCTCTACAAAATGTAGACAATGAAATGATAATACTAATGTATTTGATGTTTATATGAGTCTGTTATCCCGCCAATTAAAAAACATATTTCGATAACTTTCTATTAAAGGCTGTATTAATCTTTATTAGATTTCCAAGTTTCCTTTTACCAAATTAACAGAAACTTCACGACGTACAAATGCTAAAAATTAACTATCAATAGTTACGAGTCCTGATTTATAAACGAAATTTACCAAAGAGAATTTCTTCTACCTTGTTTTCAATATCAAAAAGTGCTATCCTCTTGTAAAACCTTACAAACCCTAATGAGCATTATCGAGGCCCGTGGACTACATGCTCAGTATAGGATTAATTCTCTCGATTGTGTGTTAGTACCACTATAAGTGATATGTTTAGGAGTAAAATAGATGCAATTAGTATATGTGGCGGCTAAGAGAAAAAACCGGATTTTGGAAGGCACTGTAACACAACACAAACTCCTATGAAATCGTGCTTTATAATTCAAAACCCAAAAATCGAAGAAACATAAATTTCATGCGTGTCAGTCAAAAGGATTTGATTAATACTCGAAGATAAATCACGTGGCAACAAGATGTGTTAAGAAAAACTTCACAATAGAGCAGCCCTAAAAACACCGATTCAATAGCCCAATCATATTATTTTTCAGAACGATCCTTGTCTTTGCTTAACTATTTTTTTATCTTATTTATTATTCTCAAATTACGGATAAAGCGAACGCCAAATTACAAAACGCGTGAATAAATGCAAATCCGAGGTTTAGCAATTCTTTTACAATTGAAAATTTCGTCAGCATACGTTAATAATGTCAAACAATGATCGCTTCGAAGAGGTTGAGATAAATAAATACTTTACGAGAATATGCAAAATGTTCGCTATTTTCTGGATAAACCGCATACGTCTCGTTTCAACAGAACTAAGAATTTAATTCTATTTTTTTATCTACTTCAAAATTTTTAGTTTATCTCCTTTTAGTGCTTGCTTCCTATTCTAATTTCTAAGCCTTCTGTAGTCGGCATTATTTATGGAAACGCGAATAAATGAAAACATGTTTTAGAAATTCCTTTAACTGACATTTACGATAAGGTCAACATGGCAAATATCATCAAATAACTTACTACAGAACAACTTGTTGCTTTAAAAGTATGGTAACAAATCTAAAAAATCCTAAACTCGAATTGTGAGAAGAATAGCAATAAGAAGAAGAGTATAAAAAAATAAAATGCAATAACAACTAAACAAATTTATTAAAAGTTCATACACAATCAACTAAAAAAGCCAAACAAACAAGTCAGAAGACGACAAGCCTCTATGTGGTGAAATAATTGTGAAAAAAAAAATGATTTTAAAAATAAATAAATAAATGAATGAGAAACAGCTACAACAACAATAATTGGCAAATCAATGACCTGTTTCGCTAAATAATATCAGCTAAAAAATATTGAACTTTGAAGAAGAAAACGTTTTTATATCAAATAAATATGTGTATGTCTGTGCATGTGACTGTGGCTGTTCGCCTAAATGTCTAGCGAGAGTTGCTTTTTACACTACAACAATAAACGACATGCAATCCTCAAATAACTGAGTAGATAATTCACGAGTGGCTTCTGCTTGAAATAAACTGACAAACATCACGTTTAGAGCTGTTTAGACTGCTTCAGTCACTCTGTATAATTCAAAAACTTAATGTCTGTCCCCCAATCTATCTGCTTGCTGCTGTAGCCCGTAAAGTTGCTTATACAGTTGCGTTTTCCGATTATGCTTAGTGATCTGAGCGCGCACTATTGGTTAAACATACCGTTCGAGACAAAATTCGCTTTTATTATTGTACTCAAGCTAAGTAGTTTAGTAAGTTAATGACCGTAAGTGAGCCTGTAAGTTGATTTTGGTTTTTGTTTTGTTTTCTTTTCTTTTTTTTTTTTTTTAATAAATATTCAGCGCAAGTTCATCATCATTAAAAGGTTCGCGTGGCTTTCTGTGTGCAATGCTTGATGCGGTTAATTTTCTACAACGAACACCGTTTTCGATGCCAGTGTAGAGTTTTATGTTTGCTTTGTAGCCTTTGGTGGTGATAATGATGGTGATGATCAATGAATAGGTTGCGATGGTGTTGTTTGCTCGTGATTTTTGTCTAAAATGGTTTGTCGTGCTACACTTGTTCAATCGTTTGTTCAGTTTCAATTTTAGTTTAGTTTCTAAATTGATTGCAGTCAGATATGGTTGTCATTTTGAATTTGCCAGAAAATAGTGTTGAAATTATCTTAGGGCTGGATGCATGTTTCAATTAAATTAATGTTAACGTTTATAGTGGGCGTAAACGTTGAAAAAACTTTTAAAAAAATTAAGAAAAAAAGATTTTATATTTTAGGAATTAAATAATTACTTAATTTATAATTTCAATGAAAAATTTAAATAACAAATTAACTGTAAGCAATTAAAATTCCACTAAAGAATTCTAGAAATAACTAATGTGATTTGCTTTCAAGGCTCTTTCACAAACAATGCTAAAACTGTTAGCAAGCGTTCAGTATTTTCCTCTTTGTGAATTTCTGATCACTTACTTACATTGTTACACTGCGTTTTTACCACCCCCCTAAGTTCCATAAAAAAACTTATTAGCATTTTAAACTTCTAAACATCATTGTCGCTACCTCGTTATTTTATATAATCCAATTTAGTATGCACCTGCTACGCTCCATATTTTTCTCACCATAACATTACTTCGCGTTAACAAATATAAGAAATCATATGAGGATTTGTGTTTAAATAAAGCTACAACGTCTAATAACAGTGTTGTTGTAATATTACTGTATTAGGAGATTTACTTTACTAACTACAGAGAATTCATTTCATTACATTTTCGATTGTTGAACGTATACGTATCCGTAGTATTCCCTGTTTATAATGTGTTTTAAAGCCCATAATATAATTGTTTTAGTTTATATAAAAGTCCTTGTTAACAGATTTCACTTTCAAAGGTTTTCATTTGTTCTGTCCTATTGTGTTTTCTATAAAAAGAAACAAAAACCATCAAAAAATACTAGCATCTTCAACAAAGCTGAACCGCTCGTTAAACCAACATCTAAGTAAAAGCGCCATTAATCAAAAGTGAGATATAGGAGAACGTGCCAGCCAAATGCACAAAATCGGACAAACATTAAAAAACAAAGAATTAGACAACTTTTGTTCAGGGGTCATTGAAGCCCACGTTACAACTTTGATTAGATATTGATATAAGAAACTTTATTCACACATTCACACAAAGCTAATCTGGAGTGTTCTATAAGCGAGCTCATTGGTGAACTTTGCTCTTCAATAAAAGACTGGAATAGGGAAAAATATAAGTGCAAGCTTAAGGTTTTTAAAGTCATAGTGAAAAAGGAAAGAAAAGAGTGGTATTTTTAAACTTTTTGCTTTCACCGATTTTCTTGAATTTCGAACTTGAAAAAAATATGAAGAAATTTTGCAAAGCAATCTAAATGTAATAGTTGCACAACTTTGCCTCCGCCGTTTTCTAGTAGATGGCTTTAGCGGTACATAGTGATGGAAATGAACAGATGTAGACGTCATACACTAAGAATTTCTCGCCTATTCTGAAATATAGGTTTCAATGACGGATATAAAAAACAAAGTACACAAATTTAACAGGTCTATTAACGAATGTACTTAAATTGAATAAAAACCTCAGGTCCATGAATAATTTTTATAGTAATTTAAGAGCTGATGTCATTAAAATTTATAGAATACAGAATTAATGTAAAATATTGGAATCGAATTATTTCTAATAGAATTTATATATAACATTATTAATTGCGAATGTAAAAAACTACCATAATTTAAAAAAGATTCCTACATAAATTTCTGATGATTTTTTCATCCAATGATTAGACTAATAAATGTCACGGCAATCGGTTTTTGTGCTATTACTGCAAACACATGCAATTAATATAGAAATAAGTCAAATACAAAAAGTTTCCAATCGAAGCAATAAAACAAACGCGATGATATATGTATGTTAATATAAACTCTTCGAAGATATAAAAAAAAAACAAAAAAAAAATCTCTTAGCAATGTTTACAACAAATAGAATTGACAAGCGATGAGCGTTTGGAGATCACATAGAAAAATTCACATGCAAGACATGTGTGAAAACAAATGCTATTGTGTACGTTTACAATGCAAGAGCCAGCATGAATGGCCGCTGCCACTAGACATGTGTAACCTTTAAGTATAAAGATTATAATACAATATTTTACAGAGATTTTAAACAACCGATAATTTTACAATGACAATAAAGATTACAAGATGAGTTAATTAACGAACAAACGGAACCTAGTTTATATTAAAATAATTAATTAAAAAAATTTTTATGTTGCAGATGTTACCACTTTTGCTCAGACTTTAAATAAAAGGTCATCCCGCATAACCAGTTCACGAACTACATTCGGTACTCAAGTAAAATCCTCGTCCACTTCATTATCATCGATAAATGGTCTGAGTTTTGATTGTCCTGAGGAGTTTGGTTATTTTCCCCATCCTACTGATTGTACTCAGTATTATGTTTGCGTTTTTGGAGGAGCTTTGTTGGAGAGTTGTACCGGTGGCCTCATGTACTCACATGAACTGCAAACATGCGATTGGCCGCGTAATGTGGGATGTGATGTAAGTGATAGTGTTGCAAGAGAGCAAAAACAAGGACGTGTGCAAGGACAACAGCAACCGCAACAAAAGCAACAGCCTCAGCAACAAACAAATGTGCCAAGTCGCATAAGGTTTGGTTCAGCGTTTACTAGCCCTCAAGGTCAACAGCAACCATTAAAAGCTACAGCACCACCACCTCAATACCATAGGCAACCGTCTCAAGTAATACAAGCCCAAGTCCACAATATACCGCCACCCCCACAATTAAAAGTATCACCCAATCCAGTTATAACATCAAGAGGACAACCGAAACATATCTTAGAAGCTCAAGAGGAAATAGCTAAAGTAAGTGAAATATCAAAAGTAAACTTTTTAGAAATTAAACCGGAAATATTTCTTTGATTCTTTAGCTCTATGCCGATGCTCTTGAGACTTTGCCTCCTGTCGAGGAAGAAGAAACCGATCGCCAACAACGTGTTTATAGAGGTCAACCGAGTACAGTCAGTCAAGTTCAACGTGATCGAGATGGCATTATTCATCAGCCCAATATAAATGTTATACCCAATCATGATAAATTCAGTTCATACAGTAGCTATGGCAATCAATACAGGTATGCATTTCGTAACATAATCAACGTAATCTACTTAACATTTTATTTAGAAACTCTTTAAAAAAAGCAAGAAACTTCACTTTGCTTATTTATTTAAATTTACCATAAAATGCTTTATTTTCACTTTAATTTTTCTAATTTTATTTTTTATATTCTACAATTGAATTGAATTCATTTGCAAAATTTTCAAAAATCAAAAAATATAAAATTGTAACAAATAAAAAAAAAAAATCAAACGCATTCGCAACTGCACTTTATGACCGTGTACACTCATACGTAACAACAAAAACAAATCCAACAACTATATTCGTATGTAATAAATGTGCGCACCATATAACATGCATACATACAATGAGAAGTTCTGACATTATCAACCTTGACTTGAACGGTAATCGACTTGAAAATCTTAATGTAAACGATGCCAAAGATCTTGACCTCAATGAGCATAAAAGACGCTATAAACGTGATTTAGGGTTCGATGTGGAACATAAAGTACAACGGCAGCAACCGGAGCAGCAAACATTATCAAATACTACAAAAGAGATAAAATTCTCATCAAAGATATCTCATGCGAGCGAAAATTTAGTTAGTGAGACTGAAACTATGCAGGAAATTAAAGAATTAATTAAAGAATTGTACGGTCCTGATTACGTTACGAGCAATATAGAAGAACTATCGTCTCTGTTAGATACAAAAATATCGAAAGAATTGGAAAATTTCAAAAATATAATGACCTCTAAAAATTTGGAGAAATTCCGAAATCAAAAAAGTTCTGAAAAAAATCCAAATTTAGTAAAGAATATCCCAGAAAGCTGGGGTATCCCGGAAATTTTGAATAATGCCGCTATAAATGAGAGATCACAAATTGAAACAAATTTTGAAAGTTCCGAAATAAGCAAAAATTTGGGAATTTTTGAAATTAGGGAAAAAACTAACAATAAAGAAGAAAAACTGAATTTGAAAAACGAAAAAGAAAAAAATATTTTAAATGAATCTCTAAAGGTAAAGAGTATCCACGGCTTGGTAAGCTCCTCCGACAATTTCAGAAATTCCCAAAATTCAGAGTTATTGCAATATTCCGATCAAACCGAAAATTTGAGGAAATCTACAGATCAGAAAGAAAATCCGGATTATTCACACAGTTCTGGAGAAGAAAATATGAACGCTTTGAAAAGAAAAATGAAAAGTTTGGAAAATGTCGAAAATTCTCTTAACAGGGAACAAGAAATCACTGGTGAAGAAATATGGAGCGTTAACGGAAAATTGGATAGTAAGTCAAGAAATAAAACCCATAATGACCTTGAAGAAAGAACCTTAAGTAAGACTGAGCCTTTAAGTAAAATGATAACAAAATTTGGTGAACTTTTAAAAAAATCTATGAAACTGGAAAATCTCGCAGAAATACCGAATTCAAAAAATCGGACGATTACGGAAAAAATCAACTTTTCAATAGCAAATAATAAGAACGATGAAGATGATTTAATTGCTGAAGAAACACAAACGAAAAATATCATTATACCTGACTTTGAATACGACGAAAACACTGATGTGGATGCAGCAGAAACTGTAAGATACATACGGCAGCTACGACCATATACTCGTATGGCTGCTACACGCACCCATTGGCCTTTTGTGCCATCTCATTTTCGTTCAGTAGATACAAGTCCTTATCAGCAACAAATATCGCATTCTTTCGGTTCGGTTAATCCATTTTTATCACCACCTTCCACCGTTACTTATGATAACCTCAACTCATTGAATTCAGTACAAAAACAAAATTATCAAAATTATCCCCTTACATTTAGCGGTAACTATAGACCTAAAATATTTTATGCAAATTCCAACTTTGGCCTGGCACCACCTACGGAACAATATAATACTAACGAGTTTAGGCCTGTATTAGGAGGAAATTTTTTCAGTAATCCCGGGCTCAGCCATAGTGCTACCACTTCAACCACTTTAAGACCTTTCAATACTAAGCATTCCGATTTATTGCCATTTATCTTGCAATCTTTACGAGAATTGAAAGAGCAACGTAAAAAATTACAAACGGAAAACTACAGCTACTACCATTTGGGTGGCGATCCACTAAAAGAACAAAGTACACAAAATCCCTTCACTGCATTTAAAACAACCACGCCTAAAATATTAAAAAATTCACAACACTCCCAAATCAGTACGATGGGTGGTTTCTACAATAATCAATATTTTAATTATCCCGCAAAGTTAACTTCGAACTATCAACCGTCGCATGACTATATTACCACAACTCCACGTATAATCCAGAGCAGTCCTACCACAACCACAGAAAGTCAATATTTTAAGTACAATATATTGGCAAATCAAAAAATGAAACATTATTTTACTACTTTGAGGCCTCTCAACTATGAAATCAACACCTTAATGCCAGTCACGGATAATATTAACATTGTAACTGCACCTAAACTTGGCACAGTTCAGCCTTCAATACATCCACACAATATCATTATCTTCAATAGTAATTTGAGCAGTTCCTATCAACAATTTTCAACCCCATTGACAAGTACTTTGCCACCACTTAATACTACAATCAAGGAGCCCTTGCGGTTACAATTTAACTTATCGGAATTCATATCAACACTAGGAGCTAGCGATTTGGCTCCGTTAAATCCTACCGTGAAAGGTATGCTTAGTTATTTAAAAGACGTTAGTAAGCCTAAAAGTGTCCTAAATGAAAATAATAATCATTGGGTACCAAGGCTCCCGACAACTTTTACTACGACGGCTTCTACCATTGCGAGCAGTCAGAAGCCTTCAAAAAATTATGAGAATTTTATTAATCGCATACCTAATCAAACACAGAAACCCAATCCTATACGGGGCCCTACGAAATTTACTACGTCTAAACCGACTAATCCTCAAGCAAATGATGAATATTACGATGAGGAAGATAATTTCGAGGCCGGGGAAGAAGAAGATACCGATTTGCCAGGTATAGATGCTGACGAAGAGATACACCCGCCTTCACAGATGCCACCATACACGCCAATGTCGGAAACGATGGCACCACCTAGGAGTCAAATGATGCCTCCTTTGGAAGCCACTGACAATCCTCCATTTAATCCCAAACCTACCTACGTCACAGGCTTTTTACAAGCAACAACTACCCGAAAACCTTTTATGGTAAATCAAAATTTTCAACAATTTTATCAGCCGATTAATGCCGTCGTTCCAAATCAAAATCAAATACCTTCGTTTATTAATTTTCCAAGCGATTATTTTCAAGATATCAAAGCAAAGTTATCTACGCCCTCCTCTGTAATAAAATCAACTCATTTCGGCTTAAAGCCTGCAATATCAACAAAATCAACTACTTTCACTACTACAGCTGCGACGACAATTAAACCTATAACTTCAACTTTGACCCTTATCTCTACTACCTCTAGCAGAACAACCACTACAACAACGCCAAGACTACGATACACTATACGTCCTCATCGTATACGCGGTCAAAACAAGTGGCATTCACTCAATACTGTAGGTCAACAAACTAACAAGACTTTATTGACTTTGGACTTTAAACATAATCGTCCTGCTCATAATTATCGAAAGCGACCAATGGCTGCAGCTCATATTGCCACAAATAGTGCAACGGCTGGCGGCAACGAAAACAGCTTAGTGCATACAAATGCGGACGTAAACGTACCTAGCAGGTAGAGTGTGCTTAAACTATTCAAAATTAAAAATTAAGAATCAGAATAAAAAAACCTGAACATACCTAAGAATGTCAACTAATTCGAAATATATATGTTGTTAACAATTCCTTGTGTTTTAAACCTGGCCAAAAAACCGAATGCCTTTAAGAGAATTTCTTAATATACTTTTCGTTTTTTTTTCGATTATTTAAGAAAAACAAAACGACATATTATAAGCCCTTTTTCCTTGTATATAGACAAAACAAAAAAAGGATAACGTTTAAGCAAAATCTGCTAAAAATTTTAAGCGTTTTACTTCGCAAAGACGTGTCTCATAAAATTTACTCTGAAATTTAAAAAAGAAGTCAGTGATTCCGTACGTGAATTTTCTCTAAGATATGCTTATTCCTAAATACTATAAGTTTGTCGAACAACAGACAGGAACGCAATTTTTCATTCAGTTTAATTTTTCAATGGATTGCGATGATATTTTCCAACGATAGGTGATCAATCCATTTATAATACTAACAAAGAAAAAACGTTATTCGGCTTTGTTCGAATCTTTCACAGTCACCACCTTCATCTTAAAAAAAAAATTTTTTTTAAATTTCTCTAGAAAACTTCCGAAGACTCTATCATGAATCTATTGTGGCTTATGAATAACGAGCAAAAAGCCAGAGAGCAGAAATGCTCTTAGTTCACACTACTTTAGGTGGTTTCTTTGATCGATTGTCGAGGCCAACCTGCGTTAGAGAACTTCCAATATCGTTGTCAAATTTTAAGCCTACATTTTCGCTTTCAGAACCAGCAAAAGTGTTTACCATAGATATTACACAGTCGGACGCACATATTTAAATCGACTTAGAATTTAATTCTGCTCAAGAGTATACGTATTTTGCGTGGCCTCTCAAGTTTTTTTCTGAGTATTGGAAATGTTTGCACGTAATGAATATAAGCCTATGCCTCCGTGGTGGGTATAAGAAGTCAACATCACAATCGCCACCAAGTCAGACTGTGACTATGAGGTGAACTTTTGAGTGATGAAATCATGAAATTACTTTTTTTTTGTTCGTTGGTAGCTCTGTCTTTGTCAGTAGAATTTTACGTTTTCTTGATCACAGTACAATACACCTTGTTTATGAATGCAATAGATTGTACATGAAATATTATTGTGCCATCGCTTGTTAACATTTCTAATTTAGGTCTAGAAAAAAAGCAACAAAGGAAAGTTTAGTAGAAACATTTTCCAAGGTCCTGCAAAAGTCCGTTAAATTTACGATCAACTGATTGGTCTATCCTCCACAATGAATATGAAAATGCTTACTTACCTGAGCCATTCAAAGTTACCAAATAATTATGATTAATTTTTTTTTAATTTTTAATAAAAAAGAGAACCAAACATAATTTTACAAAACGTGTTTCGTCTTTGCTTAGTAACTCGATTTTTTTTTCATAATGTAAATCTTACATTTCTAACAAACTTGTACAGATTTTAATCGTTAACAGGAATGTTGAACATAACCGAAAGACTAAGGATGTTATAATAGATCCGGAGACATTTTACTGTTTTAATACTAATACGAAGAAAAGCAACATAACGGCGTGTATAATAAATTGAACTTTATCTCATTAATTTGCATTACGTTTTCTGTACTATAAATCATTCTTACACTATATCTTCGTTCTTCTTCCTACTATCTCTATCTCTTTCTTTCTTTATCTTCATCTCTTTCTATCTTTCACTTTTAATGCTTTCTCATCTTAACATCTTACTAAAACTTCTCATCGATTTCTCATGACTTTATAAATATTGTAAAAAAAACAACAAATTAACTAATTATTGCTTTTTATATTTTTCATTTGTTTTGTTTTCTTCTGTACATATGTTTGTGTAAAACCAAACCAATAATTGAAAACAATAAATTTTTGCTGCAAAATATTAATAAAAAATTTAAATATATCATTGTTATAAACCACAATAATTTGAATTAAATCTTGTATTTAAAAAAAAACAAAAAACAAATTTGTATATATTAATAAAATGGTTTTTATTACTAAAACGTACTGCTGATTTCCCTTAACCAAACCCAATCCAATCAAACTTTTACCTCAATTCCCATCCATAATCGAACCCATTATCTTGTTCTACACTTTCCATCATACAAACGATCCAACATGCATTAGAGTTGAAACATCATCGCCATATTCATCACAGCAAACGGCTATCCCATCAAGCCTTTACTTGCAAACAATTAAACAAAACAATATACAACAACATCAAAAACAAGTGATGGTCGATAACCAAAATCTACCAATACAGCAAGCACAATTATCATCAACGTCATCGCCATCATTATCGTCATTTGCTCAACCGCAACCATTTAGTATTAATCATGGACATCATCCATATTATAACAATTATTACAATACAACTAATTATGAACAACAACAACAACAACAACACCGACATAATGTTCACGTTGATGATGGTGTTAGTGATGAGGATGTTAACGATGATATTGGTGATGAAGATGGTGTTGATGTTGTTGACACTTATGTTCCATCACAAGAACAACAACAACAACAACGACCACAACAACAACATCAAAATATACCTCAACATTTAACATCTAAACCATTACAACAACAAAACCAACATCAACAACAATCATTACCATCCATACAATATTCACAAAATCACCAACAGCAGCAACAGCAACAATTACCATCATCTCCACCACAGTCATCTGAAGTTCAATTGCCTGAACAAAATCCTTATGATAGTTATTATTCTGTTTATGACGATGATATTGATTTGTATAGGGATCTAGACTATCAACAACCACAGCAGCAGCAGCAAACACATCAACAGCAGCAGCAACAACAACAGCAGCGTTATCAATCGCCTCAACAACCGCTTAGAAACTCCCAAAGTCAACAGTCCACTTACCGTCCTTTAGATATATTTACAACCCCATCGCCGCCATTACGAGAGTCTTATAAGAGTCAAGCAAAGCCTGAGAGAACTAGCAATTATGGTAGCAATCAGCAGGGTTTAATTTACAATAACGATTATGATGAAGATCTAATAGCCCAGGTAAGTAGGAAATTCAATTTATAACAAAATACGACTCTGTACAAATAAATACATTAGTAATTAACCTACTAAGCTGCAAAGAGTAGTATTGCGTTCGAAATCCATTCGCGACTACGCATGATAATAGCCAACTGCAAGGTTACGACTATAATGTTGAAGTACTTGAAAGATTTTCCTTCACTTATGGGAGATTGTGTAAATCGCCAATACGTTGCTATTGTTGTCAATATAATTAGTCAAATGTGTAAGCAACAGATCATATAGAACTTATTAAAGCAACAGATCATATAGAAATTATCTAAAAAGTTTTCATCCATTTCTGCGAGATTACACAAACCGCAATAGAGTCACTGAATGGATGCTATCAAGGTAACCAATGTCTGCATATTTAGTCACCTATAGTGCTCAGAATCCCATTAGATAATGCTCCGCCTATTTCCAAAAGAATACACAAACCACTCCGTAATAAACTAAAACTTTTTCAACTTATATATGTTTATAACACGATAACAAGACGTACCTGCATATTATAGGAAGTATTTTGTTTTGTAAGGAAAGTCTGGGAGTAGCAAATAGCTTAGTTAGGATCTTCAAATACCGTCAAGAAAACATACGATATATACGTAGTTAATCAGCGGAGAAATGAAAAAGAATTTTGGAAAGAAGGATAGGACTTGTCCGCAACTTATCGGTCGAGCATTCAATTTAGCAGTGGCCACTTGCAATTGTAGTTAAAGTATGGCCTGTTGTAATGGGAATTAAATCCGGATATAGCGACTTGATAGCCATTTCTCTATCTAATAGGCTGTATAGGTATTAGATATTGTGTAGGTTTTTGAACAATAGTATGCTCTACATAGCTTGGAACGCCTTTTCCAACCGACTCAAGTAATCTAATTAGTCACCTACACTGTGAACCTTACCATTCGATTCTTCAATAATTTTCTATCTATTATACATTACGATAAGACAGGTAATTACATAACTTATTCTAGCACGGTCAAGTTTCCTGTATCAATTACGCTTCAAGATTACGGATATCATTGTAAAGACTTTCGCAGATATTTATATTTATTCCTTACCGATTTGCACATTTAACACGTACTATAATCCAATAATTAGAAGATATTAAATACTAAATGTACTTCCATCTGAGGATTCTACTTCTTAAACTGTTGCATTGTCACTTCAGTGGGAAATAATATTACAACTAGAGAGTTTGTAGTATTGTAGGCTTTCCCTAACTCGAGAGGCAATATTAGGATGCAAGCAATGCCTGCAGAGAATGGTGCTTGCAAAAGTTATCAACTAGTCTACTTGATTCGAACTGAAACACTGATTTGTTTTTTTACAAAAATTAGCAAAATATTAATTCTCTGATTTCAAACAGCTTATTAAACAACTTTTTAGGGAAGTTCCGGGAAGAAGATTGTAATAGAAACCCCTTTTCAATAAATGGCAAATGTTATCCAAATTTATTAATGATACAATAAGAATAAAATGTAAAGCCGAGGTCGTGTTTCTACTTTTGTCCATAAGATTTTAAATTTATTACATATTATTTTATGCTGTGCATTTTCGAAATTTTTGCAGATTGAACAAGATAATAGCTATGATCAACCAACTCGTACCGCCTCGAGGTAAGTTCATTTACAAACCCTCCAAGTAGTGCATCTAACAATTCCCCATCACCCACTGACACAAATGTACGCTACATATGAACATATTTATAACACTCGTATATAATCAAGGAAAATTAAAAAAAAGCAAAATTACTTATACCAAATAAAACTCGTAACTACTAAGATGAATTTTAAAAAGAATATAATGAAAAAATTTCAAAGAAACTGACAGTGTTAGAAATAAAAGTTAGGCTAAGTTAGATTTGCATTCCACGCCACGACATATTACCAACGAAGCATAAAAACAACCACGAACATCAAAATTCCATATCTTTTCCTTCTATCTGCCTTTTTGCCTGTCTGTCTTTCTATTACGACTTACTCACTATTTTCCTCTATTGTTTTAAATAAATATTTTTTTTAATATAAAAAAAAATTTAATATGTTTTACACACAAAAAAAAAACATTAGAAATCCACAAATTTCCATTCAAACATTACGAAGTGGATCTTCGTCCACGGTCCGCGCAGTGTTAGAAAGGGATGAACGCAATTACTATAACACTTTAACAACACCGGTGCCAACGTTACCGAACGATGCCGAAGAACCGGCTTACATTTACGAAGCAGATTATCGTGATTCGGCGGATTATTATTACACAAATAAAAAAGGTTCGGTCAAGTATACTGGGAAACTTAAACCATTAACTCTACAAGATTCATATGATGTGATTGGGGTACGTTTACAAAACATTCAAGATTTCGAAACGAAATCGAGAACAGCCACTAAAACAACCACTTCCACTACAACAACAACAACAACTAGAAAACCTACCACCACCAGAACCACCACTACAACATCTACCAGCCGAACAACTACAAAAAATTCAAGGTATTGTTTTTTTTCTCAATTCTTTAGAGTCGCTCTTTAAAAATTTTTTTTGAGAAGAAACTAAAAAAGTTTTTGCTAAAACTACAGTAAAGCGCACTTCATTTCAAAAACATCACCATCTAGATCTCAATTTGTGTATCGTCGCAAAATTGCTTAAACATTTCCAAAAGAAATTCGCTTATTATGATTTGTTTTAAAAATGAAAAGATCACTTTCATCATCAATCTTTGCTTAGGAAGCTATCTATCTCTCTTTCATTCTCGTTCTGTTTTTCTCTCTCTCTCTCTCTTTCTTCTTTCTTCTTTGTTATCTGTCTTTCTCTCTCTATCTCGTCCACTCCGTAGATTGGTTATAACATTATTCATGAACTTGATCATACTTCACACAACAAAACGAAATCGTCTAAAACACAAAATCGTTTCAAATTTTACATAAATTAGGTTAAGTTGACGCATTTAGAAAGAAACCGAGTGAGTAGAACTACATTTCTTTTTGTACGACAATTGTAAACTTACCTCGTTGAAAATGTTATTCGGTATAACGAAGCTTCACGACTATGTATGGAAGCATAATCAAAAATTTCGCTTTTAAATCAAATTTTTTTCATTTTGGATTCAGTTCATTCTTAATGTTCTCCTACGAATTTCAAAATCTTAGCTATTTTGGAGATAAATAACTGGACTCAGTTCATTCTGCGAATCGTTACTGCAATTCAGCTTCGAGGTAGTAAATTTCACGCTCATCCTCTTAAATGAAAACAATGAAATATTAAGAATTTAGCAAGTCCAGCATTCGCTTGTTAGTAACATTCTGGTCATTAATTCATTAGTCAAGATTTCATGCATTGAATCAGTTGGCCGCGAATTAAATAAACGATCATCTGGAAAATTAATCTAACTACGTAAATTTCAAAGGAATTTTACTTATTTAAGCTTTTTATTTAAATACACTTCTCATGGAATCTTACAAAAGAAAAAATTTAAAAAAATATTATTATAATTTTAATTTCAAATCATTCTTTAAGTCTTTTATGCTTTACAAATATTTTATTCAAAGATAGATGCGATTTTCAGCGCAATTTTTCTTCAACTTTTATCCCATAAACGATCTGTTTCACTTTGTAGAAAAATTAAATTAATTTTAATTCACATTTTTCAAGAAATAGCTTCATATTGGGAGAACTAGAACTTGTAGGTAAAATATGTCAAAGACTTCTTCTAAAACAACAATTTTTAACATTAAAAGAAAGTAATTGATACAGTTTTTATTCCGAAAGAAGTTCGCAAAATTCTGGGCTTTTTTGAGAGGCTATTGTAGACTTTTCTTCAATGATACATAATTCAATTATCTGTAGTGAAATTCGTAGAACCATACCACAGAAACTTTGAAGTCATGAGTGAATACTTACCGTAAGAGTTTTTGCTTTTTCGAACCATTTTCTCCAAGCTGATGTAACAAAATCGTGTCTTAAACTGTGAAGGCATTTGTCTTTTTTTTTTATATACATATATTCATAGAGAGACAGATGATATTCGATTAACATTCTTTTCCCATAGTCATATAACGAACAACCTCCTATCTAATAAATAAGAAAGTTACGTACGTCTTAAGGCGATATATTTTAATATATTTTATTCGGTAGAGGCGTATTAGACGACCGAAAAACATATTTCTTCTGCTTCTTTCAGTTGTTTCGAAATCCCTAGGAAATATTGTTAGTTTGAGAATGATGATAAGAAATATTGAAGTTATGTATTGCGGTTTTTTTATCTGTTTTGGATGCAGGCAGGTTTTTGGGGGATAAGGGCAAATCAACTGTCTTCCAACTTGATCGGTCGCCAACGATGTCTCTGCTAATTCTGCGGCACTGTGCATGCCAGCAGCAAATGCCAGACAAATAGATAGGTAGATAGAGGGACGAACAAAAAATTAACTTAAAATCTTACGCTCATCAGTATATCTTACAGGGCCATTGACGTGTGTTTCCCATCCATTAGTAGTAGTTGTAAAAGCGATAACACTTTAAGTAAAGCATTAATTTTATTTGAAGATAGAACGTTTCTAAAAGTAACTTAGGAAGTCAGCTTCAGATTAAAAACTATGCTTTGTGTTCTAATGGTATGATTATATTATGTTGCATGTTTAATGTGTTTAAAGCATGAGCATGCTATATTTAAATAAACGTTTTCGCGCCAAATGTACTGTGTCCATGCATGCACAATATATGAAGCATTAAATAAACATGAAACGAGACGAAAACGATAAAACAGCTCTGAAAAATGTCACAGTGCACATCTTCCCCAAACAAAACTTATATAAAACTTACTACAAGTTACGTTTCTTTTTTTTTAAATAATTTAAATAATAATATGAACTTTAATTTATTTGTATTCCTTTCTTTTTGACCAAACTTGAACTTCCTACAAATATTTCACTTTTGTTTTCTTTTATAATCAATCACTTGTCTGTTGTTAAACCCCCTTTTTCACTTTCACTCGCAATTATGTTATGAATTAATTCCCCTTCCTTTCTGAAAAATATTCATCGTATTTTTTTGAGTAGTACCATCAGATCATCACTACCCTTTCCTAATTATAAGCCATCACTCGTAGATGAAGCAAATACCTATGAGTCGATTATAGATGGCGACAATGAAAATCAAGAAGAAGAAGAAGAAGAACAAATCATATTTAATATTGGCAAACTAAGAATGCATACATATAACAATCAGAGTAGTCGCCTAGCACCAACAGTAGATAATAGCACCAACAACATTGCCATCACTTCTACTATAGTAACAACTCCAACACCTGCCATAAATACAACAGCAACTGAACCGTCTTTTCTACTAACACAATTAACGGAATATGTGGATTTCTCCAACAGATCTAAAACGCATGCCAATAAGAAATTACAACAACAACAACAACAACAAAGATCACCACCACCAATATCACCATCACAACAACAACAGCCACCATCACCATCAAAACAAACCAAACAAATAAATTCATTACAATCCATTACACAAATCCCTCATGAAAAATACCAAACCATTACTTCCACTTCCCCCTCCCTTTCCTCCTTAAAGAATTCCTCTCCAGAGATTCCCGTCTTAAGTGTGGTTACCCAGGCACAAGAAGAACACAAAAAACAAATACAAACAAATTCACAATTAACTTTAACTGACCGAAACGAAACTCCAGCGAGTGTTCACAAACTGGAAGACGTTGAAAATGTTTTTGATGAAAGTCAAAACGTACAAGTGCAAAGCCCTGAGCCTTCTAGAACCAAAGTCACTGAGGTAAACAAGGCCAATGTAAAATTCAATGATTATTCAGAGGAAAGTAAAACAAGCAATCTCGTGAACGAGAAATCAAAAAGTTCTAAAGTTACCACAGAACGTAAACGCATACAAAATTTTCTTGAAGCAGAATTTGAGCAACAGAACTTTCAAGCCAAGTCCACAGAAATTAAAATTAACGGAAGCGAGAATTTACATTCAAATTCTGAAGAAATACTAAAAAGTGCTAGTTCATCAGGCACTACAACACTAAAATATCCAGCTACTTATAATCCGAGCAGTCCAATGCCGAAGATGTTTGAGTACAGTTTACAGCGCGATACTAACGGTTTCACTTTAAGAGCACAAAATGTACCGTTGTCTTCCGTAGAAATAAAGCCACAGCCTATATATGAGAGAGTACTAAGCATTCCTAGTGCGATAACTACAACAAAATCCACAGCTGTAACAACGACACCATCTCACAGCACAACTGGAAAGACTCTATCCGTCAGTACACAATCGACATATTTTCCGCCTTCATCAAGAGAAGATATCGTTGCTACTACTTATGCTCCTCCTTTAAGAACTTGGCGAAACGGCAGACCCACCTATCCTACAACTACAATAAAATTAGTTTATGACAATACTAACTTGGCGATAACGGAGTCCAATAAATTACCGACCATTGTGCAAGACTATTCTCAGAAAACCTCTGCGATTGTTACGAATACTTCTACAACAAGTCCTGGAACAACTTCGAAACCCACAAGTTCGACAACATTGACTACGTCTACTCAAAGGTCTACAACGAGTACAACTGTTAGCAGTTTAAGCAGTGAACGTCCTGTACAAAGTTTTACGGGTCGCCCTTCAGTTTTTAGGGATAACTTGCAAAGGACTACTAGCAGTTCCAGCAACCGTTTCGTTTCGCCTTATAAAAGCTTAGAAACCATTCTACAAAAGGATGAACGCTCCCATTTAGGTTTGCCGAGAAGCACAGTGAAGCCCCGCTATTTAGCGTCAGCTACTTCTCCTCTTCCTTTCCTACAGACTACCTCCAAACCATTTGGAAGTTATTTTTTAATAACTTCACCGCAAAAAAATTTTAACGAGAGTATATTTGCCACAATGGCTACCAATTCTCGTAATTTTAGTGTTAGTGATGCCATTATTACTACATTCTCAACTCTCACTTTAAAGCCACCCACATTAAAGTTTAGCTCTAACCCTACAACGACCACAACAACTTCTACTCCGTTCGATCCCTTAATATCTACCCAAGCTACCGGTAGCCCTACTAGATCAACAATTGTTGCTTCATCACCCCTTAAACTGATACAAACAGAGAGAGACACTGAAACCACTGAAAAACATCGATCACGAGGGAGATCACGTTATACTTTTGCCACTGTATCTAATCTTCTGGACAACGATGAACCGACTACTTATTCACCCAAATATAGATTTACGGCAAACGCAGGGGACGTAACTACACAACCATCAACCAGTTCATTAGCGGTACGTAGAAAAATACAAAGGGCTCGCATAGCATCTTTACAACATCAGAGGCCCTCAATTAGTGGCACGGGAAAGTCCCAGGAAAGATACACGGAACGTGAGGTATATAGAGCAAATCAGTACAAACGGAAGCCATTTGAAAACGAATCACTGTCCGAAAAACCCAGGGCTGAAGCTTTAATATCAACGCCATTACATAATAATCAAGAAAACAGTATTGAAGGTGCCAAATCTTCTGAGATAAATGGAGAAGAACAAGTGGTAGCTATAACAGATCGTCCTCTTAAATATTTCTATTCTAACAAATACCGACAAAATACGCCGGAACGTACTTTAGCAGACAGTTTGCAAAATGCTGGTTATATAACATCTTCAGGCGCATCTAACAAAGCATCCTATAAGCAAAACAGCGTACTAGAACAACTTCAACTGTTTTTGGCTGGTAGTGATAGCGAAGAGGACGAAAGTGGTCCTCCACAATTCGTGAATGATTTTATGGAACCAGCCATAAAGGCAGCCGTGGAAGAGATTAGAAATCTTTACACGAACACAGGCAGCACAACACGTTTACCTTTGACTAGTACGACTACAACCACATTGAAACCAACTACTACGGTCACACCACCAACAATTGCTTACACTAGCTTTAATAGCACACCACAATATTCAAACACCACAACCGTTATACGCCGCACTACTAGCACAACTAGACCCACTACCACAACTACTTCTATTACTCCAACTTCTACCTCCTCTTCTACTGCCAAACACAATAAACTTTCCAATAGTCCGGTAATCTATAACGCAACAACTACTACAACAACTACCACGCCTAAGAACATTCCCAAATTTCCATCCTCCACCTCTAGTTTCTTGCCTTCCTCTTCCATCGCAACCACAACCACTGCCACGGGTAAATATTTAAGCAGCACACCCGCTAATACTGGCAGAAGCTCAAATAACCAGCCACCAGCCAGAGCTTCTCGGGTCAATAACGCCATCAAATCGTCAATTGCTGCTGCCGTCACAGCATCTCCCTCCCATAAAGGCGCTCCACCATCTGTGGTTAGAAGTAATAAGTTTTCATTGGGCCCAACCATCAAATGTTCAGATACCACTTCGAACACCAAGTGCAATGAAATTCCTTCGAGGTACTTTAACCACAAAACAGTTGTTCTTCATATTTTTTTATCTAGAAACTCAATAGAAAACTTTTCACTGGCTTATCAAAAAAATTTTGCACTCTTTGATCTCCATTTCGCTCTCTGGTTCTCTACCACTGAGAGATCACTACAAAAATTGCAAAAGCAAATAAACACATTAACTAAAAATCAAAAAGAAAAAAAAAACTAAAAAATGAAATATTTCACCAAATACTTTTTATTTAAATTGTACCGATTAGTTATTACTAAACTAAATTAAGAAAGAAAAAACCTATTTAAAAAAGTTTAGTAGATTTCTTACATATTTTATTATTAGTTACGGTGTACGCTGAATAATTTTTTTAGAAAAACAATAGTTTCCTTTTCTCTTTTTTTTTTTGTTATTGTTTTTAATGTCAAATCAAACCAGGTGGCGGTCAAATTGTAAAAAGTTGACGCTTTTCGTCTTTATTAGTATGTGAGTTAATTAATTATACAATAGTTTGTTATTGTTTTAAAAATAACAACAACAATAACATTGGCAACATTGCACCCATACATCCACCACCTCTAATGTGAGAACCGAAATTATTATTCTTTTTATATTAAACTCTTTCTCATCATCATTAATAGAAAATCTAAGAAAATAAGCACCAATTGAACTTTGCTTTTTTTATTTCTCATTTGCACCATAAATCACTTCAAGGAAAGTAAAAATATTTTTGAAAAACATCCAACAAATCATTGAAAATGGGAACTACTTCCCTGGACTTTATAAAAAAAATTAATATGAAATTTTTTTAAAGAAACGTATAAAAATTGCAAAACTTTCGCTTAATGCGATTCCTCGAGTCTCGATAAAACATCTTACGCTGCTTTACATTTTATGGAGTTTCTGAAATAAAATGCTTCCTACAAAAAGATCTTTAGGAAATCCATATTTAAAACTTGTTTCTTTCCTTCTGTAATTCACTTCTAGATTCAATACAAATTTATGCATTAAAAAATTTTAAATTGATTTGATTGAATGAGAAATTTATGATCACAGCATGAATTACATTTACCACTTTTTCCCGATATGTATCGAAATGTAACAATTCCAGAATCTGCATGGTTGCTGTATTTCAACATATATGTACTCCAAAGCTTTGTGATAACTATTTCTAAATCTCATTTCGCTAAATATTTCGTTTCGGACAAAAGTTGAAGCTAACACCAGCGCGAGCAACTAGTACAACAATTGTGATATAAACTTTCATATCATATTTGTCCGCCAAAACAATTGATTATTGATTTTAAATATTAAATATTGAGGGAATATTTTGAAGAAAAACAAACAAGTTCCCATTTGTGTTCTTCGAGATATTTCAATGCTTCTCGAGCAATCAGCATACAATGCGCTCAACAGAGGTTGAAAATATTTTGTCATTGTTCTAGTAGCTTTCGGATTTACTTAAGCATGAAGGTAGAGATAGAATTGCAAGTTTTTCCCAATCATATTATCATATCATATCATATCAAATCATATTATACATGATATATTATATCGCAAAAGATAAGAATATCGTCTTGGGACATTCTGAATTTAATGTAGATAAGATTGCTCACTTGAAAGCAGCCTACACTAATTAACATTACGTGTGCATTAGGTTTCCATTTTGTTTCAATCACGAACAGAGCGATCTACGTACGTGAGTAATTTGAGTTTGAAACTTACTCTAGCCTAAAATATTAAGACATAAGGGTGGTAGATACAAAAACGGACGATAAAAATGAATGTTCTACAAAACACTTATTTTACTAAATATTGTAATCTTTCCCCCATTTCTTCTACTAAACAATTAAGGATAACAATTTTTACTTTACTAACACGCGTCCAGATATCAAAACGGCAAACTTGTTTCTTATATTGATATAATACTCATTAAGATCTGAGAGGTATTTCATTTCACTCATTGTGCTCGTTTATAACTTAAGATACTCTTCCTATTAGAGCCTCGATAGAAGCCAGCGAACTATCTTTAATAGTTTCTGTCGCCTCAAACCAGAGAAGCTGTATTCTTTATTAACTGACCTAGTTCAGAGTAAAATCTATTAATAGCATCGCATCGTTCAACAAATAGCAAAACCTTCAAATATCGAATTCAATCTCGACGCGCGTATAAGAAAACTAAGATAATTTACGTTAATTTTTACGTTAATTTACGTTAATTGTAAATTATCTTAGTCTTCGGCTAAGAAATACATCTCGACCGCGAAGATTTTAATACAAGCTCTTCTTCTCAGGGATTGTTTTGTTCTTATTTACTTTACGTTAGAGTTCGGATCAATATCCTTTTACGTCAGTCTTTTAAAGTCGTTTTTCTGTTGTCTTAAATAAAGCATAACCTCTCTTTAAAAGCTAAGAAAAGGTGAGATTAGTGGGAATTATGAAATAAATGTGGTAAAAACGCTTAACGTAAATATTATCCAAGTAGATTTCAGCGCTATCAAGGAATTTTGGAGAGGCGATAAACAATTTTCAGAAAAATCTACATACAAATTTTAATGAATTCAGATATGAACAATTCCCAGTAGAGAGAAAACATATCAAAAAATCTTCAAAACATTTTGCGAGTGGCTTTTGGTGACGACCACGTTGTGGTCGTTAAATTTCACACCGTCAGGGCCAATCAAGATTTTACCAACCAGTTCCCATACCTATATAATGTTAAGAACGAACCATAATCAAACTAATGAAAATATACTGAAAACGTTGGAAATAAGTAACAATCTAATATAATTTTCCATTCCATTAATATAAGTAAGATTTTGCGGAGTAAATAAATTAATTTTATTCTCGTCTTCAGTGGTTAGATATTTCGTAAAAGCTATGATCGTTCTAAAGAAACATAAATTCAAAATAATTATTTTAATTAAATATAATAATAAAATTCTTATTATAAATTATTCAGCGTATATCTTAACGAAAATTTTAATAAATATTTCATATAATTTTTATTCATAAGAAAAGCTTAAATTCTAAATTTTATATTAATTTTTTTTTTTTGCAGCATAAAAGAAAAACCAAAAATTGGATACAACTTCCAAATTAAAAATTTTTATAAACATTGTTATATATATATGACTTCTATTTATTTACAGCTGTATAAAAAAGATTTTATTGTACCATACATTAGACCCTTTAAACCTAATCCTTACCTTTGAAAACGAAAATGAAATAATCCGTACCGAATATAATCATCAAAGTTCCCATCATTCACAATTACTTAACATCTTGCACACTCGAAACACTTATTTAAGAAAAATTTTGAATCTTACGGAAAAAAAGATTTAATTTTTGGTTCTCATTGTAAATGATCACATTTTTCAAATAATTTTAATACGGTTGTTGGGAATATACGCGAATACTTTTTCGATTTTATGTAAAATAAGCTTTAATTACTAAATGAATTTTTATGTCGTTTTGTTTTCATTTATTACTTACTATGTGTGACTAATACTCTGTAAAAGTATTTTTGATAAAAATATTATTTTATGTTTTAAATTTCTGTATAAATCTAACCTTGACATCTGTTTTACTAATTTCCTGTCTCTCTTTTTCTCTTTCTTTCTCTCGCTCTCTCACTCTCTATTTCTGTCATTCGCTCGCTCGCTCTCGCCCTATTCCAAAATTGTTACAATTATATGTAATCACTTGAAATAATTAGAATCAATTCGAATAGCAACAGGAATCGTGGTAGTGCCACTTACAACCAAGATCGTGACGTAGCTTTACCCGCATCCAATAGCCGTGGAACATACCCACCGTAAGTATTTTTCTTATCAGACTTGAAAAAAAAAAACAAACAAAAAATTTTAACTAATTTCTTTACTTATTTACTTAGGCGTACCCGTCCTACTTTGAAGCCTTCTGGTAATATAGTCTCTAAAGCCCAAGAGTTCATTGACATCTACAGATATCCGCCTTCGAGACCCGAACCTATATACCCTATACCCACCCCGGATAAGGCAGCAGCAAAATGCCGTAAAGATGTTTGCCTATTGCCCGATTGTTTTTGCGGCGGTAAAGATATACCCGGTAAGTGCTTTTATAAGGGACGGAATATAAACTCCTGATGTGTTTGCCTCTTTTTACAAAGTTATAGCAAATATTTTTTTTTTATAAATTTTTCAAATAATCAAATTCAGGAAATTTAAATGTTTCTGAAGTACCACAAATTGTGTTGATTACATTTGATGATGCGGTTAGTTCATTGAATATTAATTTATACGAAGAACTATTTAATAATGATACGCGTAAAAATCCGAATGGTTGTCCTATACGTGCTACATTTTATGTATCACATGAATGGACCAATTATGGCATGATACAGGATCTCTATGCTGATGGTCATGAATTGGCTTCACACACCATATCGTAAGTGAATGTAATGGAAGGAATCTTGAGTCGGCAGCTTCATGTCATATACCTAAAAGTTATTCAAATGAAGTGTTTCTCCTTCTAACCTTTATTCATTGCTCTTAACTTTTTTTTTTAGTATTTAAATTATTTTTCTCGTTTATCTATGTGTATAGATTTATCATATGTTGCACATACTCTTCTATTGCTTTTTAAAAATATTTTTATTTACTATTCATTATTTTTTAATTATTTTTCATTCTCTGGGCATTTTATGGATTATCAATAACTTTAAAGGTGACTTACCTGTTGAACAAATCCCTCAAATTGTTCTTATGACTTTTGATGATTCAGTTAATGATCTGAATAAACAATTGTATATTGATTTGTTTGAGAAAGGTCGCGTCAATCCCAACGGTTGTCCCATTACGGCAACATTTTATGTTTCTCATGAATGGACTGATTACAGTCAAGTTCAAAATTTATATGCTGATGGTCATGAAATGGCTTCCCATACGATATCGTAAGTATAAAACGTATTGCCTGCAATGAGAGAAATTGTTAAAGTTTTGTAGTACCAAGTAACTAATTGTAAGTAGAAAAGCACTGCGTAGACTATACTACTAAACACAGAGTAAATTCGAGATCAAATCATATTAGATTTTATTTAGTGCAACAAGTTTCAAGTAGTTCACCACTGCTGTAAAGACAATCTAATTAAGTTTTCAAAACAAACTCATATTTGTATTTCATTAAATTGCTAAATATTTAATACGAAGGTATAAATCTTACTTTCTTAACGTAAAATAGTAATAAAAACTAACATATCGTATTTACCTTAACTAAAGGAATAATTAGGCGGTAAATTAGATACAGGACGTTCTCCGAGAATGTTTATTATTACAGCACAGGTCGATAATTCATTCTTGATGGTGGTGGAATACAGATAAGAGAAAATGATTATGGTAAACTAAGCAGGCTATTTTCGGAAGTGTTGTAGACTTATGCTATTTTCGTTTTCCCGACAAGTTCTGTTTGCTTTAATTATGAAAACACGCTTCATTAAGTAATTGGTTCTGCTTACAAAATCAAGATCAAGATTAATTATTAATAACTGTGAAATGGACAGAGATGGACAACCGAAAATGTTTTATAGTTTACTTTAGTGAAAGTTTTAGAGCAGAAGATTATGGAAGAGAGATAGATGACTAAGTCCGATGTGCAAAGTTTGTAGATATCGCTCAAAACCAGCTTTTATTTACCTTTAGTTTAAACCTTATTGGTAATCGTGTATAAAGATACTCATTTCTATCCAGCCAATTCATATATAAAAGCTTACTCATCGAACTACTTCTTTTTGACAAACGTCTTATGTAACTAACAAAGCCAAACTTTGCTTAATAATTTTCTGGCAATTCATAGCTCAAATTTTCTATTTTTTTTTTGGAAAAATTAAACCATCTAACAACATTTTGCTTATGTTTACAACTAAACCGCCTTTTAAACTCTTGTATCAATTTTTGAAAATTAAGTTTTAATTTCTTAATTCTCTCTCCTCTGACTGTAGTCATAGTTTTGGTGAGCAATTCTCACAAAAGAAATGGACACGTGAAGTAGCTGGTCAAAGGGAAATATTGGCAGCTTATGGTGGTGTCAAACTCGGCGATGTACGAGGCATGAGAGCCCCGTTCCTATCGGTTGGTGGCAATAAGATGTACAAAATGTTGTATGATTCAAATTTCACTTATGACTCATCGCTGCCGGTTTATGAGAATCGTCCGCCCTCTTGGCCCTATACGTTCGATTACAAAATCTTTCATGATTGTATGATACCGCCCTGTCCCACTCGAAGCTATCCGGGTATTTGGCAAGTACCGATGGTAATGTGGCAGGATTTAAATGGTGGTCGTTGTTCGATGGGCGATGCTTGTTCAAACCCTGGCGATGCTGACGGCGTTATGAAAATGATAATGAAAAATTTCGAAAGACATTATACAACAAACAGGTAAAATCTGTAACAATTGGGATATAAAGGTGCAATGCTAAAGACTTGCAACTTGTAATTTCAGAGCGCCATTTGGTTTATTTTATCATGCCGCCTGGTTCACTCAACCTCATCATAAGGAAGGCTTTATCAAATTTCTAGATGCCATTAACGCCATGCCTGATGTTTGGATTGTTACCAATTGGCAGGCTTTGCAATGGGTAAGAGATCCCACACCCCTATCCAGAGTCAACTCTTTCCAACCCTTCCAGTGTGATTATTCGGTAATTATAAAGGAATTATGAAAATGAAATAAGAATATATTTCTAAAGTAATTCGTATTTGTTAATTTTTATATTAGGATCGTCCCAAACGTTGTAATAACCCGAAAGTCTGTAATCTTTGGCATAAATCCGGAGTACGCTATATGAAAACTTGTCAACCTTGTCCGGACATTTATCCGTGGACTGGTAAAACGGGCATTAGATCTTCACGTATAGACAACGATATTGACGAAACAACAACGTAAAAAAGGCAATAAGAACTTTTAGCAGCGTTTACTTAAGGCATTAACGTAATTAGGTCATTTTTTTTTTTAAATCAGCACAAAATATCCGAAAAGTATATTCACTCGTTCTGAAAAACACTGGTTTATATAAAACTGGCTTTTTCTAAAATTCATTTTTAATTGAAAACCAAATGTTTATTATTATAATTATTTATTTTTTCCAAAATTTTTGTAACAAAATTAATTATTTTTTATTTTATTTATTGGCATTTTCCTTTTCCTTTTTGTTTTTTATTAATTATTTGTGCATGGGTATGTAAAAAAAGGTTAAAGAAAAACAACTATGGCCACATTAAAGCGCAATATTAGTATTAATTATCATATAAATATTTTTAAATAAATTTGTGATATACACAAATCCGTAAAAAAGATCATTTAAGAATAATTATATATAAAATTCTAATATTACAAGTTTATTGTATTTAGTTTTAAAATCAAACGAAAAAACTTACAATATATAATTTGTGATAAACAAAAACAATTAGATTTTATTTTTCTAAATCCTATTATTATTAAAATTAAATAACTTTATATTCAATGCCTTTTTGCCTTAAATCTAATACACATAGAATTTGTAATCTACGTCTATGCCTGTTTCTCACTTTCTTCCTCACTTTCTATACACTTTCGTTTTCCTTATAAGTTCTAGTAAAATTAAAATTGTCCTCAAATTCTCCTCCACTATAGCACACTATACTGAAGTTATCGGCCCTTTCCATTCAGATCATTAATCACAAAATTATGAATATGCAATATTTATTATTGCCCTGTTCCAGTGGAAATTTAAAGGTTCTTTTAATGTAATAATGGAAATATTCTAACCGGTTTAACTTTTCAATGAGGCAGAAGACAGAGAAAATAGCAAAATACAGTGGATTTTTACAAAAAAGAAAATTTGAATTCTAATATTTTTTTCAGAGTAGGGAAAGCAGCTTTATAATATTAAAATTTTTAAAAAATTACTTTTTACTCATTTTCCATAAATATTCAGTGTTACAGGAAAAAAGAAATCCCGAAGTTCTGCTTTCATTTTATAACAAAGAAATTCTTGGAAAAAGTAGAAGAATAAAAATAAAGAAACGCATATCGCTTCTCATTGTTATAATTAACACAATTTATCTTTAATGTTTTCTTATAGCATCAAAATGTTCTTTAAAGCCGTTAAAAGCCGTTTCAAATTCTTCGGTAATTATTAATAAGAATGAGCCTGTATGTGCCGAATGAGGTATTTTCTAAACAGCCATAAGCTCAGAAGCTCACTGACTGCAATCCTTATAAATTATCGGAATAATTTTAGAATTTTTGCAATATCAAATACTTAAAGAATCTTTTTTTTGCACGGGAAGTTTTTTGAAAACTTTAAATTTTGGTACATTTTTATCAGTGTGTTGGTTTGGCATTAATGCGTTCAAATTTGTTTCTATTGAAAAGCATGTAGTTTGCACCTCTTATAGTTTCGGGTTTGAGTTTATAGCTGTTGTACTTTCAGTAACTTCGACAGCATAGAGAAAAATGTCTTTTCATAGAATCTATATATTTATAACAATGTTCTTAGTTAGCAATGAAATAAAAACAATCATCAAATTAAAATTCATTGAATCGGGGGGCAAACAAGAATAAAACAGGTGAGCAAACATATTCAAGTCAGTGATCGATAAGCTGATTTTCATCTCCACCTTCATCTTGTTCGAAAATCAGAATTTTCTTTAAAGTTAACAAGAGCTATTTAAAATTGAAAACGAAGTCGCTCATAAAATATTTTTCAAAATACTCATAATAATAAGAACCTTTACTAGAGCTTGCTTGTTATACTAAAATATGATTCGTTTTATTTCCTTTCAGTTTCTTTAATTTAATGTTAATATACTTTATTTTTAAACACCTTTAGTATTTAATTTTTAGCCTTTTTTATTTAGAATTATCTAAAGTCTTAGTTTATTAATCGTTTAAGCAAAAAGAATATATTATTATATTAAGAGTGTATGAAATAATAAAAAAAAAGTTGCGACTATTTAAAAGCACTCTCTGAATATGAACATGGGGTACGCGCCTTAAATATTAACGAACAAATAATAAACTATAAATATTTTACATATAATTACATATCAATATGATTCCAGATGTTTTCAAACGTAATGTAATTAGAGCAAAGATCTTAAATTGAAGCTGTATTTTTATTATTACAACAGAGTATTATAACTTATAATATTCTTCCTTAAGCAAATCTCCTACGTTCGCTAGACATTGTAAATACACAAATAAAACATATACTTTGCATATATGTAGTATATAATAGGTTTCTCTCTTTCTCTGTTTTTTTTTTCTCTCAATTTTCTTACGCTCTAATAATCGTGTATCTGTAAGAGGAACTAAATTTCTCCCGTAGAATTTTAATGTAAGAAAATTTTCATATAAATTTTCAACTACGAAATAAGTAAAACTGAGAGAGACTTATTTAAAATCAAAATACAAACAGAAGACGAGTGAATGAATATTTTGTGCTTTTAAAATATAAAAAAAAAGTCCTTTAACGAATGATCTTAAATAAATAAATGAGAAAAATAATTATAAAAAAAATAGATTCTCGAAATTTTTCTAGTTGCGCTTTTTGTTAGGCTCACAAATCACATACCGCTTGTAAGGGGAAAGTTTCACTGCGTTCATGGTTGTTACAGATTACCTCTTATAAATATACTAGGATCCTTTTCTGTATCTACTTAATAATACTACTGAATGGATGTTTTTCTTCTACTTTGCGTCTTTTATTAAGTGAGTTGTACATTCTAATTTTTATTCAAATACTAAGGCACTGTTCATGATGAGTAGTAACCATTGGTTTTCTTTTCTTTTTTGGTATTTTTTATAACATAAGGCACGATTTAGTTTTTCATTTATGTTCGAATTTTCTGTTTTTCTTTTAGTTCTTGTAAGCATTTTGTTTATTTTTTGATGCCGCTTTCTTTACCAATTATCTTGGCAAAAGCATGTTTAACAAAGACACGAACCTCAAAAAATGTTGGGGCTAACTTTACACTAATATTTAATCTATGGTTTACAAAGCAATTTAAATGATAAGACCTTTAATCGTCTCAAACTCGTCAGAAATCGATTAAGGAACTCTGTTAGCTACAAGACTACGAAATAAATATAATAAAACCTAGGAAGAGATATATATGCATATAGCACTAAACGTCAAATATTTATACGACTGAAAAAAATTTTTGTGTTTTTGTTGAATAGTTGACGTTCACTCGAATTTCGCATTGGGTTTATATCTAGCGCGCTAGAAGGAGCAGTTTAGCGGTACATGTATACTACAAATCGAATTGCGAATACTTACACTATTATTGGAAAACTTTGTGTATGTACATATATGTTTACAAATTGTTCACCCTTAACAGGATAGACAATGTATACAGCTGGATTTAAAATCACTAAATAATAAAAAGATAATTCTCTTGATATATTAATCACAAAAATTAATTTCATAGAGGTGTTGACCTGATAGCGTGTTTTATACATAAATAATAGCAATAATTTTCTATATATTTTTTCTGTAAAAAAATTGAACAGCCATAAATATGATAGAAAGAAGATAAAAATCACCAGCAAAGCACTTATGAAAAATCATTCACGTATTAGCGCCTGAACACTGGAAAGTCATTGCAGAGTAGAGAAATATGTTTAAAAATTTTTTGAATTTTTTTATAGCACATTTAATACAATTCGCCGTTATTTATGCTGAGTTTTATAAAGAAGGCATCGGCAATAAGTTTATTAATCATTACGGCTTCTCATCAGAAATTTTGAACAGCTATCAAAATAATTTAAGTGTAAGAAGCCAACAAATAAATCGCTTACTAAGGCGTAGTGAAAACTCTTCTAAGATCAAAACGCAAACACCAACCGATCTTTTGGTTAAACGGTTCAATTTAAATGATGACAATAAAAAGCAAAGGATTTCTTTGATTAACCTAATAAAGAAAATAGCTAAAGAATATTTGAGCGGATGTTCGGCAATTATTTACTACGACAGTTTCGCTGAAAATTCAGACTTTGAAATGCTGCAAATGCTATTTAAATCCCTTCCGCTTGCTTATCAACATGCTGAATTGAATGAAGAACATCAAGCTAAAGAGTTTGCCCATTCCTTAGAAGGTAATTGTAAAAGTTTTATATTATTCTTAACAGAACCACAAATGGCTCGTCAAATTATTGGTCCACAACTAGAGAGTAAAGTTTTAATAATTTCGAGATCCTCACAGTGGAAATTAAGAGATTTTCTGGCATCAAAAGCATCAGCAGATTTAGTAAATCTTTTGGTTATCGGCGAATCACAAACTTTCAAAGGTATCAGGGTAAGAATTTGCATCTTTTATTTCTTGCATTATACTCATAAAACATCTATATTCTTCACGTAAAACAAATAGTTTTGAACATCAGTTTATTAACTTAAGCACGAACGGTTTTTCAACTTTATCGATTTTTGTAATATATTGGAAGTATAACCGAATTGAGAGGTCGTCAATATAAAAGACAATCAGTACTTTATCGTTCTGGACGATAATACGGCAATTCAATGTGAAATAAATAAATTCCGTAATTCATGTGCTAAAAAAATTAATTGAAACAGAAATTATCGCTAAGTCATGCCGGCAAAAAATAGATACCTAAAGCCTAATACGCCATAATGCCAGTAACGTCAAATATCCATTGCGCCTCATAAGATGATAGTTTTTATGAGTTCCTCTCCAACAACACTACCAGTGTGGAAAGCCACAATCAACGATGCTCTACCTTGTGTACGCATCGAGAAGTTGAAATCGGATGTGCTAATTCGTACTACATTCACCTTAAATTGCTCTTTCTGTACACCTGACACTTGTTTTAAACAGTAAGTCATTGTCTGTCTGAACAGCACTTCGAAAATTCTTATGACGATAAGCAAAAATTCGCTCGTTCTTTCGCGATTAATCTCAGGAGACGAAACGCTTTTGCGGCATGAAATTTATATTTTGGCTGCAAAATTAGAAGTGTAGTTAACGACAGGCAATGCAATGAATAAATTGTCTTATGTCTTTCTTGAATAAATGTTCAATTTGAACGAAAAACCAGTTAAAACATCACTAGTCGGAGAAAGTTGATCCTGCAACACTTTGCCTAATACTAAACACTTCGTGAACACATACTGCAAAATTTTACTTTCTTACTGAAAGCAATTTTTGAGATAGTTTGACCAAATTTGTTATAATGACGTGTTTTGACGGACGGTATTGAAAATAGGTTCGATCGGAGCATTTTTACGATTACTCCCCATTTAATGACCATTTCGGAAAAAGTAGCAATTTTTAATATTTTTTGACAAAACCCGATAGAACTTGGTATTTCAGTATAAGAAAGAAATGTAACCAATTTGGATAGAATGAAACGATTTTTTGAACCATCTCCCATATAATAGTTCCTATCAAAAATAAGCATTTATTTGGCCAAAATGTCGAATTTTGAATATTTTTTGGTTGAAAATGACTCGTTAATAATAATTTAATATAAAAATGAACTATACCAAACTTGGACCACATAGATCTTTTTTTGTATACCACAACATTGAAAGGTTCTCATGAAAAGTTAACCTCTACATGACAATAAGGTCTAATTTTTAGCAGTTTATGGCAGAAATTGTTAAAAAATAAGATGTTTAGTAGAAAAATTAAAATTACGACACAACATCAATTTACTCTTTAGGACCCCTTATCTATAAGGGCACATCTTAACATTGTACAACAAGGTATAATTTTTGATATTTTGTCCCGAAAGTAGAAGTAGTGTAGGGTACTTAATGATGGTCTGCTTTATTTTGCTTATTAATAAAGGTTTCTTCTAGAACATTGCTCTTGGAGCTTAAATTTTTTTAAAATCTTTATATCTATATCGTAGGTATTGCGAATTATGATAGGATAAAAGTTTTATGACAGTTAAATTGTAATTAATGAAAATCTAAATTTGGCGGTAAGATATTAATTTAGATAAGTATTACCGTGAATGTTGTAAAATCTAATACGAATATTACAAATACAAGGCAACTTTGAATAAAGTTGTGAATCATAAAAGACCCTTCAGTCTATACAACGGTACGTTTTCCAAAAATAGGCAAACAGCAGAAAATGGATCCACGAATAGAGAGCTTCACAGTTAAATCAAGAGTTTTTATTGACCGAGAACACATACACCGTATATTTGTCAAAGTAGCAACAACAAAATGGACGAGGAAGCGTTCTAAAATAATTTCTTTCTCTCCCCAGATTCCTTTTTTGTTCGTCAACAAGAATGTAACAATCCGATATACACCTTAGAAATCCAATAAATTATATGTATTCTTGCCAAAGACTAGGTTTTCGACTTGATTTCGCCTATCTCTCCTCTGGCGGGTTGTCAAAACTCTTGCGAATACAAAATTTGAAATAGAAAGTTGAAATATGGTTCGAATATCTTCAAAAATACTTAAGAAAGCTAAAAATAAAACTAAAACTGTAAATCATAGAATAGATTCGATCTAAGGCGTATGCAATTTTATCGTTTTTTTTCTTTTACTTTTTTAGTCCAAAAATTTGTTTCATTTGTCCAAATAAATTACAATCATAATAATAAATTATTTAAAATATATTTAGGAACGACCGTATGTCTTGTATACACACAAGCTCTACGTAGATGGCTTAGGTTCTAATGTTCCACATGTTTTAACAAGCTGGCTAAAAGGTTCTTTATCTCGTCCTCACCTAAATTTATTTCCTATAAAATTTCGAAACGGTTTTGCTGGCCATCGTTTTCGCGTTTTCGCCTCGAATCAACCACCATTTATATTTCGATCAAGACTTTTGGATTCTCGTGGCGAAGAACAACTTATTTGGGATGGAATTGAATATCGCTTGCTAAATATTATTGGGGAGAAATTGAATTTCTCCATGGAGATACGTGATGTTCCCTTACGTGATAACATTAAGAGGCAAATTTTCTAAAATTTTAGCAATAAAAACACTGAAAAAATTGAGGTTATTTTTAGTGATGCGCAGAATTTACAATTAAATATAGCCGAACATGCAGCTGATATAGGAATGGCAGGTGTTTACGTCACTACTGAACGTTTAAAACAGACGGATATGTCTATCGGACATTCAAAAGATTGCGCTGTTTTTGTTACCTTAGCTTCTAAAGCTTTACCTAAGTAAGTGTATACTAGTTCCGTTATAATTGTATTTAGAAAATAAATCTCCTTTCTCTATAGGTATCGCGCTATAATGGGTCCGTTTCAGTGGCCTGTATGGATAGCTTTAACTTTTATTTATTTGGGCGCAATTTTCCCGATCGCTTTCTCCGATCGCTTAACTTTGAGTCACCTCATCGGCAACTGGGGTGAAATAGAGAACATGTTTTGGTATGTTTTTGGCATGTTTACAAATGCATTTAGTTGCTCGAGTAAATATGCCTGGAGTAACACACGTAAATTGTCAACCAGAATGCTAATCGGATCTTATTGGATATTCACTATTATATTAACATCTTGCTACACTGGTTCGATCATAGCATTCGTAACTTTGCCGGCCTTTCCAAGTACCGTAGATTCAGTGAAAGATTTATTAGGTTTATTTTTCAAAGTGGGCACTTTAGGTAAGAAATGAAAAACTAACCTTAAGTTAACAGAAAAAAGGCTTTGCATGTTTGTTTTAGATAATGGTGGTTGGGAAAGTTGGTTCCTTAATTCTTCTCATGAGCCTACCGCCAAGCTTTATGAAAAAATGGAATTCGTCTCGTCGCTAGAAGAAGGCATTGGCAACGTTACAAAAAGTTTCTTCTGGAACTTTGCATTTTTGGGATCAAAAGCTCAGCTGCAGTACCTTGTTCAGGCCAATTTCTCGAATGAGTAATTTGCTAAACCAAATAAGTTATGTTTGAATCAGAATTGCTTTTCTGACTACTCTTCTTTTCGTCTAGAAATTTATCAAAACGCTCGGCTTTACACTTAAGCGAGGAGTGCTTTGCCTTATTCCAAATTGGTTTTCTATATCCTCGCCATGCCATTTATAGACAAAAAATAGATGATGTGATCTTATTGGCGCAACAAAGCGGTATAATTTCCAAATTGGAAAATGAAGTTAAATGGACTATGCAACGTTCCTCGTCTGGTAAACTGCTACAGGCCAGTTCGTCAAGTCCATTACGTGAAGTTATGCAGGAGGAACGTCAATTAACAACCGCAGACGTCGAAGGCATGTTCCTTTTAATGGTCATCGGTTATTTAATGGGTTTTGTAGCACTTGTATCCGAAATTGTGGGTGGAATAACCAACAAATGTCGACAAGTTATGCAAAAAACTCGTCTATCAATTTCATCCACGTCATCAAGATCTTTTACAGGCTCCTCTCAAGTAGGAAAAAAACGAAAAATCGATCGAAAGTATGATATTAATGTGACATACAAAAACGCTCATAACGACCAAATGACTTTTTTAAGTCGCGTCACTTCACAAGAACTGCATATTAGTAACCCAGTCAATCAGCAAGCGGATGTCAATCAAAAAAAGGCAAAAAGCACATTAGATGAGCATACAAACCACGAAAAACTAGTACCTAAGCGCAATATTAATTTAATTATAGATCAATGTGTAAATGCAGAATCATTTTACACTTTTAATAGCATTTGTAAGAGAAACGCAAGGCAACTAGCTGATAGGAACGATAAACGTGAAAAGAACATAAATATTCATGAATTGAATCAAGAACAGGAACGAGTCCTGGCCAATTTAATTACATCACGCAAATACGATGAGAAACATTTAACTAATTTAAAATTATTCAACAGCGAAATTTAAAAGATGGAATGCGAATTACATTTATAGGTAAAGCAACAAGTTCAAAGATAGTTATAACACACAGGAAACTTTTACAAACCACTTGTCAAACGACATAAGTTAAATTTCTATGCCTTGCCTGCTCGGTTTTAATTTTTATGAAAATGTTCATGTTGTATTAAATGCTTTTTAATTACGCTTTATTTATAGTTAAAATTAGCTAAAATGCCTTTAGAATTAATTATACAATAATATACATTGTGCAGGAAATGAATAAAACAAAAATGTTGACTATAATTTAAACTAATTATTTTCTATTAATTATAACTCATCCTTAAAGTAAGGCGACTCAATTTGTGTATCTTCTTCGGAGTCAAAGGAAAAAACTAAAAAGAAACAAAAACGGATCACTACAATTTTATATATTAGTTGTGTTAAACTAAAACATACAAATAATATACAACCAGTTTTCAAAATTGTTCAACTTATTTATAAGTACAGTGTAGACCTTTTGCGGATTTTACGGACTTAGGCCTCACTGGTTTATTCATAGAATAAATTCAACTTAAAAAATGAAAGGAATATTTTCATTCTTGAATTTTTTTGATGTTTTGTTTTAATAATAATTTTTGCTTTGATATTTGTTATCTTATGAAGATTTTCAGTTGAAATCATCTGCATTACAATGATTTCATTATCATTTCTTCTAGTTGTTTGGTATCAAGTTGCGGTTTGTTGGCAGCCTGAGGGTTGGAAGTTAACCAATACTCTGAAGCAGCTATATAAATGGCAACTGCGGCACCAACTATGTAAGCTATGTGTGTAGAACTTTGAAAGATAACACATGTGGCCACGCATAGGCCGAAATAGGTAAGAAAGCGAGTAATATTAACATATTTATCCCGTTGTTCAGATGATTCATCTGTTTGTACAGTGAAAGCGGGAATTGAAAATAACAAACACATATGTTTAAAAGAATTTGTGTGTTAAATGTTAAGGACGTTTACCTTGACATTTGCCCTCTTTAAGCGTATATCCGTTGGCGCACTGCTTACACATATCAGGACCGTCACCATCACAGCCGTCGCAAGACCGATCACATTCCAAGCAAGTATAAGAGCCATCATTGTTAACACAAAATTGATTTGGGCGACAAACGCGGGGTACATCAATGCATTCATTGACGTCTTGACAACCATGAGTTTCCAGCCAACGCCAACCTTCATTACACTTGGAGCAAGCTAGAAGAAATTGCGATTTTTCCAAAAAAACACAATTTGTCTGATATTGTAGATTATTCTAACCTTTTGGTCCGGCACCGGTACATCCCTCCTCTTTTGTGCAAGCATTATGGCATTCTGAGCATAATAACTTTTTGCTATCACGAAAAGCTTCATAATATCCTTTGCTGCACTCGTTACAATTAGTACCCGAATACCCGGCATCACAAGCACATTGACCGTTCCCTTTGCGTGTACCATCACCTTTGCATTTACCATTGCCTTCGCATTCGTTACACGGCTTACACTCGCTACCATAATGGCCAGGTGGGCAACAAAACTGCAATTTTTGTACACATAACCAATCCTGCAAATCTGCTTCTGTTTGTTTCTGTGTAAACCACTCCTCCAGCAAGGGCTCGTAATCGTTTGCCATAGTGTGACATTGATCTTGACCGCGTTTTTTTTCTTGGCATAAATTTTCTTGAATTTCCACAAAACGCACCTCACTGGTTTTATAAGACCGCAACTTTTCCTCTTCCCATGCCGCATCTCCACCGGCATGTTTACCACGACTTGTCTTTTCCAATCCTAATTTGAATGAATCGACCAGAGCAGTACAAGCTTTACAAGGCGGTAGTTTCGTGGCCTTTTCCTTTCGTTCTTTTATATCCAAAGAGTAATCAGCGGAAGTTACTATCAAGGCAAGTAAACAAACACTTGCAATTTGAAAAACACTGATCGGCAATATTAGCATTCTGAACTTTAGTTTTCACATATATATGATTCTCACTAAAAATAAACAATTCCTATGCTAGGAAGGCTTACGTGCTATTTTCTCATTCAGTTCTATTCAGTTTGTACTAATCTAACAAAATTAGTTAGTTAGGATTAGCATAAAAGCGTTAATTTCAGAGGATGTTTGGTAGCTGCTTCATGTCATTTAATCTCAGCTGTTATTAAATAACAAACCAGAGATGGTTTCGCATAGTTGCCAGTCAAATCCCCATAATTACAGGAATTTAAATAATTGAAGCACTAGAAAATAAATAGTTTCCTGTCAATACTCTCTCTCTGCGTTGAGTCTGAAAACAAATTTTATATTAGTTTACACAAAAAGTAACAACATATTGTTAATTTAATCCCTTTCAGTCGCCAGTTATTGCCACAATCCATTGACGTAAATAATAGGAAACTATTTTATAGCTGAATCAGAGGAGTAATTTTCTAACTTATAGATTGTTACTTGAATTAAGAAACAACTTTGTAAAAGATTGTGTGTTACTTTTTTTTATACTTGCGACAAAAAATAATGGTCATTGGCACTTCCGGCTTCTATGAAAAGATTTGAACCATTTGGATGCAATGACTCTTTGAGGGTAATATGTTAATATGTTAATATTATTATTATTGTTGTTGTTATTTTTGAGTATTGTGGTGTTAAAAAACAATAACGTAATGCCAAGGTGTTCTGTGAAACTAACGGAAAACTGTCAAGAAGAAGACGTCAGGAATAGCTCAAATACTATTTTTAATGGACTATCTTATAGCTCAAAAGAAATGAAGAAATTAATGCGTACGTACTATGAACTATGACCGCCATCAAAGGGACTTCAGCACATGAAATCAATGTTAAACGAAAAAGAGTTTCACAGTTTTATCAAAAACTATACTACTAAGCGCATGTCTCTGAGCTCCCAAATCAGAGCAAGACAACTGCCCGAAAAAGGAATAGGATTAATTGAAGAAATGTGTATTTTCAACAAAAAAATATTACTAAATAAACTAAGTCGCTAAGAGAGTGTCCAGTGACTTCTTTACTAAACTTTAATTATATGAATAATTTTTTTTTTTCGTCGAAATATAATTTTACACCCAGCGCCGAAGAATATAGGTATATTAATTTTGTCATTTTGTTTGCGACGTTCGGAAGGAAGCTTCAACTACAGAGGAAAGTGTATGTATTCTTGATCGGTATCAAATTTAGAATCGATTCAAGCATGTCCGTCTGTCCGTCTACGTAATGCAAATGGTAAACGTTCTCCTGGCCGTAAAAATGAAGATATCAGCTTCAAATTCACAACCCACTGTTCGTACGTACGTCTTTCCATCTATCTGCCTGCTTAGTTCTGGATCTCTGTATCAAATTTAACAAAAACATTGAAAGTTATTGCATTTATGCCGCTATTGATGATGAGCCAAATCGATCAAACGCTACGACTACAGTATAACACAAACTCAAAACACCTATTTGCTCACTACCTATAAATTACCCAATAAAAATTTCTACGACGTCCCAAGAAAGTGGAAAAAATCTACCATGCCTATCAAATATTAAAGAGTACCGAATTTTTTTTAGAATTTTTTTAAAGTAAACGTGGTGGCTAATTAATCGTTTAAAACGCTTATGTATTTGTTGAGTATAATTTCAACAAAATCGCTAAGAGAACTTAACTATAGTTGTTTTTTGTATTCAAATGAGCATCGGGTAAATAAGAACAAGGTAACATATTGTGTTAAAATGAAAGGGAAAGTAAAAAACTCAGCCGCAAAAAGTCCCTTTAGTTCTAATATTTCGCGCCGACTAACTGAAACTAATAGATTGGAATTGCACGTACTATCGTCCATGTGAGCCTCTGAATTGGTAAAAAACGATCATTTTTACAATGGTTTTTAGTTGATCTTGGAAAATATTTGTAACAAGTTTATGGATCTATATCTCTTATGGATTTTAAGAAGCAATTTTGTCTATTGTGACCGTGGTTTAGCGCGGCCTTCGGGTATTTTCAAGCTTAATTTGTAGCCTCAAATAATCTCAATTTTTGCAACTTGGATCTTAACGAACAATAGATAAACTTTATAGTCTCATTGCACATGTTGATCATAAACATGTAAACAGCTTACATTTGACAAATGTATATATAATTGGTTTTTTTCGTTACCGTTGAAATGAGATATTAAAAAAATACTGGTAACGCCTAAGTTTGCTTAATGTGAAGAGTATTTTCACGTGCGCAAAACACAATGACAAAACATTATAGGGTCATTCTTCAATAAATTTTGTAATAAAAGATTTGATAAGATTTTGTTATAATTTTATCACACATCGATTGATTTATTGTACATAAATTTCAATACATAATACATTTTATAAAGTTAGCTATATTTGTCTATTAAATAAACTTTGGCTTTGTGCTCTCACAATTAAAATTATTAAAATAAAGCCCTGACTGTCCAATGGCTGCTTGATAAGTTAAATTATTAACAAACAAATTAACAAATATGTAGTGCTGTACAAAAATACAAATATACTTTTTATGAAATATTCAAAAGACAAAAATACTGACTTCTACAAACAATTGAATAAAACTCATACATGAAACAGGTTTCTTCTAAACTCCTAAGCTTTTAACTTGTAAAAAAAATTTTCACAGTTTACGATTGCGACACCGTACAAGCTTTCCTTGAGAAATCAGACAAACTGAATATCTTTAAAAATACTTACTTTTAAAATCCTGCACTTATTTTCTCTATTCACAGCTCTCATATGCACACATATGTATAGAAAAATAATTTCGGTCTATTTTAAGAACAAATTAAGTGCGAGCACTTAAAGTGGTTTGGCTTGTACTTGACGATAAACCCATTTCTTCATCTGAATCATCGGAATCATTAGGATTGACACGTATAGCTTGATACCATTTATTTGTTAAATCAGCCATTTGAGACTTGCACTCGTGCAATTCTTGACTATTGAAACGACGCGTAAAAAAAGGTATAAAATATTTACGATCTAAACGACCGAAACCATCAATCCGAGTTTGCGCATATGAAACATCTTCTTCCTCGGTTAACTCAGATAAATGTTCCGAATCAATGGCTTGACCCCACTCGCGGGTTTTTGATAACGATATCGATTTGGCACGTTTGCGTGAACCACTGCGTTTTCTAGCCCCGTCAACGACATTTCCCCTTGAAAGACGCGAACGTCTCTTTCCCGGTTTTAAATACTTTAGCAAAGGCATAGTAGAGCCACCGAACACTAAAGTAGTGAATAACACTATAATCAAGGTAGTAGTAATAATGACGTGACGCTTTTCATCGCTTGACAGGTCGAGATGCAAAGACAAAGCGTAGGAAATGGCTCCTCGTAAACCAGAAAACCACATAATAAATTGCATTTTGCTGGTGATTTTATGCTCGCGAAATTTATTTACGACATAAGCCAAAGGAAAAATATTACAGGCTCTTCCTATTAGACAAAGGACAATAGCCCATATAACAAAGGATAATTCTACCTGATGTTTAAATGAAAAAATCGCCAAACCGAGATAAGCAAATACGCAAGTTTCGGCAATAAACGCTAAAGTACGCATTGTTTGCTGCATAGTAATTTGTGTCACGGTGGATAAATTAAAGTGAGTGTAATGGGACATCACTATACCGCAAAATAATATGGCCATTATCCCACTGAGATGAATGCCCTCAGCCAACACATAAGGAGCATAGGTAAACATTAGCATGAAGGCAAACTCTAAGGAAGGATGCTTTCTTAAATCTATGTGCTTGAGTAGTAAAGCAGAAATTAAAGCAAATATCACTCCTATACCAGCGGAGGCAAAAAACATTTCACAGAATGTTTTTAACGCTGAAAATATGGCTTCACCGGTGGTGCCTTGAACATAAGCAGCACTGTTGGCCGACTGCGTAATACTAGTAGTTAATACAATAGATATAGCATCGTTTAGTATACTTTCCCCAAAAACCAACATGTTCAGTACAGGATCAACATCCAAAGCGTGAAATATCGCTACTGTAGCAACGGGATCCACTGCCGAAATAAGAGAACCAAAAGCAAATGATTCCGAAAAATTCAAACTACAATTGTAAAAAAAAAATTTTTAAATTCTTTTCTTGCATAAATAGAATAATGATGTTTACCGATAAGCTACTTCAGCTAAGCCCAATAGATATATTCCGGCTCCAATAACTAAAGCTGATATGGTAGTTCCAAAAATGGCAAACACCAAAATTGAGCCAATATTTTGAAAGAAGTTACCCTTATGAAGATTGTAACCCGATTCAAAGATAATGGGTGGCAGTAGAACTAAAAAGAAGCCGGTAGGAGAAAATACTTCTTCCCGTTTCCAACTAGCATTTTCCGCTGTCAAGACTTTAAGGAATAAACCAATTAAAGCACCTAGGAACACTACAACAATACTTTCGGGAAGATATTGAAAACCAGTTTGCAGCATGAAGTGAATCAGTAGAATACCCAGCATAATGACGCAAATAACAAAAAACAAAGAGAGGGATGAATTATGCTCCTGCTCCACCGCATGGTGATCTGGCAACGGTGGTTCTGTTACTGCTGATGTTGAATTTTGTGTCGAATTAGTAGCTGGAGCTACAGTACTTGTTGATCCATTGACTGCAGAATCCCTAGGATTATCACTTGCTGTCAATGTTGTTTTCTCACCGTTGGGTGAGGCAATATTCGTTTTATTATCACTATTTATATTTTCCTTGGTTGGCTTAGTATTGTTTATTGCCTCAGTGTTATTCGATGACAAGTAAGTCGACTCATTTACTGTATTACGTGGTAATTCGAAGGATTTCGTGATTTCTTTAGATATATTTTTTTGCCCTTGATTTGTTATGTTTAAGTTTTGTGACCAACTTGAACCGCACAAAATTATTAAAATTATTACACGTAATTCAAAATTTTTCATTTTAAACTTTTGCTGCTGTCGCTTACTAGACATCGTTGCTCCTTCTATATGCGTTCGATCAGTTGTCAGTTTCGTTTTTGTATTAAATTTCTATTCCTTGAAAAATTTTCCACTCTAAATTATTTCACATATCAACCAAAAACCTTTTTCAAACTAAGTTCTTCCTCTTCTTAAAGTACTCAGCAAATAACAACAGATGGTTTACTGAAAATTTGCATCATCAATAACCACAAATTTTATAATGGCAAGAAACAGATGACAGTTTTTTTACTTCCAGATAACCCAGTGAACAAAGTAAAGCTTTTTCAAACCTGTTAAAATTGAGCAGCATATTAATAAAATATAAATTTGGATACTCCCCGAAAAAAATCAGTACAAGAAAATATGTTACTATCGTGTAAATGCATTTTTTTACTGTTACTTTAAAAAAACTTTCATGGATTTGAATAAAGAGAAACATGCAATTTTTTTCGCTGCTAATGCGCTTATATTTTCTTTCTTCGATATCTAATAGCATATATGTTTTCACTTCGACCGGGTGTAAGTTTTCATTCATTCATCTAATTTAATAAAATGTACAAATTATTCAGCTAAATTTTAAAGTCAATAAACTTTTTGCATACACATATATATTACAAGACAACTCAGCAATATTTCATTATTATTAAAGAGGAAGCTTGTTTTACATGCATATATTCCATTGAACTTAATCAGCATAATTATAAAAACAGCTCTGTTTATTATTATTACTACATATTCTCTTATTTTTAGCACTAAAAAGTGATATTTGACCTTAATAAAATATTTTGATGATGAAAAAGTTGACAATTTTCTTTGATGTATTATCTAAACATACGGATGTGTCGATCGAATTAAAAAAAAGATTAACCAATTTTAATGTTTTACAGCAATATGTGCCATTAATCGACTCTGTATTTTTAATCAATGTTCGCTACAGATCTTCATTCGTCATGTCATTTTAATCATTGTGTTAATTTTGAAGCCTACGTAAATGAATAATTGCGGTTCATTCTTAGGATCAAATTTCTACATCATAGCAGAGATACTTTTCTGCACCATTATCTATGGAATTTCATAATTTCTTAATGTAGATTATCAAAATTTCTCAGTGAATATTTACCTCAAGTGTATCTCCGAACTTTAAAAATAAGGAAACTCTGCTGTGATACACACTGGAGGCATTCATACAAGATGAGTTTATTTTTCTTATTCCATATGAATAAAAATATCTCGTAATTTACGTTATTAATGATGAATTATACATTCGTAATAAGTTAAACTCAGACAAACGAAATTTAGCTTATCTGATTTACAGATTTTATTGTTCTAGAAGGAAGAATATAAAAAACAAAGTAATCTAGCTTCCAATGAAATTTTTCAATACATTCATTTTCAATAAAGCAAATTTTCACAACCTTTCGATTTAAATGAAAAAAAAAAATTATTCCCTGCACTGCATTTATTGTATGAATGTAATAAGAGTTTGTTTATGCGATGAATGAGTGATAAGTTCTTATGTTATGATAATCAATTTTAAAAGCGTGCAAAGGGCAATGTTTTCAATTCTCGAAAGACAAAGTGAAAGGTATTTGTTTTGAATTTACAGATTTAGAATGCTGCTTGACGGTTCGATCAGTTTTTATATGAACGACTTTAGATCAGGAAGCTTAATTAACTAGAAACTATTTTAATTTTATGTTTATGCATAAACATATGAAAGTGTTAAGATGGCTTTCGCAAAAACTCATTTATAGCCAATTTAAAAATGTGTCCATAATAATGAAAAGTAAAGACGCCATTCTACAACATATGATCTTTACAATCTCGTCCCCGTAAGTGAATAACTGATTGTCTTGTTATAAATTTCTGCTTGCATATATATTCCTTAAAGTTTCTACGTCAAAATCAAAAATACGCTGTATATAAAAATGATGACGAATTTATTGATTGTGCGCATTTTTCATAGAAGATTTGGATGTTCAAACATGTGATTTCAATAAAAGAAATATCAATATCAAGAAATTCGCAAAGGACTTCAGCTATCAGTAACTAAAAAGGGAAATGCTATAGATATCCACGTAGTAATATGATACAAATAAGTGCGATCGCCTAAAAATACTACTTACTTACTTCTCACATTTTATCATGTTAAATACAAATATTCTGCAGCATTTTTTGGGAAATCTTCTCATTATACTGCATTGAAAAAATGTTTTCAAAGTTTTCAAGGTTTTAAATTGTTTCTAGTAACTATTTTACAATTATCTCATAAGTTTTTGTCGGCACTCAGTAACAGTGTCTTCAACGGGCATCAAAGCAGCACTTCTCAAAAGCCTAAAATCCAGGTACAGAATACATACATACACATATTGGAAAATATATTCAAATCATCTCATTTACAAAATACTGATAACATTCTATGCCTCCGAACTCCGTAATAGAGTGGAAATATTATAAATGTAGCCGAAATCTATAATCATACAACAGTCTTGACAAAATTGTTGTGCTGTAAAGTAAGTGAGATTTCTTTTTCTTTTTTTTTTTGGAAAAAAGACAAAGTAAAAAATTGATCTTAAGAAAAAGGCTAACACGAAATATTTTAATAGTGGAAGTTGTGCTATGATAATGACATCAAAGTTCAATGCGAAAGCATTTACTTAGAAAAAATCCTTATCATTCTAAGATGCGGTCTTAACATTGATTTTGAAAACTGAAACATTGTTTTCTTGAATTAATGAAAGTGTCAATAACTTTAGTGAAAATAAAATGAAATGATCGTAAGCAAGTTAATTCTTTAAACAGAATATTAAATTAAATCTTACAATTGCATATGAGGAGCTTACATATAAATAATAAAATGACGTAAATAAAAAAGTTATAAATTTGTTAATTGCGCCAATTACAGCTCACTTTCCGACCATGGCAGTTAATTTGTTCATACAATTTTTTTTATTTCGATTTTCGTGACTAGAAAAATTTTACCTGTAACCAGATATACAGACACAGACACTTCCATAGATAACAGCAATTATATCTCTGTGAGCCTAGATGATTATTAAAAACACTCGACGTAAGTTAAACAACATTCTAATACGGTACGCTGTTTTTCTATGTATGCCTGTTACAGGAAATAGACTTAAATCTATTTACTCTAGCTAAATGAAATGGTTCGACTAGGTCTCCTAAAGAAGTTCGATTGAAGGCCGAAACGGTGGATTCATCTTGTCCACACGATAGCTTTACGCTATCAAGTCTACCCGTTCCAATCTACTTGTAAGCGATAATATTAAGAGGAAAGAACAATCTAGGAATGAAAAAAATGTTTTTTCGTTTCGACTATGTGCAAACCTTTTCTTTGCAAAAGAGATAATCAACGAAGGAGCTCGCGGCGAAAAAGAATAGCTTTTTAGTAACTGCTACCCTTTGATAAATAAGCCCAATTTACCATTAAATTTAAAACTTTTAAACTTGGCAGCTCTTTTACATAAATTTAAAAGCAATTAGAGAGAAAACAGCTGATTTTGCTAAAAACACGCAACATTGTGATTAAAAGAAAAATTGTAAAAACACATGGGAAAAGGTTCCAGCAGAATTAAGGCAGGCAACGATCCCTCAGATACTACTCGAAGGTAAAAGGAAATACTAGCACATAAAAGAAAGGACGAATATTTGAAAATAAGAGGAAGTGAATTAAAATTTAATAAAGTAGAATAATTACAAGATACAAAAACAAGAGACGAGACACCAAGCCGAAAACATTTTGAAAATAAAATCTAGAAAGTGCAAAAAAAGCAAATGAACGGAGACGGCGCGCTAAGCCGCGGTGTATATAAATTCACAAAGACATGAAATACTTGCGCTCTTTTTCTACTCAAACCTCTAACAGTGAGGACCATCGTCCGTATTAGCAGTCGTTTCGTGGTCTGTCGTTGTCTTCAATTTATACACATAAATCAAACTAGTGGAATTACTTAGAATAAGATATATTTATAAAACTTTTAAAAATTGTGCTAAAGCAATGAAATTTTTGTTAGTTCGTCCGCAATTATTGTGAGGTTTAATTGTGATATTAGCGAAAATATATCATAGTCGTTTTGGAAGAAGATCCTTACATGCAAAACGCAACGAAAAAAGTGTAATTAAAAATCTGTGCAAAAAGTTACATAAAAAATTTTAGAATTTCGTCTAAGCAAAATTTTTGTATTCTGCGAAAAGTGTAAAGTTAATTAATTAAAGAGAATAAAAACAACTTCCACTTACATTATTTAATTAGTCATGAAAAAAACCGATATTTATTACAGTTAAATGTTTTGTTTATGTATAATAGAAAATTAAAAAGCAAAAATCTTTAAAAAAATTCCAACAGCTTTGCGAATACGTTAGAAACCAACACAGCCAATACTACAGCTACTGCAGCTACACCAGCTACGACAACATCAACAACAACTAGAAGTGGTACAGTATCTGAATTAAACGAATTCAGAGTAAAGTCAAAACGATTTTCATCCAAGAAAAATTGTTGCGAGTGTAACATCAAAAGTCGCGAAGAAATGCCACAAACATTAACAAATGGACATGCGAACGGCTGCAACGACAGCAGTAACTCCTTCGATATGGAAGATGGTCAAACATTTCTATTTACCTCGGAATCTGTAGGTGAAGGACATCCGGGTAAGTACTCGTGAGAATATTTTCTTTCTTTCTTAATTAAAAACAACTTCTGTATCTGTATCATTGCATCATAAGGCCATTAAAACATATTATCTATTGAATAACGTGCTTTTCTAATAATGGATCGATAGAGTGAAACGTAATAATTTCAACTTATAATTTTGTAACTAACCCTAATACCAAAAATGTGTAAATATTTAACACAGTGTGTGCGTAAAGATTGTGTATTTGCTCTTTCATATCTGGGGGTCTTGTCTCACTATGTTTTTATGTTTTTTTTAGAATTTTATTTTAATTCCGTCTACAAAATGGCGTCTTCTCACGTTCGTTGCGCTTTGGTTACATTTTGTGTATAATTTTTTCATGTATATTTTACGTAGCTTACAGGTACGTTTGTTTGTGCATAGCTAACAGCAATATTGGTTAATTGATCCGGTTATACATTTGTTTATGTTTCGGTATCTTCTTGTTTTTATATATTACTTCTTCTGTTCACACGGTTCTGTAGGCAATGTGGGCACGCGTGTTTGTAGTTAACAGCTTTTCATTTTTCCTCTTCAAGTCTTCGTCTTCGGCGAAAGAATCTTTTGAAACAGTCTCTTTTATTTGTTGTTTATTTTATTTTCTTTTGACAAAATTTTTTTGTTTTTCCAGTCGTAAGTATTTATATATTTCGATTTAAATTTCTTTTTGCGAAAGATTAGAGTGACCAGGGGTTTCAGTAATATACAAACGTTTTTTTCTGTCGAGTTCATATTAAATAATGAATCATCTAAAATAAGTACCTACTGTTTACATGCGATTAAGATTGTAAACATTGCTCTTTTCTTAATCACAGTTATTATAACAATTTTACCATATAAATCCAATTAAATCTGAAAATTTTCAAAATTTTTATTTAAAGGACTCCTCAGATTGTTTAGTGTTCCCCTTATTTTTGGCCAAATCAGACTATACCTTTATAGTAAGGTCACCAGTTGATCTTTTAAACAAAAAAAAAACATACGGAAGTTTGAGTTTTAGAATATTTCTTCTGTATTCTCTTTTTTCTATTTCTTCTCATTTCCCCTTTCACGAAAAATAAGTATTTGTATCAAAAGAAAAGTAGGGCTATTTGATAAAAAAGCATTAGCCATGACAAAAATGAGCATTCTTTCATTTTATTTATATTAAACTAATACCAACTATGTGTGTTTCGAGCAAATACGTTTTACAAAAAAAGAAAAGAGCGATCTGCGGATCCTTGCTAATTATTCCAAACTATATTTTTATTTTAGAAATCGTTCTAGATGTCATATAGATTAAGAATTTCGTTTTTTCCAGAAATCTACAAGACAATATATAGGTTTACGTGCAGGCAGTTACGCTAATTATTTTATTTTGAACCTTAGAGAATAATAATTTAATATTTTTGTTGTGGAATTTTGTCTCTTTTATGAAAGCGCATCGAACAGAGATAGTGCTGAATGAAATAAAAAATAACATGATTTGAGTATTTCCGTTATAATTATAAAAACACGTGACGCACGATGTTTCTTTGAATAGAGATTAATCAGAATATACAGATTAAAGTACGTCTTTTAATTGCTAGCAAAACAAGAATGAAAGTAACGTAAATAGAAACCAATTTTCTCTCATAAGATAACAATCTCCCAAACTGCCAGGCTATCACGTTCGGCTGCATTTAGTAAAACAAAACAAGACTTCGAAACTAAATTAAAATAAAACCGAAAATTTCATTTAGAATTTTCGAATAGGGTTTTAATTGTAATTGTCGAACGCAACTGGCCACCTTTCATGTATTCGCAACGTGTGCGCCATGTGCTCTTGTAGGTTTAAGAGACAATCAAAATACTTTAAATTTCTCATTGCTTTTCTTTTAGTTCTTATGCAAGCGAGTAACAAAGAGAAAAAGATTGTTTTTCTGTGCTCATCAAAATGTTTGTTATAACTCCAAAAAATTTAACAGTAGTTGTCTACATGTTTCTTTTCTACTTGAGATACAGATAAAAGTAGTAGTCAAAACAAAAAGCAAGAGCTTTTTCTCTTTTGTGTAATCTAATACGCTTTTTTATCTTCATTTTTTTAATTTGAGAATAAAAAAGATACAGATTTTTTCTTATAGCACACTTTTGATTGTTTATTTATACTTTGCAAATATTGTTCAATATAAATAGAGAGAAGAAATTCTCATTTTCAATATCTAATTATTCTGCAAATCATTTTAATCTTTGAAATTAAACTCGACTATATACACTTGCGTGTTTGACCTTTCTACGAACATGTGAAAATAAGCAGATAAATTATAGATTGTTTTTTTTTTTACTATGCTTTTGTATATATCTGACAACATAAATATAAAGATCTTTGATTTTGACCACGTGTTTCTTCTTTCTCCGCTTTTGTTTTCTTTAGCTTTTTCCCTTCTTCCGCAAACAATTTTACTCTTTCGTACTTTGTGTTCTTTTTCCTTAGCTCATTTACATCATTCATTCATTTGTTATTCGATAATAGTCTGATTTGCACTCTCTGTACACACGCACAGACGTATGTTACATGTTTCTAAATTTAGGAAATTTTAAAAGTTTTCGAATAACTTTTTTGAAATAATCTGTTGTGACGTTCTTTTAAAAACCTTTTGTACTTAATTTTGTCTTTGTTCATGTCTTCTGTTTCTGTTGCAATCAACTGCAATGTGTACTTAAAAATATCACAAGTGCGTTGTTTACTGGCGCTATCAGATATTCCCAGGCGCCCGGGAAGATGAATATTTTTTAAGAACCTATTTATTGAATCAACTGGTTTCAAAGTATTTCTTAATTCAATAAAATCATCACTGTGGAAGACTAACAACAGCGATTGATTCAATTGAACCAATTTTTGAAGACAAAACATACGTTATAGACGAAGAAATATGACAGCCATTTAGGATAGACAAAGTCGCTAAATATATCTACTATATATATATAAATATATATCTTCGTCAAGGAAATTGTTATTATTTTGAAAATTAAATTATATATATATATATATATATATATATATATATATATCAGTAAACTAAAGTAGCTTATATTGTATCTTCATAAATAGAGAACACATGTTAATTTAAATACACCTTCACACCCTTACACATATTAATATGATCACTTTGGAAAATAATATATTTCACAATTATGGTGAATGGGTTATTAACACTTTGATTCCTCCAACCGAATCAGAAAAGAAGAATAAATGACAATTATCGTAAGTGTTTGAGTAAGCCACGTAAAAAGAGTTAAATGGTCCATAATTAAAATGATAGAAGTGTAAGCTTATTGGGATACAATGCCTCGACACTCGCTAAGGAGTTTCACTAAGTAAGAAACGATGAAGCGGTTACCCCATTAATCAATTTAACCACAAAGACAACTCCAAGGTCAAATCTTTGCTTATGCAGAGTTAAAAGATTTATTAATCTCAGACGGTTAAAGTATGGATGCAGAATACAACTAGTCCTAACGTTCGTAAGATGAATATTAGAAACTGTTTTTAAAGCGACCATCATATCCATATCGCGTTCATAGTTAGCGGACTACGCTATTGACGAGTATTCCAAAATTGGACTAACCGTTTATATTATATATATAGAACGCTTCTTTCAATCGAAGAAAAATTTTCTGAGTTTCGGTTCCTTTCAGTAGGACGATAATCAAAAACGTGCTCTTTCATCATTAGCTTTAAAAGAGAACGTTTGCAATTTCAACACAAAATACCGATGGGCCGACGGGTTTTTTGCTTGCATATTCAAAGAGAGAGGGTTGCGTATCCAGATCGGTGCCCAATTATAAACCCAAATTTTAGTGTCATGTTCTCACTCCACTTTTCATACTCCATCTGTGGCCATAATATATAAATATATCCAAATTTACAAATATATATGGATATGTTTATTACAGATCTTTTATAAAAATCACTTTAGAGTGCATTAAAAACCGTTCAAGATGTTGACAATCTCAACGATTAGTAATTTGTGTTTTTGGTTTTAAATTACTAGAAATATAAAACCTTCTTGTTTTTTGTCATGTAAAACATCGTCTTTTGTCTGGTTGTGTCTGGGCTTTCTGATTACGTTTACGAATTAATGCATGGTCGCTTACGTTATTCGTTTGTATTGTCATAAGAGGACTGGCATTGAATTTCGCTAATTAATCTTCTACATCTGCTTTTAGTATGTTTGTGTAAACATCTTTTCTTTTATTTGTTTGCATTGTGTTCTGGTGTTGTTTAGTTCTAATTTTATTGTTTTTTTTTTCTTTGTAGACAAGATGTGCGATCAGATTAGTGATGCTATCTTGGACGCACACTTAAAGCAGGATCCTGATGCTAAAGTTGCTTGTGGTAAATATAAACAATTTCAAACTTCGTACAAAATATTTATTGATCAACTGCTAATTAATAATTCAAAAAAAATACTGGTCTATAAAGTGATCTTCTTCTTTCTTCTTTCAAAAGTGACTAAGTGCTCCAATTGCATTTGTTATGTTTACGTGCATTTACGTTCAATGACCTGCTTTCAGATCCGTTTGAAAGGAATTAGAAAGTTCGTTTCCTTCTCTTGGGCACAATTTTAGTCCCTAACAGGCCAACATAAGTATTTGATTTGATCTGCTCCTTCATTCGTTCTTGTGGCCTTTTGCCCTAATGAAGCCTTAATGAAGGCAGAATAATGCTGAGAAAGTTATGTAACTTAAGATACATTTTTTGTTGTTAAGTGCAATAAATGCCTTATATCTATGCCCGTCCGCCCACTAATGTTGTTGATTTTTCTAGCCTAAATATTTTGCAGTTATGGTGGGAAATTATTTTTAAAAATGATTTTACTTTATTTATAAAGTTTTAAAAATGTAAAAACGTTACCTTACGGCTTTTGGGATCATTTTCTATTTATTGCTATTGAAACATAAGCGTGGCAGTCTCAAAATTAAATAATCGAAGTATAAGAATCGAATTCACTTTTTATTTATTTTCTTTAGAAACTGTTGCTAAAACTGGCATGATTTTATTATGCGGAGAAATAACATCAAAAGCCGTTATCGATTATCAAAAAGTCGTGCGTGAAACTGTAAAACATATTGGCTACGATGATTCATCAAAGGGTAAGTTTCGATTTTTCGGCCAAGTATATATAAGACATAAACAGAAACAATTTTCTTGAAAATAAACATGTGGGTGGGATTTCTTTTGAAAATTTACTATAAAAGTTATTTTTCAAAATATAAGGATTCGATTGGAGAACCTTGAATTTGCTTGTTGCCATCGAACAGCAGTCTAATGATATTGCCCACGGTGTACATGTTAATCGTAATGAAGATGAGCTCGGCGCTGGTGATCAGGTGAATAATCCTTTAAATACTTAGAAAAAGTATTGTCAACGTCGTTCTTCTGTTAACGCGTTTATGCTCTTTTTCACAACCCCATGACTGGTCCTCATTTTTTCCTTTTTTTTTTTTTTCAAATAACAAACTAACACTGGTTTTAATTTGGCATTATTAATACACATAATAAGATTGTTCGAAAAGTTTATAAGAGTTTTTCTAAAAGGAAATAATTCTTTTCAAGTTTACTCACTTGATACACGTTTCATGTATTACTGTCCAGCGAGAAATTTGATCTGAAAAATAAACTTCAGGTTGCTAGGTGAGCAAAAACTGTTTCGAAGGTGAAAGAGCACAATTGATCCAAATATGCATAAGGTTTACCTACATCGTCTGCTGGTAAGTGTAGAAATACACTACATAATTATTTGCCAAGATTAACTTACCTTCCCTATTAAGTGTTTTTGCCGTTTACGTTTTTATGACGCCAAAAAAGTATTTTTTATTAATTAAATTAAATTAAATTATATTATTGGATTATATTTTTTTCTGATATTAGGGGTTAGTATTGGATTTGATATAAAATATTTTCGCAAGTAATTTATTTTTATATCTGCTGCCGGGAGTTGGGACTATGTTTATCATCTCAGAACCTTTGTCATAGCCAAAAGGCCTTTAAAGTATATATTTTCTGAATTAGCTTCAAATTCTAACCGCATTTAAGAATATACGTGTGTCCGGAAAATGTAGATAACATCTTTAGATTTGGTGGAAATATTGGAAGTTAGCATGGTATTAAAAATGAGCCAAGGTGGTGAAAACACACAATGGAAAAATGCCCAAAAATTGTGCGAGCGCGACAAGAGTATATTCTACTTACGCTAAAAACTACGGCGGCGGAAATTCAAAACATCAAAGGTCTTTCTTTTAATGTCCAGTGTACATATTATACTTGGAGCAAATATTTACCTAGAATGCTTGAAACTTCAGCGCAAGGATGGGCGGGTCAAATCAGATCAAATAAGAACTATGCATATTTACATCCAACACCGAAGGATGGGAATATACTCATTTTGTCATTTCATTTGTAACACCCAGAAGGCAGCATCAAATTGTGAATCCATTTAGGCATGTCTGTCTTTCCATCTGGAAGAAACATCGGAAGTTCTTGCACGCATATTAGTATCGTAAATAGAAAAACTAGATCAAAGGACGCGCCCACAGCTCGCCGAAGACTGACGACACCTCTGCTTTTAAGAAAAAAAGTCTGTTTTTTCTTTATAACTCAAATATCATAGTGGACAGATTTATAAAAATTTCCACATTTATCGAGCTAGCTACGCTCTAGTATCGGTACAAAAATAGAAAGGATCGACAAAATTTGCAAAAAATTAAGGTATTTAGATGAATTTGACAACAACATCGACAAAAACATGTTCGATTGCAGTGAAAAAAAATCTGTCATGCTCACCTATTAAAATGTTGTTCTTTTTCACCTTTTTTTAAGACGAAGGTGGTGGGTAAAAAAAATTCGACACAATCAAATATAATTTTTTTACTTGCTTTATTTCCAATTGCCCTTAAGCCTGTTTTTATACGCCCTAAAATTCAAATTTCTATGAAAAATATTGCATGTGGTACTATAAGAAAGAACAAGGTCTAGAGAATGGCGCCGAATTGATCTTGATTTTTATCCATACCTTTAGATTTTTGACGGATTGCATTCTTAACAACACAAACACTATCATTTCACTTGACTGTTCCAATTACATTACGAACAGTCAGCTCTTATAAGTCGACTTTTTTAATGTGCGAAGCGTAGTCCGATTGGATTCGTTACTTTTTGGTAAATTTTAACGATTTTTGTACACATGGTATGGCGCAAGAAGTGGTCGTACACGATCTAGATGTTGTTTTAAACACTAAGATACAAATTTCTACCGATTTTTGTCGAAATATGTTAGAAACTGTCATTTTCGTCACATAAAGACGTGCAAAAATTTACCCTCAGAAATCCATATATAAATGAACAAATGAAAAAAAACACGTTCAGTATATACAGGCACTCTGAGAACTAAAGAGCGTATTATTAACCCAAAGTAAACATGTGAGAAGCTTGGCAGTCAATGAATGGAGAACATAATTAAATTTATTAGCGAATCATATGAAGTATTAAAAGTTACAAGTTTAAGTATTACACCCGCAAGACAGGGCTATAAAGGAGAGTTGATTGGATAGCACATAAATGGTTCGATATAGCGATTCATTTTCTTTGTAACGATCACTCGAAGTCATCACGAAAATTATTGACTTAATTTCATGCGAATTTTCTCTTTGAAAAATTCAAGTGTTTTTTTAACATTAATCGCTAGTTGATGACATATTGACATTTACAAATTTTTCATATATAACATCATAATGGACTATTAATTAAAAAAGTAGTGTCGTGACTCGTTGGCGATAATTAAAACAATATTTTCCCGATTTTGGGCATTATTATCTCTAACAAAAGTAAAATTTTTTAACTTGTGGAAAACACTGCATTACATATTATTTACCTATTTAACTCAATTCATTAAGGAACCGATATGTTATTATTGTGCTTCGTCAATTTAGAAATGTGATTATTTTATAAGAAAATATGGGGTTTTTCAAATACTTTGAGTTTTCATAAAAATTATGACAAATTTTTATCCATATTTTTTCTCTTTTTTCTTTCCATAATTTATAAATGTTTGTGTGTGCGTCTAAATGTGTGTCCATTTAATATGTGATAATACCTGAAAAATATAAAACAAAACACAAAAATAAAAATAAATAAAACTTAAATCTATCGACCACAAAGGCTTCGATTATAAGACATGCACTGTTTTGTTAGCATTGGACCAACAATCGCCGCAAATCGCTGCAGGAGTACACATTAATCGTACTGAAGACGAAATCGGTGCCGGAGATCAGGTGTGAAAAATTGAATTATATGTTAATATATTTAACAGTTTCTTTTTTGTAAAAACCTGTATTTTTGTAGATTTTTCAATAATACTCTTTGGATACTGCTTAAGCATTCTTATTTAATTAGATATAACTGTTTTTATGTTTTCAAAAATCTGGCTTTTAGCGATGTGGTCGAATAGTTTTCTAGTTCTTTTACTTACATACTATTATAATTTGAAGAATACCTTCTTTTTGTCTTTTTCATTCATATTTCATATTTCACTATTCATAATTCTTTATGATTACGCCTGCTAAGTTTATTCATTTGCGTTTGGTCTTTGTAATTAATCCCTTGTTTAATTTCTTATCTAACCTTTTATAAACATATCTGTTAATATATATTATATACACTTCTCTTAACTTATTTAACACATTCTTCATTATTTATTACCGCTCTAGGGTATTATGTTCGGTTATGCTACCGATGAAACAGAAGAATGCATGCCACTAACTGTCGTCTTGGCGCACAAATTAAATGAGAAAATAGCAGAATTACGTCGTTCAGGTGATTTACATTGGGCACGTCCTGACTCGAAAACACAGGTAAGTAAGAGCGTTTTCTCAACCTAAAGTATATATTCGTTCATATCAAGCCTAATGAGCATAGGGGTTGATCGAGAATGTAAATGTTCTAAATATATACTCATATGCAACAATTTGTTCGATAATGTTTAGGAAATAAAATCTTTACGAAACAAGTTTCAGATGTAGGATTTTGTTCTTTTGCAACTGATACCTTTCTAAGTTTTATCAGAAAAATTAACCACTTATCAGATGTTGGATATGTCCTCGTTGTTTTCCAGGAGAAGGCATACTTAATACAATAGAATGCTAAGCAGAACAGTGACATCTTCATCCACCCAATAGCACTATCTTTAAGTTGAGTGTGACGTATTACGGTTTATTCCAAAAAAATAGAATCATTACCAACAACAATTGATGCAATTGGACTAAAAATGGGCGCGGTATGCCAAAGGTCATGATATTGTTCGATTCCAGCATGACAAATAAGTCTCGGGAAACTTTAGCACCCCTAACCTGGAATATAGTATCCTCTGGGTTATATTTGTCAGACGCTACTTCTCCTGATTAAAATGGATTTCAATCAATGAGTTATTGATGCTTCCGTTCTCAAAAGACTAATTTTTCTTTTGAACGGGGTTCGCAATCTGTTTTAAAAAAGATGGCTAAATGATTTTCACTAAATGATTTTCGAGTCTTATACGCAGTTTTTCAAGATTGCCATCCATATTCTACTGTGTTTGTCTTATTCATCACTTATCCAACCTTTTCCTGACCTGCTCCTTTTCACACTACTTCGTTATACGTCATCAGTTACTTGAAAACCCCAAATAAATATTTCTTGTTTCGATTTTGAACTGAAAATTCTCAATATTAATTAAAGATTTTTCAAAAATTATAATGCCTATGGGTTTAGTAAAAACTTTCAACGTCCAGTTGTTTATTCTTAAGTACGAACTTTCAAAGTTGATCAGCTCGCACCAAAAATATCATCTCTAATATATGTGATGGACCTTTTTATGTAATTTAATTTAGTAAAAGGAAAGACGAATGTACAACTTTCTAATCGAGCGGCTAGTGTAAGAGTAATTCAAAACATGATTTCAAAAAGTGTTTACTTTGAGGAAAAATGCTTTTAACTTTGAAAAATGTTCTTATATATGAAATAATTGACTTTCTTTTCCTTTTAGGTCACCTGCGAATATTTGTTTAATCAGGGTTCAGCTGTTCCCAAACGGGTACATACCATTGTCGTTTCTATGCAACATTCTGACGAGATCACTCTCAAGGAATTGCGTACAGAAGTTATGGAAAAGGTTGTCATTCCTGTCATTCCCGCCAAATACTTTGATTCTAACACTATTGTGCATATTAACCCGTGTGGTTTGTTTGTAATTGGTGGTCCTATGGGTGATGCCGGTCTAACTGGGCGTAAGATCATTGTAGATACATATGGTGGTTGGGGTGCCCATGGTGGTGGCGCCTTTTCGGGCAAGGATTATACAAAAGTTGATCGTTCAGCGGCTTATGCAGCTCGTTGGGTGGCCAAATCGTTAGTTAAAGCCAAGCTTTGTAAACGATGCTTAGTTCAAGTGTCATACGCTATCGGTTTAGCTGAGCCGCTGTCGATTACTGTCTTCGATTATGGTACTTCGCATAAGACCCAAAAGGAATTGTTGGACATTGTTAGACAGAACTTCGATTTGAGACCCGGCAAGATTGTCAAGTAAGAAATCCGTCACTGTCAAAGACATACATACTATTCTTCGTCATATTCTACTTAATAAATTTCTGTTTTAATTTTTTAGGGATCTCCAGCTGAAGCGTCCCATTTACCAGGGCACAAGTACTTACGGCCATTTCGGACGCGATTGCTTTTCATGGGAGCAGGCTAAACCTCTAAAGACCAATTGACTAGACGCTGACTTGCAACAGCTGCCTCAGCCGCCGTGTGCTAAAAAGTGTAAAACCGCGTAATTTTTAATGGTTAGTTTTTATTCTTTTTTTTTTTTTTAATTTTTAGTTCTCTAAGATTTGTTTTATAAAAATGTTTAATTCAAAATCATGGTCCCTTCGTTTTTTAATTTAAATATCTAAATTAATTAAATTTAAAAAAATTAATCACCATAAAAAATCACAAACGAAATTTTGCATAAAAATAACGCTGCTTAACATAGATATTTTAAATTAAAAATTTGCAATGACTTGAACATTTTAACAAACAGTTTTGTTACATATTTGTTTTTAAACTTTTTATTAGTTCTTGTATTAAATTTTTTAAAGGTATTTTGCATGAAAAATTTGTGTCATGCCTGTGTCTCAACTTCATACCTACTCTAATATATGCTATAAGTCCTGATTATAAATGTTTAAAAATTGGTGAAAACAAATCCTAAATAAGTCGATTGTGCTATTAATGTAATTTTAATTTTTCTCCTACAGAAATTTTAAGGATAACTAGAAAATAATAGTAAAAAAATAATAATTATTGTGCGTATTTAGTCTTTCCTCTTAAGTAATTACTATAAATCAATCAAATCATCAAAATCGATAATGAAAGAAAAAAAAAAAAATATTAAGTAAATTAAATAAATCAGATACTTTAAGCAAATACTGTAGTTGGACGCGTTTCCAAAAAACGCCAAAATATGTAACAAATATATTAAAAGAAAAATAAAGACAATTATGCGATCATGACCATAAACACTTTAAACTAAACAGATGTAATACATAAATATATTCAAAATAAAGAAAAAATATTAATAAATATTTGTTTACTTCGGAAGTATTATTGACTTATTTACTCAGACTTATTTACTAAGACGACACTAAATCATGTATGTATAATTATGGAAACATCTAATAATTGTTATAAAAATGTTAATACAAATCTTAGAAGGGTTATTAAAAAACAGTTAAAGTGCGAAAACCTTTACGGCGAGAATAAGAAGTATTTATAATGCCTAGAAATATGCATCGAAAAGAAAAAAGCCAAGGTACTAGTCAGTGCGTCCTTTTCGGTACGCAATAAAAAAAAAGTTCTTTAGATTCATAAACTTTTATTCTTAGTTCTTAACAATATATCTGTCCTTTCGTTGGTATCAAATCTTCCTATTTCGGACAAAAGCAAACAAACTGCGACCAACCTTCGCTGTCCAGAACAAGAGAGAGGAAGCGGAAACGGCCGCGTTCCCCACTTGCTCTGTTTTTCCCGTCAGCTAGGTGGTTTTATTTCCACTCTACGATATTGGCTTAAAAGTTTTCCTTGAAATTTTCATTAAACGCAGTGCTATCAGGAAATGATTGCATTATAAAAAAGAAGAAGAATGAAAGGGGATCTATAAATTATTATTAGAAGTTGTCATTTATTTTATTACCAAAATGCAAGCTTTAAATAAATTTTAATTTTTCTAGTCGTTTATTTCTAATACGTCCAATATGTCACTGAATTTAGGTGGCTGGATACATAATTTTACGGTTACAGATACCCAAACTACTTTATATAAGATTTTGATACCCAAACTACTTTATATAAGATTTTGAATCAAGTCATTTTGCATGTTTGCACATTTTCAGTCAAGTCATTTCTCTCATTTTGGTATTCTGTCCTCTCTATTCAGTCCTCATTTTGCAAATATTATACACGTAACCCTCTTATAACGCGGCTTTATTACAACAATATTTTTTTTATTTAATAGATTTATTAATTATTATATATGAATACTTTATGAAATACTATAGCAATAATATTTTAATTTGAAATTCACATTTTGTACGTATAATGTATATTGTATTAATAAATATTTGGAAGTTTAAATAGTATTTAATGATTCATTTTTATATATATATATAAATATTATATAAATCATTATATCGTGTTTCGCAAAAATCGGAAAATTTTCTATAACACGGAATTTTTCAGGAAGTAATTGTAAGCATATGATGAGAGTTATCTGTATATTCATACTCACCTTTTTGCAATTAGGGAAGAAAATATATGTGTGCTGTCTAAACAGTAAAGTGTGTTTGCATGAGTTTGTGCATGGGCGTAACTATAAAACAGAAGAGTACATTAATAACTGCTTGATCATTGCCGAAAAGAAATGATACCCTAAAATGCAATTTGTGCGTTATTTAGGAGTTTGTATGTTGTTCTTTCATTTAAATTTAATAATTATTTCTGTTACACAATAGAAATTAATTTTTTTTCTATTAATGTATTTATTTATATGTATATGAAATTAATATTATTTTTATAATTATTTATATAGATATTTAATATATGTATAACTAAAAATAAATCGTTTATTATTATTAAAAATTAATAACCATTTATTAACATAATATTTAAACTTATAAGAAGATTTAATATAATTAATTTTAAATACAAATTCAATTCATTATTATTTACATCATAAATATTTACATAAAATAACTAATAAATCTACTCAATTTGTAAAATACAATATATTATTATAGTAAATATTATTATTATTATTATTTACATCATAAATATTTACATAAAATAACTAATAAATCTACTCAATTTGTAAAATACAATATATTATTATAGTAAATATTATTATTATTATTATTATTTACATTCGTAGGGTGTTGAGAGTTCATTTAGCACTAAGGCAAGCAACTATAAGTTACACACATTACACACACTAGAATAGAAAATAAGTACACATTCAAATTTAATTTGTTTTCAGTATTCATTTCGCACTTAGGGGGATAGTCGATTTGGTTCAATGGAAATACAGATGGATATGCAAAAACAGAAAGCATCGAGAAACAAAATCATAGGAAGAATATGAAGCGTGAACAAAACTCTCTCTCTCTCTCTCTCTCTCTCTCTCTCTCCATCTCTCTCTCATTTTCACTCTCTCTTCTCTGATGGATGGTTTAATAAATCTACGATTTAAATAAAAACGTATACGATTTCATATATTCAAGTAACTAAATATATATAAATACACTTTAGCATATACATAAATAGTATGTGTATGTATATACTGCATAGAGAGTATCGCCTTGACAATTTCTTTTTTGCTGCTTCTTGTTATTTGTTGAGTTTCTTTTTTTATTTTTTTCGGACATACTATTGGCAGGCGAATAATTGCACAGTTGCATAGTTGGTGGGTCCTTTGACGGATTTCGCTCATTTTCAATATATGCAAACAACTTCCAAGACGATATCTTAAAAATTTGTAACGGTGTCTCATGTTGATCAACAATATTTGTAAATTATAGGGTGTTTAAAACTTCCTTTTGGCCAAACGTTCTGACAGTGGTGAATATAAAAAGAGGCCGACATATGCATGGGTTATGTAGAGTGAAGCCACTTAATTTATGTATTTTCTGTAACGAAATCAATTCCGCCCGAAGATCGTACAACAAAATAAATTAACGCGAATCATCCTTTCGCCTAAGGTGGGTTAATAACTGCTTAGGCCTCAGCTAAGCGGACTTCTTAGAATAAATTAGGATTTGCGTAAAAAGATAGTGCGAAGTTATTGTGAATCGATAGGTATGAAAAGATGTCTTAACGAAGTAGCGCCTAAAAACTAACTTTTTAAATGGATATGGTTTTAGCAAGTGGAAGTGTAATTATTCATGCAACAGTGGAAACGGAGCGATGTAGCGATAAAGTTAACTTATTAAAATGTTTATTTTGTATAGCTATAAAGGCGTGTAGTGTACGTGCATTTTCACTTCCTATCATTTTTACACATGATCTTTACTTTTATTGACATAATTTTATGAGTAAAATTATAAGCAGATGTCCTTGACGTTGACTTATAAAACAATAATATTAAGTGTGATGTCTCCTACACCTGGTTATTTCGCGCGTAATTGATAAAGTAAATTAACATATGCGAAGTTTTGAAGAGATGATGATAAAATTGATTATTATTAATTATTGAGTTCACAACAAGTAAAAATGTTAAGGCGCCAAAAATAGTGATCGTAACTGAGGTCTTGCGGATGAAGAGAATAGAAACATGACCTTTTCTTAAACACTCTATTGTACCTTTTCGAATAATCTTAGAAGCAGTCAAATTTTTATGATTAGAATTAGATATATATTATATTTTTAATCTACTTCAGGCGGTCGTAACAGTAAAAGCTTTGCAAGGTTATATAAGATATACACATTCTTGATCAGTATGATGAGCAAAAATGATTTAGCTTCTTATGATCTCTTTGGAAAAATCATCAGTAAATTCACCGCATCTTGTTCCGAAAGTAATTTTTTCCGATTTATATGGATTATCATAATTATGTAGTGCAGTATGTTATATTATAATAACAACTTCAATACTTCATTAAAATTGATAACATCTCGATCAAGTCCGAAAATAAATAAACAGTTTAAATAGGTAGCCGAAAATGTTTAAAAAGCTGTAGTTTTTTTTATAACGCACGATCTCCGCCTCACTTTACAATGAAATAAATATAGCGCGTGTATATCTTATCTACTTGTTTACGATAAAATATGTATAATGCAATTAATCATAACTAATCGAAGGCTTTTCTATTTTCAACGCGGGCTCTTCGAAACTATAAAGCACGTAAAGAAAGGTATTTAAAATTCGTTTTGAGCCGCTTAACTTTTTAAGGACAATTCTAGTCTATGTTCTCTCATTAAAGAATCGGAAAATTACCACAACGCTAATTTAAAATATCGGCATTGTTTAAAATAAAAAATAAAAAATATACTCACTTCTCCACATAACTGAAAAGAGTCTTTCTTATGCGATGATCAAGCAAGTTTTTTGGTACGCGCATCAGGTTTACTTGAATGATTGCACAGTTTAATACAACGAGTGTTTGTATGTGTATAAAATAAAGGGTCTGATGAGTCAAAAACCATATATTCCGTATTTACAGTTAAAAGGTAAACACAGGTCAGTGTGTTCCTAATATAATTGCGTGTAATATGTTTTGTTTTTGTAAACATAAAATATTTTTCCCTCTTCTCCGTCTTTGCTTCAGTAATCAGAATAAAAGTTATATTCTAAAACATTAATTTATAAATATGTTGTACACTGTATGCCAAAAGTATCGGACAGTCGCTTACAATCATTTATATTTAAAGTACTTTGATCTGTTTTTCTCTTTCGTTAATTAACTCATGTGTAAATAAGCTACAAAGAAGATTGGAAAATTTTTAAAAGAAGGATGGTTAGTACAATTTTATTAATTAATATGCTTTATAAAATATTTAGTTTGAGTGGTTTAAGCAACCAGGGCCTGTAGGAAAAATTTGCTTTTACGAACACAGGAGTAGAATCGAAAGTAATAAAAGAGATTGACAGTAATTAAGAAGAAGTGAGTCTCTTTGTATTAAAAATTTTTTTATAATCAGCGGGTGTCGAAATAAATGACTATCGCCACGTTACTATTATGATTTTTCTAGTTTGATTAGTTTTCAGAAACTTCTAGGATTTATGGACATCATTTAGTGCATTTTATGTCAACCGGCCATTCATCATCCATTCTTATTTTCCACTGTTAACTTTCGATTCTAAATTCAGTGCTCACTTAAAATGGAGGCCATTCTAAAAAGTAATATTCAGGAATTTTTTTTAAGCACATGTTAGTGATTATAAGCCCAATAAAGTTTAAAAATAACGCATTGAAGATTCTTAGCTATGTTGGACGTAACTCGAAAGTATATATATAAAACAATAATAGGTGCAAATATAGGAAAAACATTAGGCTGATGTGTTAAATTTAGAGCTTTTCAAAATTCCGTTGTCAAAAGTACAAATTCGATCGTTTTCCGCATTCAAAAAACTATCAAAATATATTAGAAGCGAATTTTAAATTAACGATCAATCTGTGTAAGATTTAATAGTAATAATTCTAAAATATATTATACTTTTGAGCTAAGCTAGGAGGCTTCAGTTAACAGGTTTTTATTTCACTTGGCTTGGAAAGAGTTGAATGAAAATGTTAGGCAGGATTGTTTCTTATGATATTGATAAATTCGCTGCAAGAATGATACAAATCATGTATAAATAGATCATTTTTAATGAACCTCATTAAATCAAATATCTGCCAATTCGATTAATACTTTTTTCTATTTTCTCATTTTCGATTTTCTGGCGAAAAATTGAATCCAATATTTTTCATAGTCCTCTTTTTAAGTCGTCTTTAAATTAAGAGGCGTCAGCAGCGGTCGAGCCAAATTGTAGCGTAACAATATACGATGGGTATATGGTGAAAGAACGCTTCTCATCCAATCTCACCAAACACAAAGCATTCGCTTGCAGGGTGTCATTTCGACCCTTACTGTTTCGTTAAGTTTCAACAAGGATTCGCGGATGAAAAATAGTTCCATTGTATTTTTCACTATTAATTCATGTTTTATCCAGCTTTAGTTGGAAACTGGTCTCTAATCAATATTTTTTACCATTGAAATACATTAAACTAAGTAGTAAAAATCGTTGCAAGGCAAAAATTATCTAAATCGTTTTATTTCTCGCTAAGTTGAATGTATCTCGTGCGTGAGGAACATTGTTAAACAGTGAAACTAACGATGAGTTCCATCGCCTGACATAAGAATAATATGAAACATTCAAAGAAGTCTCAACAATGGTCGTTTTTTATGGTAGTTCATGTTGATATTTAAGGCAAAAGCATCGATAAAATATCAAAAGACGTTTCGTAAAATTTTAAAGGTTCGGCTGTTCAATATCGAAAGAGCTGAATTTCTTCCATTCGTAAGTTTTTAGACAAACATAATATGATCTTGATATGACTTAGCTCATAACTCCGCTTGACTTTTTCTTGTTTATGAAACTAAAAAGAGAAAAGCGTATTGATTTTATTGAAGGTACAAAAATTCGAAGCAAGAGCTTGCGTAATTCTATTAGAAGCGAAGGGGCTTACTCGAAACAGGAAAATACATTTTGATAAATAAGTTATTTTATTTTCCTTTAAATTTTCGGATACCTTTTAGGCAAAAACCTTAACGATTATATCCTCCAGGATTTATATAACTTTAGTATTAATTTTTATTTCTTTCATTAATATTCCAATAAATATTTACATGATGTTTACTTGTTGTAATGGACACAAAGTTTTGATAGTCACTGTAAACAAAAGTAAATTCCTTAAATGTACGTTTATTCTTAACAGATGAAATTTTCTTATAAATGTCTGTTCTAAATTGTCAATACTTTCAGTTGCTTACAGGATATATGGGAGTTTAGTTGATCGTCGTCTCTGCATGTATGTGTGTGCAATAGTCAAAGCTGCATGTTATCGCCATGAGATTGTGCATTCTACTGATTGTAGTAGTAGTGGTGGATTTATTAGATATTTTCGGTTAGTATTTAAAAGTGAATATTATCAGATAATTTAGCACCTTTGTGCGTGGTGCTGTACATCGTCACATGTTTTAAAAAATGTTGCATGAAGTGAAGTCAAATACTGATTGCATTGAGTTGCTTATTTAAGAAGTGGACGTTAAATATCTGTTCAAAAATAAAAATGTTCATGTGGTCCTACTCAAGTAGTCATTAGTTATCCAATAACTCGTGAATAATTCTGTTTAAACTGCTTCGACTATTAAAAAAAAGAAATGTAATATAATTTTAATTTTTCTTAGCTCAAGAGCAATTTGTATATAAAAAAAAATTCCTCTATAAAAATCAATTGGGTTTTTGTGAACCTCTTACCATTGAAATGGTAGCCAGCTTAGTTACAAAAGAAGTACATCGTTTACTTGAACCGAGGTTACGTTTACAAACTAAAAAGCTGAGTTTTGATTTGTACACTAGACGAAATCCTTATGAAAGACAAATATTAAATACCGGAGATAAGAAAGCATTAATCGATTCACATTTTAACAATTCCTGGCCAGTAAGGTAAACGAAACTTCGATATACGATGCGATACGAGTTGAAATAAATGAATTTTTTATCTTATAATTCATAGATTTTCTATACATGGATGGAACGGTAGAACAACTACGTGTTCAAATGCCGCAATTAAAGATGCTTATCTTGACAGGGGCGATTTTAATATGATTCTGGTCGATTGGAGTGACTATGCTCACGATATTAATTATATACGTGTGGTTGTGGAGATTTTTGAAATTTCAGCCAAATTAAATGAGTTTACTCGTTTTCTTCATCAAGTCACCGACATAGCCTTCGAGGAGATGTATTTGATTGGTCACAGCGCTGGCTGTCACATTGCTGGTATTGCTGGCAAACTCTTAAAACCTGACAGATACGGTGTAATTTACGCTTTGGATACGTCTGGTGTCATTCATATGAGGCTTAATGAAAAATGGCGTCTAACAGCAAATGATGCGATTTACGTGGAATCTATACAAACTGATATTGCTTTACTAGGTTTTACATCATCTAATATAGGACATGCTTCGTTCTATCCCAATTGGGGCTTGGGACAGCCACATTGTCCGAGTGCAAAGAAACTGGAACCATACTTTGCTTGCGATCATTTTGGTGCTTTGTATTATTTCGTCGAATCTATACGCAATTCTACAGCATTTGGAGCTATTAAGTGTAAAAATTTTGATAGTATTTTATCACAAAAATGCAGCTGTGGTAAGGCTCGAAAAGAGTGTCCAGCACAGGTATATATGGGTGGTGAGCCGGCCATACGCAAAAGGGGAATATTTTATGTAAGTACACGCGGTGAAAAACCCTTTGGCAATGGTAATGTATGTTTACTGAAACGTGCGCTTCCTCCGACTGTAATGCGAGTAAATAATGGTAGTCAACTCTTATAGAATAATTGAATTCATAAAATAAAAAGAATGTTCTAGCTGCATTAAGCGTTAATTATTTCTTTGAAATGCTATAGACATATCATAAACATAAATATGTGTGGAAATGATTTTATCACAGCACTTATATAAAAATTTGAATAATTTATCATTGCGCTGATATTGTTAAATCAATAGTTTTTATCAATTCCGAAAGTTTCCAATCAAAATTGAACTATTTCGCGATAAGTGTATCCTTTCAATTATTTAAAAGTAAAGCTCCTTAAATCTTATAAGAGTAAGTTTTTTTCCATTTAATTTCAAAAACAGACCGGCCAAGTTTTAAAAATTGAAATTTGAAAAAGCTTAAGGAACAAACAAGTTCGTGGGACATTAACAGTTTGAAGAAGAATTTTAGATTGATATTTTTGTAGGACTTCGATATTTGAGACACTGGCTCTTCCCACAATTATACGCCACAAATTGTAAGGGGTTAGAGAATACTCACATCTATTATATGCATTTGTTTGCGGAAACACCTTACGAATCATACTCACCTACTAACAGCAGGTGAGAAAGAGGAAAGATCCTAAAATTTTATTTAGTATTATAAGTTAGTACATCTACAGTATCATATTATATTTTGCTATCGAAAGCCGTATAGATGAACGGCAGTAATCAACTTGAATAACTAATAATAACAGAAACGGTTTGGTTTTGATTTCAGACAAAGCTTTCACTATCGTGTATATATGAAAAGATACGGCCTTCAAAAACTACACCCTATCCGCTGAATAATCAAAATTTGTGAATGAAAATTTCACGAAATATAATTGCAACGCTGATCTTATATATAAGCTTATGATTTTTTCTTAGAGAACTCTTTCATGATTTTAAAAAATTTGCAGAGAATATCCTTTTTTCTTCTTTCAAAACCCATGCAAACCTTTAACATTTTACAACTTTGAACTAAGGATGGTCTTAAAGAGTTTTTGTTTTCAAATGTTTCTTCAATAGTAGATGAGTCATTCCTCTTTTACCTCTACCGGGTGTGTAAATATGAAGTAATCGGATGATTACTGATGATGCAATGAATAAACGAACTCAAAATTTTACGGTAATCAAAAAAATATATATCGTTTTAGATTGTAAATGCGCATTTTAATGAAGATATTCTAGACGAAGTAGCAAAGGGTATGATCTGTTCGTTTGACGGAAAAATGAAGGGTACAAGCTTTATACATTTTTAGAAGATAGAATTTATTTTGATTTTGGTTGTGATTGATTTTAAGGATTTATCCTTTTTTTGTAGTTTATTAAATACGTAATACGAACCACTAATTATTATTATCACTAAAAATTCATTTAGTTATTTTATAATAAAGTTAAAATTATATCACGAAAGTTTATCTTATTATTATAATATTATTTATCTTATTTGCATAGATTTTGTAAAAAAGGAAACTGTAAAGAAGCGCGTAAAAACGTTGTATTCGGCTTGAAATAAATATTAAATACAAGTTACAATTCTTATGAAATTTTATATAATATTTGTACACGCTATAGAGACTTTTGATAAGAGCATCCCTATTCCGGTCATTTTTTTTTTTTGAAATCTGGAAAATTAAAGAATTAAATGTCTTGGAAAAAGATTCATCGAATCGAATTCTCGCCCTAATACACCCAAAGAAGTAGAAAACCCTGATTTTAAAAGGCATCCAGTTGGTAAAAGTATCGATTTGTTCAAGGCCAACGCTCACTGTTGCTATTACTGACTAAACTTATATATAATCATAGCTTTATTTAAAAGTACTAAAATTAAAATATTTAATTAAATATTTATTAAACCGTTGAATAATTGGATGAGTAGACCCTGACGTGGATAAACGATGCTTTATTAAAGCAAACGCTAATGCAGTGAAAATAATATAGAAGAGGCTTAAGCAGGCAATTGAAAACGTGTAGTTGAGATTTTCAAAACCTAAAACTGCACGTAGAAATTTTGCATTCTTGAACACGCAAAATATTTCGGTGGGTGGACATATACTATCTGAACGATTATATCCATATAAAGCTTCCACTATGGCCTCCATACTATGACGCATGTAACTGCAATTCATGACGAAACGCATAAACGGTGAAATGTAAGTATCTTTACCGTAGCCCATGCCATAAGTACTGAGTAAAATTAATGGTACAGCGGTTACAGGGCCAATAAACATTGCGTTCTATAGAAATGAAAGAGTTTAATTATTACGAAATATAAGCGAAAGCTCTGTTGTGTTGTCGTCTTACCACTAAATTTAGGCGCGAAGACAATAATAAGCCCAAGCTCTCGGATGTTTGCCCTGTTAAAATCGCTACTAGATATAACATGGCGAAGCGATACAACTCTAGAGGCTGATTTGACATTAAATACACTATAGATATATACATTAGACCCATTAATAACATGCTCGGCAATTTCGAAGTTATTAAAGCTACAAAGTATGAACTTAGGCGATACCATTGATTGAAATATTCTCTTTTTAATAATCGAACTTCAGCAGGAACTGAAAAACATAAAAAAAAAAATGTTTTTTTTTTCTAAAATCATCGACAGAGAATTTCGAAAACACTTACATTCTAACAATACCGGCATCATTGGTACGTAAAGATAAGCTATAATTATAGTAAATGCAAAACCGATATTAAACAAAGCTTTAGTAGCGTCGTTTCCAACATCCGTGTAGGCAGCTCCAACTAACAATGCTATTATTAATTTTACTAAAAATTTCATTCTAAAGTTAAACTGAAAAGATTATTGAAAAAATAATAATATTATGTGTCCATTAATTACATAGAGATTATATTACTTTATCCCTCCACATTCTAGTCAACATCCGCATTAAGAGTAGTCTATATTGCTGCCACCAAGTAGATTGTCGTTGTAGCAATTCTTTGTCGATTTCCATTTTATATTTTTCGATTTCATCGAATGATGAAACTCCTGATGTGGTTTCCGATTTAGTGGGTTTTGTTGAATTTAGATTTTCTTCACTTTTCGGCAGCCAACGATAAATTTTTCCATTTTCTATGGTATTAACCATGGAACTGTGATAGTCTCCATACTCACGGCAGGCTGCTTCAATAACTATGAATGGATTTAAAATATTTTAAATCTTGTTTTTAGTTTTTTAATTTAAAATTCGTAGCATAACGATATTTAGAAGGGCAAGCTAGAAATATTATGATCCAATTTTCTGTATGCACCATCTTTGTCTTACTAAAACCTCGAAAAAAAAACGAAATTTTCGTATCCTATAATCGAGTGGGCGTAATTGACTTTTTTGTCAAATTTTGTACAGGTGCTATAGGTGGCGTATCGGTAGACTATAGGTGGAAAGCTTTTTCTTTGTAACTGCTGTTTAACGGCAATAAGCAAAAAAATCCTATTTTCTTTTGTTTTTGAAAGCAGTATCGTTGTCTTGTGGTGTTTCGAACAATTTTTTTCATTTCGAACAATTTTTTAAGAATTTCCAATGTTTTTGCCAAACTTGTGTAGCCGATATCATCTTTTTTGCAACCGGAAGAATATTAGTCAGAGACAAATTGACACATAGACACCGAGGGTCACAGAAGAATGTAATTAGATTTAAAATTTGAAACTGATAAGAAACGTATATAGAGTCTTTGAAGCTTGCTTCTTCCATGTTGCCATACCTATGGCGATGGTGAGTATAAAGGAAAAACTTACTCCTTCGAAAAATATAGTTTTTTTCCTTTTAATTCTTAGAAGTGAGCATTTGGTCTTTCTACTCAATAAGAAGTTTTGGCCTTTTGTATTTTGTAATAGGCTTAATTGCCTTTTGAATTGTCGTCCGTCTTGTACATTTACTCATTGGAATCATTTTTCTTTTAACTCCGTGTCCTTCTTTCCGCCGGCTTGTCGGTATGTTATATAAAAAAAACTGATTTGTAAAATTCGTTTCTAGTAATCGTCATAGTCAAAGAAGAGAGCAATTTCGGAAAAACTGAAAATTTTAAAATATTTTGCTCATTAATTTATTATCTGAATATACCCAATTTGTTGCGAAATGAAATCCCACCATACTCACCTTACCACCTATATCTACCAAACCCCAACGCGCTTCATAAACAAAGAGACACATTGACAGCAAAATTACCCAAAACCCGAAACCTATGCTTCAATTTCTATTTACAAACTCATATAACACCTTTCGAAAACTACATGCTATGTGAAAATGATTGTTAAATGATACATATTTTTATAAGTAAACAATAAACATTGCATGAGACAATAAAAAGTAGTGAGTAGTAAAAAGTACACAGTTTACTTTAGGCCAAAAAAGACTTAAATAATCAAAATTATTGAAAATTACTTAAACTGAGATGTCGCACATTGTCAATAAAAAAAAAAAAAAACTTAGGTTCCGTTGAATTAGTAACAGGAATTTCAGCGATTCTCGTTTTACATAACAGAATCTACCCAAGGATTCCTTCAAATACATTCTACCAAAGGCTTTTTCAAACACTAAATTAGATTCTAGCTTCAGCCCCTAATCTACCAAAGGACTCTTCAAACAAAGGATTCCTCGACTACTTCGTGAATTACAAAAGGCTCAAAGACACTATCTGGGATATAATTGCGTGAGGGTTAGGGGAAACAACAATAATCCTCCACAACTTCAATCAACGACGCATAATCCAGTCAAATGTCTAATAAAAAAAGATAATTTTTTTGATTGAAACTAAAACTATTAAGCAGGAACATTTAAGAAGCTTGTATAAATACTCCATTGATGTATCTCCTTGACAGCGTCAAAATTACGAGAAACCCGAGCTATATTTACGACTAATAGTTATGCGAACTTCGCTATAATGCATATCTAGAACGTTTGTACTACCTCTATATATATTTTTCAACGTCATAGTGTCCTTTTTCTTCGTCAGATTCCCACTAAACATTTGCGTTCAGTAATGTTTGGTAAATCAATATGAAAAGGTACACCGCTGTACAGCGAATACGATTTATCACATTTTATTAAAAAATAATGAATGTAACTACATAACTACGTTACGTTTTAGGCACTATGTAAAACAGACGTACATTCTTGCCTACCCGTCAGACGTAACGATACTCCTGAAAATATCGATGTTGCGAACCAAGGCATGGATAAAAATCGAGAAGTCAGTTAGACGCCATTCTCAAGAATTTGGATTTTTTTATGACAAGAAAAATTTTTCTTAAAGTTTTGCATTCCAAGGCGACCCGAGAGCTTAAATTAAATGACTACTTATTACACAAAAATTTTACAGGTAGGTTCTTAGAGTGACGTGAAACTAAATCTTTACCTGGCCTTTGATCACATTATTCGTTTCTATTTTTCAGATTCATACTGTTACAAGTTTTTGTATTAAATTTTAGTCACTCTGGGTGAATGATTCAGTTTTTTCCAATCAAGTTTAGTCAAATCTGTAGCAAATCGGTTTGTTAGTGGTAATTCACTTTATCTTTTAAATTTAGATTCTTCCCAAGCCGACCATAACACTTGTGCTTGGCGTGTTTTGTTAATTAATTTTTTTATTAAAATTAAGATCTTGAGTCACATAAATAATAAGAGCGCATTTTTAATGAAAATGATTTATTATTATGTTAATAAGCGTAATGAATGTACAAAAAAAAAATAAAAACCATATTAAGTTAATTAAAGTAATTAATTACTATTATTATTATTAGATAGACTAAATAAAGCAATTAAGGCAGCGGCAACGATTTTCGTAGAGAAGCACACAGGGAAGTAAAAGAACAAAAATATAAAATGTAAAATAACTGTATTAGTGGTAAGAGAAAGAGAGAGAGAGAGAGAAAGAGTCACGCAATCGATCTCATCAAATCTATTTTTTCATTTGTCTCCTTATCCATCCGTCTTTTGATTTCGTAAACTTGATATGAAAACAGGTATGAAGTATTTATACGGATGCAACAGACAACAATTCGAAAATTTCGAATTTTTCTCTAATAACATACTTTTTCTAATAATGATAAAAATGATAAAAATTGTTTCAATTAGTCTTCTATATTCTTCTTAGCTTTCCTTGGAAGTAGCAGAACAAATTATTTTTCATTTGAATTTTTACAATAAATTTAAAATGACAATTTCTAGTGAAGTGATTAGGCGGACTTTTCGATAAGTTAATTTAAACGTTATTTATTAACAAATGGTTCTAATTTGTTTTTTTCGTTTCGCATATTCACGCTTATCAATCGCGCAAAATTCAATACTTTTAAAACACTCTATACCCTGCGAAAGCTATAGACAGGTAGTTTAAATGCCCGCTACATTATTTGCCGTAGAATAGGAAAAGCCTCGCGAGAATAGCTTTAATACTATGATTTTTTGATTTTTGTTTTTCATAAATCTTTTAATATTTAAATGTATGTTTAATAGTTTCTTCGAATAACGTTACTTTACTATTTTTCCTTCAATTCTAAAAAAATTATCAAATATTTTTAGACTAACGTAATGGTTTTCTGTCTATTTAAAGTAGATAGCGTAACGCCTATATAAGGCTCATAATAAGTGAAACGTTCATGCTATGTGCTTATATGACAAGATTGGTACAAATATTTTCTAAGCCAATTCAAAAGATCACAGTAAAAAGATATCCGAGTGCCCGTAATTGTTAAAAGATTTGCTTTAAAGCGGTTATTCTTTTTGTTCTTATGAATCTTTATTAAAGTATAGTAAAACTTTTTTCTTTTGGGGATGCTTGCATGTAGACGAGACTTAATTTCAAATCTCGTATATAAATCTATACTAAAAATGATTGCTTTAAATTTGTGAGTTGTGAGAGTCTATCTTAGTAAACAGGCTGAAACCTAAAAGGAGAGACAGGAAATAGTTAAATCGAACTGAAATCGTATGTTAAACAAGTAAATTGTTTGTATTTGAAAATGGTGAAATTACAGAAAATATAAAATAACAAGTTGTCTCCGGGAAGCAAATGTCTCGTTTAGAGGCGCTTCTCTGCCTTAATTTCCATGCACATTAAATTCCTTCTAATATATTACGTAATTTATTGCATCTAATGGCTTAAATATCTGTAAACTGCTAATAGTTCTTCTATCGTCAGACGAATAGTCTTCTTCATTACTTCCTTATGTAGTAGCTGTTAGTGTTAGACATTACCGTCTTTAATTACTGTTATTAGTATAGTAAAGTCAACAAATACGTGTTAATAGCTTACGGGCAATCGCATTTAGTAAACAAATATTTTATATTAATTAAGAGAAAAAAGTGATTTGTTAGAAGCAAATAAACGTTAAATTCATTTTGTATAATTAGCGGGCTTAAGTTAATGCGAAATTTGCTTTATGGCTTTTAATTCTAGAAATTTAAAATTTTTGTGACAGTAAACTAGAAAATAATCAGTCATAATACATTAGATAGTTGTTAATAATACTGATTGGAGGACAAGAAGGATAAGAGCAATTTGGCGAAGTATATGTACCGGTCCGCCCATTCATCGTTGTTATAATTCTCACCATTGAAAAAAATAGATAGCAATAGAAATGAAATTTCTCACAAATGATCCGGACATGATTCGTGCATAAATCCACTACCTATTAAGAAATACTGTACAAAGACAGTCCTTATCGCTCAATTGATATGCCCTTAGTTGCTTGTCAAATGAATGAAGAAAATTCTTCTCAAGATGAATGAAGAATTCTTGGTCATTGTCCTATATATATATATATATTTAAGATAATTTTACTTACTGAAATCAGCTGGATTATAAGTTAAAGGACATGTCAGCCCAACATACGCTAGATAAGGAACTATATTGGATACAGAGCCTTGATAAATACATTCTCCCTCCGCCATTATGTATACTTTATCGAACATTTCGAATAATTTTGCTGGCGGAGTATGTATGGAGCAGATAACTGTTCGCCCGGCATGAGCTATACGCCTTAACAATGCTATACATTGAGAACTAGAAGTGTCATCCAAACCTCTAAATGCAGAGTAAAATAGAAATTAAATTTGTACAATTCATTCAATTTCTGCGATATACATACGTGGTTGGTTCGTCGAGAAATATAATTGGAGGGTTATTAACCAATTCCATGGCAATACTAAGACGTTTACGTTCTCCGCCTGATAAACGAAGACCTTTAGTATTGGCAGCCTTTTGTAAACGAAGCATTGTTAAAATTTCATTAATAATTTGCATTTTTTGTTCTTGTGGTATAGTTGTACCCAATTTTAAACCGGCCGAAAGCATCATAGACTCTAGTACCGTAAAGTGTGGATCAATCATATCGTTTTGCATAATATAACGTGACATTTTACGAAATGTTTTCATATCGCGAGGATTTTCATTCACCAATATTTCGCCCGATGAATGCTTTGCTCTAAGCGTTAATAAAAATATGAACTCTTTATGATATTACATGTAATATTATAAGCAATAGTTTATATGAGACTTACCCAAAACCAGCTAATATATTGAGTAGTGTTGTTTTACCAGCACCTGAGGGACCCATAATTGCGGTCAATTCACCCGATTTAAATTCTCCATTAACGTTTTGTAATATACGTTTCTTACCTAACATTAAATTAGCATAAGAATAATTGTTATTATCAACACGTGAATTATCTCGTTTTTTATTTTGAGATTATTAATTAAATATAGCTATGAATAATTTAAATTGATTTAATTGTTTTCTATGCAATTGAAAGTCGCAGTCCGTTAGTAATTCACTGGTATAGTTAATAAGAAAATCACTAATTTCTACCGTTTTTGATTACCTTTATCGACATCTGGCACTTCATATATTAAATTGTGAAATTCTAAATTAACTGGCGGCCAATTTAGTAGAGATTTTAAAATATTACTGGAATTATTCAAAATATCTGATTGTTCTACTAAAATGTTGCCAGTAGCCATAACATCATTACTATAAGCCAAAGAACTGCCGCTTTGTGAATTGCAACTGTCGTATGAATAACCGCAGCTTATATCTCTCGTTTCCATAATGATGCTTCAATATTTTTGCGTTTTCTCTTCGTCTCTATCTTTAGTTTCCTTAATGATCCGACTGCTTTTATCTGATTGCAACGCTTAATCACTGTTAATTGCTTTCAAATAGAATATTACTCTTTGAGCTCCTTTTACATTTCAAGGTACAATTTTCATAGCAATTTCTCGGTTAGTTTCACACTTAGTTGCGGACAAATTAACTGTAAAAAGAAAAAACGATCAAAATGTTTAAAATAGTTAGTATTAGAGTGATGACTGTATTTGATCCGAAAGCTGACAACAAATATTGTGACGCATTTTCTATTCATTCACATTCACTAATACCATTGAAGTACAATTTTTTAATTTTAAAGCACAATCAAAAAGATTTTAATCGTTTTTAATCGTGTTAAAGTTTTTTTGTTAATTGTAAGGTTATCATGATGATGGGACATCTTTTTTTTAACTTTTATTTGGGTTTAATAAATATTCGATTTAAATATCAATTCGAGATATGCTGCAGATAGTAAGTTGGTAAAAAATTGAATGAAATGAATGGATCTTGAATTTGAGTCAATTTTCGTAACTTTTATGTACAGTTTTCTATGCGAATCTCGCTTATTTTTATTTCCGATCAGTGTAAGAATATATGCGAAGTTACTCATCAAAGCTTCAGTCGTACTGATGTCAAATTGAACTAATGATCAGGCTCGTAGTCTTACGTGTTAATTTTTCGATTTAGCCACGATTTCGTTAAGCATGAACTTCGTGAGTCATGAACCGCAGATGTGCTATAATATTATAGTAAATTGATTACAGAAGAATATTTTTGATGAACGACTCTATTTTACGTATATTTTCTTAAGTAATACTTTCATTAACTGGATGGATGTATTAGAGATTTTGAATAGTCAATGTGTTAACTTGAACAATAATTTGTTTCGAAGATAACCCTTCAAAGAAGTAATGACTTAGTCTTGCCTAAATTATTAGTATTATCACTAGGTTAGCAGACAATACATATACATTATTAATATATAACTGTATTGCTTATCATTTTTATTTTTGTTTATTTCTCCCTTGTCACATAAAGAAAAAAGTGAAAATATTTTGGAGCATCTTTTTTAGAACCTTTACTTGCAAATGTAATCGCTCGTCGTTGTCATGTCTGATATGATGTAGAAATGAATGCTTGTACGATGGTATAGAAGTTTGTGATCTAAAAAGGCGCAAGAATAATCATTAGTCTAGATGCTCTCGAGCGGAGAAAGAACAAAATATTAGCTAAGTATATTTTTTTGGCTTGAGCATTAAGTAATTTTCTGCAGTTCAGAAATTGATATTAAACATTAGCTTACATTTTAAAATGTAGATTAGAAAAATATTAAATCGTCAACAAGGGAACGCGTTACGCTTTTATCTATTTTTAAAACAAATAAATTTTTATTGTTTTTATATGTATAATTAAAAAAACAAATCACTCAAATTATGTAATAATAAATTGATTGTAATAATAAAGTTAAAGTTGCGATAGATGTAAAAAAAATCAAAGATTGATATCTTAAAACAATTCATATGTAAAGCTATTTCCATGAAATAATTGCTTATAGATGAGGTGGAACGAGAAGTAATTCATATGAAATAATAGTTTATAGATAAGTTGGAGCACAAGATTTCAGTTGTAATATAAGAATGCGGAACATTAACTATAAATGTTGCTATAATTCGTATTCAACTTTATAGAAAATAAAACAAAATTCATTTGAACGTAACAAAACTCATAAAATCGTCATTAATGTGCACACTTCGATCCCATTTTCTTATTGAACCCACAGAAATGCGATTTTTCGTTCAGAATTTATTTAATCATCGAATTCTCAGTTATAGTATTGAATTTAGCAGTATGAAATTAATTAGCGATAAACATCAAAGTGCTTAGATTTGAAACACGAATATATATGAGTCACAACTTAATAAACACAGAACTCAGGCAGAACAGGCTGTAAAAAGTGTGCAGAAATTTTAAATATAATGAAATTCGTTCTGTTTTTTTTGGGATTTTGAGGTTAATTAAGTATATGTTCGTTCTGATATGCCTTCAGTTGCGCCAAAAATTCTATTTCAAAATGGTGCTTTTAAAACAAAGAGTTAGATATGTAGAGGGAACTACATAATAGGAGTGCAGTGCTTGTTCCCTCATTTTGACTAAAATCTCTTCGGCAATGATGAACATTCACAAACAGTCACGATGAATTTTCTAAACGAAATGTTAATTAGGAATTTAGGTCAATTCTCGAGAGGAAGCTTTTTGATTTTTTCGATGTTAAAGTTCAGCTCGAACAAGGTAAAACAATTACCACTTCTCGATCTTCGCTGCGGTGAAACGAACTATAACTTACGCTTCTTTGTGAATACATCATGTCATAGGCCGGTAGTGCTGGCTCTGAGTTCTTCATTGACTGAAAACACAATGTTTTGTTTCTTAGATAATATATTTCATAACGAAATAAGATTAAATCTTGCGCTCAAATATTGCGAGCAAACTTAGTAGAGTGCCTCCAAATTATACAACAAAAAGAGAGTTTATCCTCATCTTTAAAATGGCTTCTCTACTGAACAAATGTTGAAATTGCAAATTACTGTCCTTTCTCCTTTTTTCGGTAATCAACCTGGTCCGTGTACAATTTACATAGTTACATTTTAACAACGTTACATTTTTACAATTTAAAATTATGAAGTGCGTTCGCGCACTTTGCGTAGCGGCTTCTTAATTAAAATAAATTAATGCAATACTTTTATATGACATAGAATGACATGATGCTTTAAACAGTCAAAAAGAGCAGGATATAAAATATGCATAAACGAAAGATTAATAACTGGTATCTTTTTTAACTCTTGTTTCACCTGTTTTTTGTATACTACTAATGTCGGCTATGTAGAGAATTATGTCATTATATGTAGAAGAATTGCATTAAAGTATCTAAATTGAAGAAGCCAATAAAGTAAATGTTTCTATATATAATTAAGTAACGTTATGCGCTGGAAACCATTATTCGACTTGGAATGCCCAGGAGTACTTATTAGAATACTCGATTACAATCGGATACAATTCTAAAAAGATTATAAACGATAATAATGTGTGCTTAACGATTTAAAACCTCAAGGATGTATGCAAATATTTATCAAATCTGCGTTAAATTTTAATCTCTAATTTTTTTCCTTGTTTGATAATGCTTGATAATGAGCATCAAAAATTCACTGACTTTATTGTTTGTTGGTTAATGGATATAATGCAAATAGACAAGATATTTTATTTATTTTGCTTCGATGTCGCTTACAAAGCGTGTTTCGTTTTTTATTTTAAAAAAAAAAATCAATTGTATTCAAATGTCATAGAAATTGCATGCAGATCCCAAATTTAATTTTAGATGAGTGTGTTGTGCTTGCACACGATTGTTTTCTTTCATATTTTTTTTTAACATTTAAACTCTTAAATTTTTCTCTTTTTCGTATGTATCAAGTTAATTATTAAATTAATTTGAATGCATATATATAAATACTTTTTTCATTATAAGCGTGAAAATAAAAGGAAACATTATTTCTTATGTAGCGTTCCCCGGCGATAAGCAAATATATTTTTATATATAAATATATCCTATTTGTGTTATATATTATATTATATTTTTATTACCTTTTTATTATACCTTTAAAGTTAATTTCTGTTTATATTTTAAAATTTTCACCTTTATTCAACTTTGAATCGTTCCTGTAGAAATCCACTTGAGTACTGCTTTATATGAATTACTTTTCTGTTTGAAATGCAAGCTTCATTCAGAGCTCAATTCATTACTGTTATAATAGTATGAGCGATAGTGAACTGAACACATAAATATTCTAATACCATGGAACAAGTCAACTGCGCTACATGTATGCATGTTGTATAAAGATTGTATTGTTAGGTTCTCTGTTATGTGATGACCATCAAGAGAGAATCAATTTTAAGAATTCTAATTGAAAGAGGGCGAAGGTTTTCAAGCATCGCTCTCCCTCTCTCTTTCTCTCTTCTTTCTTTAATTGTGTGTTGTATTTTAAAGCGTTTAAAATTTTAGAAACCTTATAGTCCAAATTTTCGTTATTTATTTGATTTCTGGAGGAATAATAAGAAGAATTTTATAATTAATAATTAATAATTTAAACGAAATGCGGAAGAAGTCCAAGAGAAAGAAAGAATTGTTTACAAATCGGAGACTATTTTATATTGAAATTTTGAATTAATTTCAACATAACTTTTCACTTCGTTATCTATAGTATTTACACTTGCAAATCGTGAAGGATTAAAAAATTACTCAAAGCTTGATATATTTGGAATAAACTTATTTATGAAGGGTTCGAAATTAATCAAAGAATTATGTTTGAACTTCCTTCTTTAGGACCCAATAAACTATATTTGTCGGTGTTGGTATTCTAAGTGCATGAAATTCGTAAAGTTTTTGATTTTCCGAGATTCGGATGTGTATGAGTTTGCCCCTCTAATATATACAAATGATATCAAACATTTACGTTTATTAATAATATAATTTTATATCTTTAAAGTGAAGAGTAGCGAAGATTCGCCTTCAAATGTTTTTATAGCTTTTCTGTTTTCTTTACGTCTTACAATATAAATCATTAGTTTTGTTTCGTTTGTTCATCAAGTTTTAATTTCTAGAAAGCTGGTATCAAAAGGAAATATTAGAAAAACAATTTATTGAATATTATTGTAATAGTTCCAGACATATCCAAGCATTCTTATTTAAGATCTTGAGATAATTCAGGAGTTAGCGAGAAAGTTAAGAAATTAGCTTGTGAATAAAAAAATTCTCAAAATGTACGATTTCGTTGCTTATTCAAGTACTTAATGTAAATCGTAACGTAAGATTTGTAAATATAATGGCGCTTAGCAAAGGTGATAGATAAATAAACTTTATAGTATAGCTCTATAGTTGCTCTCTCTTACTCCTCTTTATAGTAACGAAAGCAAACGGAATAAATGTTCTATTTTAAGTGATAATAAAAAACTTTTTAATTCTAAGCTTTTAAAAGTTTTTTCTCTTTTACTATGCCCTAAAGCACTTGTGATAAGAGTATGCTAAGTAACAGCGAAACACACTTGAGTTCAAATCTTTTTTATCATACCATTTTATAATCATATCTGTCCGTCTGTCGGTCACGCCTGTCCGTCTATCTGTCACGACTGTCCGTCTATCTGTCACGCCTCTCCGTCTGTCTGTCACGCCTGTCCGTCTATCTGTCACGCCTGTCCGTCTATCTGCCACGCCTGTCCGTCTATCTGTCACGTCTGACCGTCTATCTGTGTTACTTGTGTCCAACCACCAGTTCATAGTTTTTGCAAAATTTTCATGAAACTTATTACACTGAGATATTTTGAAAATCTCTAGTTTCGAATTATATTTACGACGACTCTTCATGTAAAACGACATTTTGAAAACTTTGTTATATAAAAACACTTTTTTATTTTTTATTAATTTTAGTATTTCTCTATAAAAATCGATAAAAAATAATTCGCCTAAAATGCAAGTCTTCATGTGGCGAGAATTTTATGACGAAAATACATGAAATGTTGCAACGAATTCGACTTTGTCCGCTGCTTTTAAAACAAGCACTATAACGATTCAATTTAAAAAAAAGATTAAATTTGAAACATTTTAAAATAAACGGAAACGTTCGTTCTCTAATTTTTTCTGATTGTCACATAATACTTTACACAATAGAAATTTTTAATGAAAAACATTAATTACATGTGCTTTTTGTATAAATACAAACACAGGAAAAGCATGAGTTTCATCATTTCGTTTGCAATTGCAAAAAAAAAAAAGAACACGCAATTTTTATGCTCCTCACCGGTAGAATAGAGGTGTATTCATTGTTTCGTAATATTTGCTACACCTAAAGTTCAGAGTACGCGTAAAGTCTACATATACTCCATCCATCTGTTCTCTTTGTGGGTGTGTGTTGTCGACATTCTCCTGGTTGCAAAAACTAAGATATCCGCTTCAAATTCCTTTGAAATATGGAAAGTTCCTAAAAACGGGCAACAGTTGTCAGAAAGCTAACGAAAGTCAAAAAGGAACGCTGATGCTTTAAAAAGTTGTAATCAATAACTTAAAATCTACCTAAAATGTCGATAATTAGCAAACTGTTTATTCTTGCATATGTGCTTTGGATAGGGGATATCCAAAATTCTCGTCTATTCATTCAAACCAATTAAAATAGTATTCTGCAGTACATCTGAAATTGCTTCGTCATTTTATTAGTTAAAAATGTTATCTTTCTGTAAACACTAATTGAATGATTAGCTTTTGTTTTCGTTGACTATGTTCTCTAAAGATGTGGTTTTCGACTGCTCTTTGCATTAAAGAGAATATTAAATGAAAAGAAAGCATTGTTTTTCCTACTAACAGGGAAAAAAGAATAAAGAGAAAGTGAAAATTTTTTCTCTTAATTTCTTTTATCAAACTAATAAGCTGAAGGCATTAATTTTTCCTTGGCTTTGGTAGTACATCTTTCCCACTAACTATGCCCGTATCTCAATTTCGTTTTCCACATTTCGTCTCAGGCTTTAACTAGTAAGCCATGAGCTAGCCATTGTTCAGATTTGGTATCACTGCCCCAAAAGAATATACCTTTAATCGGGGAGTTCTTTCTAAATTTATAAAAAGAAATACATAAAACGCAGAAGTAAGTGCTCTAAACGAGTCTGTTCTGGATGTGGTTTGCAAAATAAAAAGATTACAATTCTGTTAATTTTTTTGTTAAGAATTCATGCCTAGAGCTGATGTTTATACTATTGATTATATATTGGCCTATGGGCTTTAAAGGTACAATATCCTTTAGTAGGCAGTAACACTATGTTGCAAAAGCGTTACTTATGAACTATAATTAAAAGTTGAAATTTCACAGTTGCTTTTAGTTGTCCTGCCAAAAGCAGTGAGGAAACCTAGAGGCAACAAAGCTAAACAAATTGTATTGTGAGTTGCTAAGTAAAGAGCTTTAAAGTATGTGGCCTTCGAACGACAATTATTGGCCTCTTTGACTGTGAAGAACCATTAGTAAGTGGCTTACAATTCAAATCCGGTATTTCTAGAGTTTATATTGCTTTAGAGAATATCGGATTTAGTTTTGCAGCCACATCACTTTGCAGATCTTTGCTATAGAATTTAAAGGTGAACTTTAATCGACTTTTGCTTTTATTAGTGCATTAGTTTGTTATAATTTTGTTAAGTTTGCTTTGTTTCAATAGTTTTTTTTGTCGTTGAAATATAAATAAATAAAATTGATGAGAATATTTTTATCCAATAAGAAGACACGATTTATTTCACAAAGATAATTCTTAATTTAGTTAAATTATATTACGATTCTTACAACTGAGTACCCTGCCCACCGAAACAAAGGAAAACATGCAACAAAAACATACAATCGAATAAATTGCAAGAAAAACAAGGCATGGACAAGAAGAACAGCGAAGATGCCGATATCAAGAATCAAAAGAGCAAATAAGTCAAAAAGCAAATTGCATAAACTCGAATCCATAAACATATTTATGTATGTGCGTGTGTGCAAAAAATACATATATATTATGACATATATATAGAAGTTGGCGCATTTTCAAATTTTGTAACGAAACTCTTTTCCTCTTTATAGGAAATTTTTCTGTAAACGAAATAAAATTTCATTCATTATTGTTACTACTATTTCCAAAACACAATCAACCGTGAATTATTACACCACTTCAGTTGATTCTCATTTTTTATTATATTTTGAAATCATTAAATTAATTGTCGATTTTCAAATTGTTTTCAAAAATGATTTAGATAACGTTATATCGGTTAATTCTTTTTATGCCATCACAACTCCCTTTCCAAAGATGTTTTATGCATTGCTTTAGGCATCTACAAAGACTGCGAACATCATAGATTTCATAGTCAAACAATAGACAACAAAAATAGCCAAACATTGACATCACACAAACAACCACCAAACAAGCATACTGAGGCACAAATAGAAAGAAACAACACAGTAAAGCATTTGCAAGCTGGCTCTGTTACGGCTCAATTTCTAAGGAACTTGGTCATAGATGAGCAAACAGACATTACGTAGGTAGACAGACGGACATGCATCGACTCAAAATTTGCTGCTGATCGAGAGTATCGAGAGGGACATAGCACAGATGATCGAGAATATATATAGTTCATATGGTCGCTAAAGCCTCCTTCTGGATGTTGCAAACACAATGACAAAATGAATATATTTCATCCTTCCATGGTGGGTATAAAGGTAATTTCTCTGGTAGTTAACAATAAGTAAGTACTCAATGATTTTATTTTTTTTTGTTTTGTTTATGTTTCTAAAATTAGAATTGTATCTCAAAATTAAAGCTTCAGTGTAAACGATAAGATAAACTAAATGCGAAATCTACGAAACAATAAAGGAATGCGTGCCGGCTTTTTACAGACGAAAGAGTACAAATTTGTTGTTATTTTTTGGTTGAACGGTTTCAAATAGTAAATAACGGCATAAAGACTTTTGAAATAAAATATTGACTCTTATGGGAAAAAAGAGCAAAGAAATTAGAAAATTAAAAAATTCTTTAATATAGTTATTGCAGAGGGTTTATTAATTACTTGGAGAGTCTAGAAATTACCTTCATGCACACTACATAATACATAGATTTTAATAGAGAATGAATAATGAAATTCACGTCTGCCTGTTCAAGTCAAAGTCTTGATGCCTTAATAATTCTATGTAAATGAAGAAACTTGTTGTGAAATTTTTATTCTTATTTTGTGGTCGAGTTCAAACTCAAATAAATCGACTAATAAGCCGATACACAATTAACAAAGAACTGACGTATAATTTCTTTAGATTAAGATCTAGATTAATACGCAGACTAAGTTCGAAAGTCATTTAAAGAAAAATCCGAAAATCAATTTAAAAAAGCTTAACAAACTGCAGTCTTCCTTCTGGAAATTTTAGAATTCCTGATAGCCTTAGTTTCTCTACAATGCACTTGATTTTCGTGTTAATTTACACATTCACGAACGATAATTTAATTAATGTTATCTATGATAACAATCTTCGATTTCATCATCAGATAATATAAATGATAACGAAATATATTCAAATTCAAATGTAATTTCTGTACGGTTTTCTTTTGTTATATTTTTTCAACATGTGATGTGGACTTTATTAGTTGCAACTGTAGATTTTATTTTGATGCAATGAAAAAAGAATTTGCACATTATTGCAATCAAGCGGCACATACACACACAAAGTAATAAATGACTTGAGGTCAGCATAGGACAATGAACCGAATTAGTTCAAATGTGAATGTTCCGCTGTGCTGAGAATTGTCATATTTTTGAATCATGCAATGTTATTGCTTCATTTTAGAAAATATATTCGTGCACATGTATTTTCTTAACTCATTAGCCGTAAATGCAATTTTATTAAAGAAAAAAAAAAAGAAAGAAAGACTCACGTAGGCACGCGCGAATTATTTATTAGAGTATTTTGAACTTGTTGCATCGACTGGTAAATTTCAACTGAAAAATTGTGAAGTTCCTAAGAATACAACCGAGCCTCATGTGCCTCACAGCGAAAGTATCTTATATTATATTATAGTCGATTGCCTAGTCATTGTGTTATGAGTAAAAATACTAAAGCATAGTGAGGTTAGCCATTCATGTGCTCTGTTGTTAATAGTTGCAATGTACATGCACCTTAATCAGAACCAAGGAATTTCTTTCTTATCTTTTTTTATTTAAAAAGAATTACTATTTTAAAACATTTCTCTTTCTTTCTCTACAGTGCATTTTAAGTAAGACTTAATACACTTACTGAGCGAATGTATAAGCGTTGGTCTTTAGCTTTTCAATGTTAAGTTCTTATTTATTTTTTATTTATTTTTCTTTCTTTCTACTTTGTATACTATTTTTACGTATGTAGCCTCTTTTTTATTTTGTTTATTTATATTTTAACGTGATAGCCGGTGTGAATGCACGCCTCTGTAAGTATATGTTAAAGCAGATAAATGAAAATTGAAATAACGTATGACGTCTACGTTGTGAGTGTATACGCGCGTAAAAAGTCTCCATCGTACCAACACACTATTGCAAATACTCGTTGCAATACTGCGTACATGCATTTGTATACAAAAATTTACGAATAGGTTGCAAATCTAGTTTAGACTTGAGTTGAACTTGTTTTATTTATCCTTGTGCAATGCATTTGTGTGCTTTTTTGTTAGGTTATCAAGAAAGCCGTAATGGATGGCCATACATTTTCCGCTTCTAGTAATTTCCCAACACCCAGACCTCACTGTTTCGGGGAAAAGGACGTTTTCGTTTGACGGAAGCCTCTTTAGTGCAAAGTGATCATACAAATACTACTTTGCGGAATTGTATAGTCTATCAAAGCAGAATAGAATATGGGGGCATGACTTGCGTTCTGGCTGCGTCGTTGACTTTCCAATTACGCTTAATCCAAGAGATATGTTAGTACGAAAGACATTCCGGAATGTATAGCATATCCATAGGTCCAAATAAATCCACGGGAATAGAGGTGCCTAAGAAACATTGCAATTTGTAAGTATTGCTCGCTGAATATACTGTTTGGAGAATGTTCTCTTACTTCCTCTTGAATAGTATCGTGTGATTGTGAAGAGAACATCCTCTAACCAGAAGGAAATTCTGGAATATATCCAACGAATATTTATTCCGGAATCTTTTTAATGGGAATTTTGCACTATTTGAGTGGCGCCGGCTATCGTTCACTGAATAATAGTCTAGTACTTAGGGGCGCCATGGAGATAAGCTCGAAGAGTAGGTCTCCACGTAAAACCCAAACCATCCTTGTATATTTGAATCGTTTGTAAAAAAGGTTGCGATTAAATAGTAAGATGGTATTGAAAATGGTGGAATACAAGTCACCAATAATATTTGCAAGAGGGAAAATATCAAATACATTCGTTAATCCTTTATGCCAGTTCATAAAAATAACTTTCATGTAGTAGGAATACTTACACGAAAGATTCCGAAATTCAGTCAAAGCCTGCAATTCTTCATTTACTTTACTGTTTTACACCTTGTAAAGGTATGTTTTTAATGAGAGTTTTGTAAGAAAGGCTTAAGGGAGCTTAAAGCATGAACTGCCGCATAACTGTTACAGCAAGTCAGGTTGGAAACAACATAGGGCTTGACGCTTGGAGCTGCCGGTCACGACAAATATTATACTTTTTACGTCCAATACCAACTATACGCGTAGAACTGACAGAAAGTTTCCCTCTTTGAAATATCTATTTCGATGCCAATGACGATTTTGTTTTGGTGTCATTTGCAGAGCAATAAGTATTATAATCTTGAACCTTTCTACCGTGTAGATAATGCATATTTTTGCACTTTCCGATTCAACAGACAGACTTGTTCATTAATTGTAAACAATTTCTTTTAAGGACTGCACATATAATCGTTTCCTACAAAACAAGTTTCACTGATCAAAGTCTCAAAATTGGTTTCGGTTGTTTAAAATGAATTACAAGAGCTTTTATAATAATTCAATTGATAATTAAAATGTAACCGCGTAACTACAAAATGTTTTCTATAATATAAAACCCTAAACTATTTCGATTTCATTTACACTGAATAAGAATCAAGATTAAGGTGAGAATAATATGTTGCGCACGCTTTATATGTCAACAAACAATTTATTCAAAGTCAATTGTATACAATGAAAAATTTAAATTAGATGATTATTAAATTGCAGTCAGCTATTAATCGTATGATTGTCAACAGACAGGATTATAAAATAGAAGCTATTACTGAATATGGAGCGAAACTTACATTAAATTCTTCCGTTATTAGACGAAGATTAGCATAAACAATTTGTCTTTTTGCTTATTTTTATCTTAATGACACGAACGATTTATCTCGATAGTCTGTCTGTCTGTGTTGTAATTTATTTAAAGAATTATGCAATCAAGTTTACTTAGCGAATATTTCTTGAATTGATTTTATTTATCTGGACTTAATTTAATACGGATGAACTATGTCTATATAAGTAATATCTGATTATTAAATTACTTTTAATCAAATGCAAGTGTTTTAATTGTTTTTCATACTTTTAATTAAAATATATAATTTTCAGATAAAGACAATTTCAAAGAATGTACGTAGAGGAACAAGAATTGGCAAAAATACAGAGGACAACCTATTCGACTGCTACTGCTTCAATTGGTATTTTAAGACGTTTAATTGTGGAATCTAGTCTCCTCCACAGTACGTTTTTATATATATTTTTAAGCTATTTTCACATGTCCATATATCAAGTCGCTTAGTCTTATTATATGTAAAGAGTATTGTTACGTTCAGATTACCATCGGGAAATAGTTTATAGTTAAGTAGTTTAACATTTCTAGTTAGTGAGGGCTTAATAGTTTCGCAGGAAATTGCTTCTTTCAAAGTAGCTACAATCTTGCATTCGGGGTAAGTCACTATAGAGTCGAAGATAATTTGTGTAACGACATTTTTTCACAGAAAATTACAAGTAGACAAGTTTCCAAGTTAATCAGAAAGAGAAATTTCAACAGATTGATCGGGAATATATATACCTATGTAAAGTATGCTTCTAGGACTGAATAAAATGCGTATCATGCGTAGTTCGTATAAAATCATCATATTTACAAAAGATTGCTTAAAGTAACAATAATATCTAATTTTCATAAGAAAAAAGATAAATCAGAATGCCTTTAGATGTAATTATCATGTAATTATTATGTAAATATACGAAATTAAAATATTTATGGGATTAAATTATTTGTTGGTTAAACTCTAGTTACTGAAGTAATGAGAATATTTCATTAGAATTGTCCGTAGCGAATAGACAGAAAGATTGATAGGTTAATCGAGAAATGAACGTGCATTCACTGATGATGGTCGTTTAGATCTGTGATAAATTCCAATTATCAAGACTGTTTCGAAAAGCAAGAAAAAAGCCTTTAATAGACAAGTTTATGCAAATAATCGTTTTTAGGTATATGTAGAAAAGGGTTCAAAACTCTAAAAATTTACAATTGTAAAGTTCATTAATAAAATACCGAATCGAATGTTTATTGTTGTTGGATTTGCCTTATTGTGATAAAAATTTATATGCTTTGAGCATTTTATTGCTAGAACTTTGTTTACCCTTCTCTTTATTTGAAATTGAAACTGTATATGAAAGGAGAAAAACAATTGACACATGACTAAAAGACTTTGTACTATACCTTTCGCATATTTTAATTCCTCTAAGGTATGAAATAATACCTTAAAATAGACCATAGCTTGGAGAATATAAATCAAAATACAATATCACCGCAAATTGTTGATTGTATTTTTCTAGAAAAATACAAATTATAAGCTACGAATTGTATATGTAAAATTGTTAATCAAAATAATTGCAATAGAAAAACTGAAACAATGGCAACCGTTCATGCGTTCTATTAAGGGGTGAAAACAATAATAATTGATTCATAGATATACCAAGAGAATTCAAACATTGTAAGCGTGTGCTTATATATTGATTCATTGCTTAGAGAAAAACTAATCTAGAAATTCCTTAACGGAAAACACTTTGTTGTTATAAGGTCACCGATATGGACATTTAGCGATTGACGACATTTGAAATTTGAAATCAATTAATTGAGAATTAAGACACGTTAATGAAAATGCGCCCGTAAAATCTTTTGTATACCATTTTTGAATATTTTAGGAATTTTGTAAGACAATACAAAATTTCATTGAGTAATTTTGAGAAATAAAATTTCAATCAATTTTACCGTATGTAGTTTCATCTATAATTGATGCATAAAGAACGAATAGAAATCAGACTATGTACAGCAATTCGATCGGTTAACCCGTTTAATTAACTCATTCCCAATAAAGATGGTTTCTTCACAAGTGTTCTCTGTATATGTTTTCCATTTTCGCAACATTGAAAACAATAAAATAAAAGAGTTTATTATTTCTTTCACAATTTATCTAGAGTAATGAAATAAATTCTTGGACTAAAAAATAATAAAGTCAGCAGTAGTAACTAGGCCTGTCGACTCCATTTTGTGTAAAAAAGATGGACTAGATGATTATTATAGTCGTTTTAATAGAGTTAAATATTTTATTGATACCATATTCTCCAGTTATTGTCGAGATAAAATATTGTCGATATATTTGAGGAATAAATGCGATCAATTCGAACTTAAAGATTCATTCTTCAAGCGATATTTTAAATTTCTCAAAGCTCGAACCTTACATTGCTAGAATTCAATTTTTTTTCTTTTAATTAGAATTTTATTTATTAATTATACTAATAACAATGAATAGATTTCTTAAGACCTTCCTATGAAGTGTTACAAAGAATTTAGCAATGAATGAAAATCAAAATACTTCTTTACTCTTTAGCATTCGAATGAAAATAGTTTTTAAAAAGTATTTTATTTATTTATTTATCTTTCCTTCTTTCTTCTCCATTCACCTATAATCAATAGCGTGTCCACTAGCGTATAGTTAAATGTGAACAAATGAGAAAATTATATCCGCTGTGCTGACGGTTTTACACTCACTGCCTTCATTTTAAAAAACAATAAAATAATTTAAAAATAGGTGGCAGAGTTTTTATATTCTTATGGAATACCGCGGAGCTGATAAGTAGTAAGCAAAACACCCAGAAAACAGTTGCTTTCGGATTATTTTACACTCTAAGCATGGCCTATGCCCAATTTGGTTCATTTTCAATACCAAAATATGCGAAAGAACTTTCAATGTTTTTGCCAAATTTCATTCACATGTCGTAAACTTTACACTGGGGCGAATAGTTATCGCAGGTATTAAACAGTAAAGCTAAAGACACGTAGACAGACGAACGGTCTGATACGTCTAGATGGATTGCGAATTTGATACCAATCAAGAATTTATACATTTTTTGGGATTTCTGAAACTTCCGTATTAACATTAGAAACGTTGTCATAAAACAACTATGTTCCAGTACCCTATTATATCGAGTGGTCGCGGTCGATGCTTTCCATCTTTTCCATAGCTAGCTGATGAAATGTGCAATGGTTTTTAAATAATTCGCACAAAAACCAACTTTCTTTCAGCTAAAAACAAAGATGTTCTCAATTTATCTTTTATTGTGGACGTGCCCTGTGATTGATTTGGGCCCTTTTCAATACAATCAATCAATGCAAGAACTTCCAAGGTTTCTGCCAAACTTGTAGCCGATATATTCATTTTTGCGATCAAAAGAATTTTTACCATAGAGATTACACAGAAGGACAGAGAAGAAAGCGGACAATCAGTCGATTCTAAGTTTGATTCTGATTAAGAATATATACACTTTATGGGATCTCTGAAGCTTCCTTCTGCAAACAAAGTGACAGAACCTATATACCTCCAACCTGCAGCAGTGGGTATAGAAATAATCTGAAGTTAGTTTTTTCAGTAATATATTTTTGGTTCAACCATCATAGGTGTGTAAGTAATAATTAATTGTAAAAATTCTAAGTGAAGAAAGAAGTCAGTTATTTCGGAAGGCTAACACCCGAGTAAATAGTAGAAACTTTATTCTCTAGATATCCTTGAAATTTGAAAATTTGTTTTTTAATTTTCCCTGTTCGAGGGCCTGAAAATTACTGGTTGCTATGGTACTGTAATGAGAAGATAATCACTTCATCGTAAAATATTAAACTTGTGATGTATTATACTTAATAGACTTGAATAATTAAGATGTCTGTCAAATTTTCATTCATTCAGTCATTCATAATTGATCATATGTTTAATTTATTTATTTAAGTTGTAAGAACATATTAATTACCACTTAGCGAGAATGTTGTTCTGCCATTTTTCAGATTAAAAAGCACGTACTTTGAACTGATTATTGTTATGTTTTTGATTCAATTAGAAATTTTACAAAAGTCGCAACGATTAAAAGATTTTCAATTATTCTTAATAGATGTCGATTTGACTAATCATTATAATTGAACATGATTGTACAATTTCTTATGCATAGAACAACACAGAGAACGAATTACACTTGTGAAGTGATTTTAAAACATAGAAGTACACAGACGGTTTTATGTTTGTTATTAAATTAGCGATAGTACACTAAACTTAGCGTTGGCCGACTTTAAATTTCGTGATCCAATGAATTCATTCATGTCGGTCTCAACCTTTGCATTTATTGATTCTAAAATTAAGCTTAAATATATCATAAATAGGGCAATCGATCTAAATATCTAATACTTACCTAAAATGACTCTGATTGTCCTCTGTTTATTCGAATTTGCTATGTTTCTAGCATGCAGTACGAGCGCACTGTAGGGCTTTTCGTTAACACTTTCACTTATAACTACATTTTCAATAACTTTATATTTCACCAGCTGCATGCGCAAGATGCGATAATTAGTCAAAATCTCATATCAGAATTTGTTACTCATATTGCAGTTTTTTATTCGATAAAGGAAAAAAAAATTAAATGAAGCAAGTTTCAAAATGGTTCTTCTAGTCAAAAATGGTTGTTTTCTTACTATTTTATATTAGTTTTATATTATTATTATTATAATTTTGGAGACTAATGAAATAAAATCCTAGACTAGAAAAAAAAGACTTTGGGCACTGGCAACATCGGCTATCGGCTTTGTTTAATATTATTTTTAATTGTATAAGTAGTTCCTTTCTTCCAATACATATACGAAATGCATGCCAGTCTGTTCAAAAATTGGTTTTCCAAGCTATTTAACATTGATTTAGAGTTTTTCTTAATTTCTGATATTTATTCAATAACTATATGGAATAGTAAATAGCTTATATGGAATAGATCTGTGTACGCAACTGTTCAGTCATAGTCTTCTTGCCCAATAAGAGTTTAAGGTAAGATTTTGCTTTGGAACCGCTTATAACAACTACGAACTCGGTATAGAATTGCCACGGCAAGCTATACGGATACAATCGATGTTTCATAAGAGAACATCGGTCATTGAGACAAATTCATGATAGGACGAGAAAGGAGTGGCGTAGGAAATTAAAAAAGAATGGCGCGACAACAAAAGGTTTGAGTATACGCGAACACCACTTTCCCAAAACGAAGAAGAGCGTTGCACCTTGCCTTAATTTAGATGCAACTGAATTTCTAGAAGTGAATAAAATGATGGATGAAGAACCGTGCATTTCCTCTCACGCAAAAAAATTGACCTTCATTTTTGAAACTCCTTTTTCAGACTTGGCAAGGATGGAATATTTAGAAGAAGGCGTCGCAACTTGCATAGGAGCACTGAGAAAGTGAAACGAGAACGCCAATGAGGATGAATGTAATTGTGTAGTATACAGAGAAGAAACGAAATAGGAAAGCTGAAAGAAAAGTAGCGACCCCATAAGAGGACAAAGATATTTGGCATAACGAGGTGCTACTAAAAAGCAGAAACAAATATCCGAAAGGAGGCGGCAAGTAACGCTGAACGCTGAGAAAAACGAAACGAGCAATCTATGCTTCCGGGATATTTTCAATTTACTCCCGAAATATTTGAAAAAATATAAATATGTTTAGCATATAAGACGGAGAATGATGCCCGAAAAGTGTTTTTCGAAGTTGCCGTCGGGAATTTTCTCGCGCAATAATGCCAAAACAGAGCATCTACTGCAGCTTGCGGCACCGTCCTGTTGAAATCATGTACTTTCGACCTTCATATCTTTAATTTCACGCCAAAGAATGTTGCGAATCATGTGGTTATAGCGATCAGAATCGACGGTTTATGTCACGACCTCATTGTTTTCAAAAAAGATCGGGCCTATCACACCTTCGGACCAAATTTTACAGTTTGGAAATGAACCATTTTTTTAACAGTTGCTTTTCATTTATACAGATTGGACAATTTTACTTGTTGACGTAGCTAAAAACCAAAAATCAATCTCATCACCGAAGAAAATTCGATGTGAAAAACTGTCGCCCAAAACGCTGTTGTTCGAGCACCCAATCAGCATATCTCCCACACATTGCATGGGTCGGCCGACTTCGATTCTTGTGTCGGGTGACAGCAGATGCAAATTCAAAGGCAAAATATTCTTCGACACTTTCACTAATAGCACCAACCTTTTCCGTCGAGCGCGCGTTTCCATTACCTTGAAAAATATATTACAGATTCAGTTTCTTCAAATTCTTCATTGTTTTGCCTATAGTGCAGTGTAGATTATATCGACCATAATCAGATCGTAATGCACGATACGGTTACGGTTTTTATACAATTTTCTCACTTTGTCAGGTTACTATGACTAAATTAAGATTAAATTAGAATCTTATTGACTTACTTCACATGTTACGCATTGCATTTCCTAAAAATGCATTTCAAGTGGTTTGTATGGGACACTTACAATATTGTTGAAAGCAGTACGTCATTTATTTAAGGTTTATATTATATTTCTGGTTTGCTTAAAGTTATTACTATTGCGGTAATATGAACAAAAGAAGTGATGTAGGTCAGTTACTCACAATTGGAGTATGTGTGCTGTACTATCTTATATTGCATACACTAAAATATAAAGATATCGATTAAAATTTCTTTGTCCCTCATTCTTTGCTAAACCTAAAGAGATGCTTTTTTGTACATATAAAAAGCTTATAATATATATTCGACCGTAAATTAAATTTTCGTAGACTGATGTACCGATTTGGTCGTTTGACGTTTAAAATTTATTTTGTGAAAATTTATTCATTTATGTGTATAATTTCTAAGTAAATCTCAAACTCTATATTAAATATATTTATGGCGTAAATATTTTTCACATCGATGGCAGTCATAAATTGCATTATTATTGTGTTGAAATTTTGCGTTGTTTTTACATTTTTTATCATATAATTAATGAGTCTGTTACTGATGATTTATTACATGTCAAGTCGTTTTATTTCTAGAGCTAAGCGGATTTCACAAAATTGTTCTCTGTCTAATTGTCTCCTCAAAAAAAACTTTATGCATTTTAACGGCTACATATGATAAGCCGACAAAAAGAAACATATTTCATCTCTTTAGGCCATCGCCTGGCAGAGCTAACTTTATTAGATTTTTTTTTCATAAGTATATTTTCGGACCATGTACATACATAGATATATATGCTAGTTTTTTAAGCATTCTGAATTGCTTACTGAACTGTCTCAAAGTTTAAGTGCCTCATATATGAAATGTTAACTTCGATTATAGCACATGGAACCTTGAAAACTTTAATTTCGATAATGCAAGATGGAATAATAATAATTCATTTGTTTTTATGTTATCAATTTTAAATCAATATTTCGCAATAGTTTGCAATTTTGGCTTCAACTCTAGCATTTATAACATGTGAGAAGACATTATTTTCGCGTTCCATATTTCTTACGTGCAGTTTATTTTATCCTGCTTATGCTTCGCACAAAACTTTGGATTCTAAAGACATAGGCTTGGATAACTAACTTGGATAAATTATTAAATTATCTTTGCATGCTAAGAAATGCTTACTAATATTTTCCTCTAATGGGTTCCGTTTTACTACGGACGGAAGATATGAGAACGATTCGTTGGTTATTATTGTTATTGGAAATGGCAGTTCTTTCTAATATACAAGTTACACCTTGTATTACAAGCTGAAGGCACTGAAATCGCAAAAACAAGCAAACAGCTTAAGGGTATAATGCTTGAAAAATGGATATCTAGAATAGTAACCAGTGAAGTGAAGAAAATCTTCCGCATACCCATTAATGCGAATTTCCGATATTTTTTATCTGCTTAACTGTTTAAATATAAAATTTAAATATATATATGCATATATGTACAAATATAAAATTTAAATTTATTTAAGACACACGTCTTACAAAGCTTAATAATGGATGCTGACGTTATATGTTTAAATCGATTCAGAATTTTATACCTATAAGAATATGCATGTTTTAAAAGCCCTTTGACGCACCCTTCATGTTACTGCAAACTTTTTAGCAAAATAATGAAATTTCGATACTTTATAATATTGGATAGGCATGGTCGATTTTTTCCATTGTTTTCTAGGTATTGCAGGATCACTCATACAATATATATCCTATTTTTTTTTTTTTTTAATTTAGTAGTAATGAGCAAAAAAGAATTCGGTTTTGCTTTGAAAGCAGAACTATTGTCAGTTTACGCTGTACGCGCGATCGATTTACCTAAAACGAATATTTTTTGAAAGATAGTTGCTCTTCTTCAAGAAAAAATTGAAGTTGATCCGGTTATTTTTCAGTACAAAAACGAATTTCTTCATCTTTAAAACGAGAAATTATTCACATGTCCCCGTAGCGTTAACGCAGTTAACTTGTTAAAGTATTTTTGTTTAGTAAATTTCTTTTACAAACAACATAAAATGGTTTTGCGTTAGTTCAAGTATTAATAATTAAATAGCGAACTTCTAAAATTTGTCCTAATAAATCTCATAAAATCTCATAACTTTGTTTACACAAAATGTCGCGTCTTTTTTACTAAATCCGTTTATTGTACAAAGCCGAAAACGTACGTTAATAATCACATGCGATAGTTATTAGGGAAATCGAAATTAGAAAGAAATTTTGAAAAGTTCTAAAACAATTAGTTTGCAAAATAACAAACAATTTTTCTTTTAAAATAATTGAAACAAAACTTTAGAAAAACATGTGCATTCATTTACTTTTTTAATTTGAATTGGTAAGTTTTTATTAAAAACCAAATCACGTTAACACTTTTACTCCGCATACAAATAAACATTATATGCAATAAATAATAAAAATAGTATTAATTCGAGAATAAAGAAATTTATTCAAAGTTTCGTTTAGTTGCTCTTTTTTCAGATTTTTAATTCTAAATTTGAAGCAAAAGGGAAAAAAAGGCAAACATTCATTTCCAAATTAAAATTACATAAAAATAATAAAAAAAACATTTTTACATTTACGCTTTATTATTAAATAGATAGTAATGCTTAATGTTTTGAAATATTTGCCGAAATTTAATTTCATATCATAATTTATTTAATATATTTCTAAACTTATTATTATTCAGTAAAAAAATACAAACAAAACTTCCAAAAACATACTTCTCCCTAACCAAAGGAATACTTTAATTAACTTTTCACCTGTTTGTTAATGCCTAAACGCTAATATTAGCGATACTTTTAATCCTTGAGAATTATTTTGTATATATTATGTTGAGATTACGTACTTGAGATTATTTTATCATCTAATCATGTTTAGTAACCGCAGTAAGTGTTACTAAAATTTGTTCGTTTTTAATTCTTCTTTCAACACCCTGTGGTTCGTTTCGCACAAGTTACAGTTGAGTTTTATCTATTGTAATAATTGGTGTAAGAAAAAAGTATTGTAAAAAAGTATTGCACTTGATTTGGTTTGAAAACAAGAAAAGTGCATTATTGTAAGACCTAACACAACCGATTGTTTAAAATTTTATAAATTTTACATATATCTCTTGCGATGTATTATTTATTATACATTATATAACGATAGAAAGTACATAACGTATACATATTGTATTTTATATATATGAATAGCAAGCTGTAGAACCTAATTTTTCTTTAATAAATGAGGAGCAGTGCTATCAAAAACATAAACAATATTTTATATAGAAAGTTAAATATTTTTGTGCTGAAATTTACTTTTCAACTTCAAATATGAAATGAATGAAAATTCCAAAATTTTGTCTCAGCTTTTTTGTCGTTTGTCTTGACATTTCCCATGTTTTGCTATCGTTATTGAATTTTCTCTGAAACTTTAAAAATACATTGTTATTGAATTCTAAAATTTTCAGGTCTTGTAGTATTGATTTACATCAGAGTTAGTATTCACATTGAAGATAGAAGCATTCTTGAACAAGCAATCGTTCATCAGTTTAATAATATCCAAAGATTATTTTATTTGAAGGGAAGAACTGAAGAAATAAATATTTTCAAATTACGAAAAATAGCAGTTGAGACTGAAAACTAATTTTCGTTCTATTTTTATATAAATATTGATTCACTCTACCTCTTGTTAAATTTCTCATTTTGTGTTGGTATTTTTTCGGCCATTGTAAATGAAAGAGATCGAAGCATTGCGATCACTTCTCAAATAAGGTCTTTGTTTGAAGAGGTCGTCATATGAAGCAAACTTGCTGTTTTCAATAATTCTCAACAAAATACGACGGAAAGTAGCATTTTAATTCTTATCAATGGTACGATACTTTTTCCGTTGACTTTCATCGAAGGTATCGTACAAGGTCTTCGAACGTCATTTTTTTCGTTGATCACTGTTCACTTGTCAGTTCACATGTATATGCATATTTTCGCTACAATTCTACATATCGAAATCGAAAACAAAAAATTCATACCTGACAATTAATATTTTGACAAAATCATTGAAGGCGTTGAATACTTTCTTATCTCTTAATATATTAGAAAAGTTATAAATCAATAGTTAAGTCTATATTTTCCCTGCAGCGTTTCATCTCGTATAGTCAGTTTTCCCGAAGCGTTTGAGAAAAAGTAAAAATTTTAAGGAACAAATTGTCTGCAGGAAACGAATTTTTGCAACGTATTCTAAGCCAACAAAGAAAAATGTATTTTCGGTATATAATCATAACAAGAATTTTCGTGTCTCTATTCGTCATGGATTTACCAGCCTGTAACCAAATGAATGCGATTTAATTGGAAGCTAAGGCTTATAAGTCTTTAAATAAAAAAGAATTGCTGTTTTTATAAAAATTCCATATCAAATTTATTGTAAAAGTAGAGTTTAAATATATTAAAAATACATCCATATAAATTTATCATAAAAGGCTTTTCAAATATAAGTACGAAACAATACCACTTAAAAACGTTTAATTTTACTTCTTTCTTCTTTTGAATATAAAAGTCAAACTTTATAATATATGTTCATATAAAAAGAAAAAAAAAGAGAGAGAGAGAGAGAGTAATTAAGGCATCGTTTAGTAGGTTTACATTTAAGAAGTTTAAACCACACTTTTAAATCTACATTAATATATGTATTGTTGCTATAATCCCAATAAATTATATATAACATATAAAATCACATCTATTTTGTTTCTAATATTAAAAAGAAAATGACGGCAAGGCAAATGTTAGATTCCTTAAACCTAGAAATGTGTACTGATTTGCACAGAATTAGCGTGCAGATTTCAATTTCCATTTAAGGAAGAGATATGCTGTAATTCTTAAAACGAAAAATATAATTACCAAAGCTACAATGTCTATAGTAAAATCCGAGTTAAGCATATCCAATTCCTCTAGTGTGGTAGTGGGCGATTTAAAATGGCAGTAAGTTTCATGGCATTTAAGTTTCTCACGATTATAGCCATATGTTGCCAAGGCTGTGCCTTCGAATCCGTAACGTATATATGATACGTAAGTAATCCATCTGAGGTACTTGGGTATAGCATCAAACGATACGAAAAAGCCAGAGAATAACAAGAAAGGCACCGACATTACAGGCGCCAAAAATACTCCATTTTGAACATTCATAGCAGCACCCACTACTAAACCAACCGATTGTGCCACAAACGCAATTAAAAGACAAGCACTTAAAAACATAGCAAAGCGCGTCCACTCCAAGGGTTGAGAAGTAGTGTAATAAACTATTGAAACATAAAGTACGCAGAAGATTGTCTGAAATAAAAGTATACCATATATATGTCTGTAATAGATCAAATTTGATTTTTTCTAAATGATACCTGAAACGGTAAGTCGGCTATAGACATAGCCAAATAATATGATTTTAAAGAGTACCAGCGGTTAAAGTTTTCTTTTAGCAAAATCGGTAATTCCAGAGGGACTGCAAAGAAGTGATTAAATATAATTTGAAAGAAGTTAATTTTTGCTTATATTTTTCATACTTACAGGCCAATATTGTTACGGTCATCGAAGTGTACATCAGGAACAGCATGTTAAAGAACAAGAAACCCAAATTACTTAAAACTTTACTGCCATCATTACCAATATCATAGTAAAGAGTACCAATCAAAAAGCCAACCAACATATGCGCAAAGAAACGCAAATACATAAGAGTCTAGAAATAATTAATATTAATATTAAAAGAAATTAATCAAAAATATGTTTCGTTCTTTTTTACTTTAACTTACCCAATCTCGAAAATTGAATAATAAGGTGCGTCTTAAAACGACAAAGAATTGATGAAGTTGCGATGTTGGATAACGCTCGGGCGATGTTATGTCGGAGGTGAGTAAGGCTGTGCTACAATTATCATTTTTCTCTAATTCGATCATAGCATCGCCTTTTTCATTAGTAGTAATCGCTGGTTCGGATGGCTCTTTTGCTATATCATTAACCAAGTTTCCTTTCAAAATGCTATTATTAAAAGTTAGATTTTCATCATATTTTCCCGAAATGGTATTGGCCGTCTCGTTTTTGTCCAAAATCGCCTTCAGATTTTGTACTTGCAATATATCGTTGCGTACTTTTAAGCCAGCATAATCAGCTGCTGTTCGTATATCCTTTTTGCCATAATCTATAGCCTGTACTAGACGCTCTGTGTGATCGCCATGTTCACCACAGGCCACTTCAATAATATAACTTGCCGGGTTATGATAGCTTGGGCATTCTAAATTCAAAGTCGATAAGAATGGCACCAACTGCTGGGTACTGCCTTGATATACACATTGACCATCGGCCAACGTGTAAAGTTGATCGAACTTTTCAAAAAGGCGTGCTGAAGGCTGATGAATAGTACAAATAATAGTGCGACCGCCTTCAGCCAACATTTTCAGTAAAGAAATGCATTGAAAACAAGTTGAACTGTCCAAACCCGAAGTTGGTTCGTCAAAGAACATAATCGGCGGATTACTAACTAACTCTAAAGCAATAGAGAGACGTTTCTTTTGACCACCAGACAGATTACGCGTTAGAGTATTTCGATGTTCACTCAAACTCAACGTAAGGAGAATGTCATCGATCTATTAAATAAATTTAAAATAAATTTTTTTAAACTACATAATTAAAAAACTTAGTTCTAAGCTGATAAAATTGTTTTGTACTAAAGAAAAGGGGATCCGCGATTATCTAGACGGAATTTATCGAAGACAAACTCTTCAGTTTCGATTGGTTGGACTACACGGTTTATGAATAGTACAGATTGCCTTCGTTTGTTAAGCTTAACCGCACGATGTACTCGAACGCTGGACTGTTTTTAGCGAACGGTCGGCGTTCTTCTGGCTTGGAATAGACCCAAGGCACCAGAACAAATACTCTGGGTACAATTCATAGTTTCCCTCTGGCTAGAGGGTTATTTAATTCAATTCATTTATTAACAACCACCAGGATACTCCCCAAAGGTCCACACCAGCGGTCAGGCAGCAAGTTTGTTAGCGCAGTCAACATAATACAAAGAGCTTCCGTATTTGGGCACTTGACACCCGTGGTTTTTGTTTTTTCGCTTTAAAATTCGTGTATTTCTCGGAATTTTAAGGATTATTGTGTACTCTTGGAAAAACATCGACTTTTGGCTGCGTTATAGTGCATAACTACTAGTGATCAACTACTATCCCAAGCAGTCATAGACAACTACTGGAGTTATTACTAGAGATATTAAGACCAAAACATGGGAGACCTCATCTAAATAGAAACAAAATTCCTGAGCTTTCCTCCTACAATCCGAAAAATACCCGTCACTGAGCATCGGTGGTTAAGCCTTAATGTTCTTTTAGCCGTGACATACAGTTAAAAAAGGTGGTAGGGAATTAATTGCGCAACAAAAAAAAAAAAAGATAAATTATTATTAATTCGTTCCTGGGAAAGAAAATGACAGATGAAATATTTTAATTACTAAAGAGAATGCCGTTCACTTAAAAAAAGTAAAACACGCAAGCCGCAAAAAGTCGAAACCAAAAAATTTCCCCATTACTGCGAAACTTGTCGTTTAAGACAGCTGGCGTGAATTGTTCAAGTTCACTACAAGCATCGCGAATGAAATTAAAGGCTTTTCTTGTAGATTAGTAAATGTACGCGTAAATTTATTATCATAAAGACCACGCTTCCGTTAAAATTGAGTTCCCTGAACTTCATCGGCTAGAATCCGTGCTACTCACGATAAATGTTTCTAAAAAAAAGTGTTGTAAAATGTCGAGACAAGTTAAGAATGTTTGCGTAGGCACTAAAAATCGAAAGAAGTATGAATACACCAAGAAACCCCTACACGTTTTGGTTGCTTCTCTCTGGCTTAGATTAGAATATATTGAAAGGATAAAGGGTACAAAAAGCTGATTGTACAACACAGACATTAAAAAAAAAAAAGAAAAAGTCATGAAATCTTTTTAAAAGAAAATTTAGACAAAAAGCTTTAAAACAACGATGAACTTTTGGTAGATATGAAGGCAGCTTGGTATACTATATCGAAGATGACATGTCAGAAGATTGTCTAAAAGGTGGATGTGAAGTAATAACATACAATTTGGGATACTACACGAAATATTGAATGATTAAAACACAGCAAAATAGTCCAAAATGTCACTGTTTTAATTAATCTTAATTCAGTTTGGCCATTTTCTTTCTGTTTCGATGTTAAAAGGATTTTCTTTCTTTTGGGATTGTTATTATGGTGTAAACTATTTCATTTCAATTACTCAAAACTTTAAAGATTTTATATATATATATATAATGTAACTAACTATACTTTAAGTTTAATTCAATTTTGCAATTTTTTTAAAATAATGAATCACAATAGCTCGGCAACAATTAAAAAAGTGTTTATGACTATGATTATGAAGCGACTAACATATACAAATATATTCAGTCATTGAAGTTGATCAGATATATCTGCATTTTAGAACAGTTGCGATGGATATATCTACGCGTTACAATCCATTTTTAAGGGCAATTTTTTAAGCAAATTTGGTAACAAATATGAAAAATTTAAAATAACTTTTGTTAATCAGTGTGCCTTAAACAAAATACTAAGGTTTGACTAAAACAACTCGTAAGTTTTTCTTCTAATTATCGACGCAAACCTAGACAACCAAGTAGAAAGGAGTTTGACTTATGATTTCATATAAATTGTTGGTATATGTCCTTTAAAAAAAAACAAAAAAAGAACAATAGTTACCGAAGGCAAAGTAGTCGAACTTGTGGTCCGCGAATGGGATACTGTGCTTTTTTATTCAAAAAACTTACATGTAAAGCAAATTAATCTATTACTTAATAGCTTGACAATACGCTTTACGTTTGATTACTGCTGGCTACAGACACTTGCATCTGTAACTAAAAGACTGCACATCCATGATCTAAGACCTTTATGTCTATTTATATTCATACATTATATCTGTATGAATAATACTTTATTCTTATTAAGATATAAACTTTAATAATTATAACTGAATTTCTTAAACTAAGTTTAAGAGGAAGCACGTTAAACTGTGATACTAGTAAGACAGATTAGGTATAATAATAAGAAGAATTAAGACTTGTTTACACAAAAGCTTCTTTAAGAAGAATATTTAAAAGAATTTTTAATATTTAATTATTTAATTTAGAGACGAACTTACTCATTTCTATAAATATATCTCTTGTCCTAGAGGGAATTTTAAGCAAAGCAGTGAAAAAAGCTAGAAATCGCATAAGTCTATAACATTAATGACTTTTCAAGCAAATTTAGTTCATTAGATCAAATATCTATCTTACATGGTGACGGGAAACAATTTTCCTAGAATGTACTGTAGACGAAGCCCCCGCATCTACCATGGTCACGTGGGTTGCCGCTGAAGTTCACGTGTTTTCATTTTCAACTTTAATAATCGCTGTAGCTTTTGACGTCAATTACAAACTTTACATCTAACCCTGTGACAAACGTTTGTAACGTAAACAAGCATAGACAGATATTGTGTGTCATTATGAAAATTGGAACCGATATTAACCGTCTGTCAATAAAAACTACGAATACGAACTGAGGACGTTGTCTAGAGGAATTAACAATGTTTCTAATACGATATACGATAGATATGTTCAGTGAATGGATTTTCGATCTATCTTTCAATCAAATATCGTATTAAGAAATCTGATTAAGCCCGTTCACAACCTCTTTTTGATTAGCAACTTCTCGCTTTGGAGGAAGGAAATTGAATTTCAAGTGCATAACATTATCACTTAATATTTACCATTGAATTTTTTTGAGCCTTAGTGAATTTTCTGCTTAATTTCAAATTAGTTGCCACTGTCATGGCTTCTTGGACGGTTAGGTTACTGTGGAGTTGATTGTCTTGCATTATGTAAGCTGATAATTTCCGAAATGCGCTTAAATTACGCTCATGACCGTTCATTGTTACAACTCCTTCGATATTAGTGGTTCTGGAAGAAGACAAAAAATAAAGACAAAATATTAGTAATGAGAGAAAAAAAAAGAATACCAAGGTGATCATAAATGAAAATTTTTTCAAGCATACTTTTATGAATTAATTATTTTACATCTATAAGAAAGTTATGAATTTAAAGATAACAAGCTACAGTTAAATGCAATCATATGAACGAAGACGATTTGAAAGATGTTTATGCCTAATATATCAATCAACCATTCCCGGGATTAACTAAGAGACAAACAAAAAGTGTTTGGAGATTTTTCGGTTTAATTTGCCTCGCAATGTGAAAGGGAATCTTTATAATAAATATAAGCACAGCGGGACTGTTACCGATTATATTCGCTATTCTATCAGACACGAATTTTGTTCCTTGAAAAATGTATGTAAAGCCATTTCCCCTAGCGAAGCGATATGATGGTTTATAATTTTCGAATGCCACAGACACTTTTTCGCTGATTTGTTTGAAAAATCGTACTTTCTTTATCTGCTGCCCCTATAATTAGCCCATCAAATCATTTGAAATATTCTCGCGTATTAAATTCTCAATAGATGAGATTCAAAATTCTTTATCTTCCATTCAAACCTCTTTTTACTCTGATCCCGACGATGTTCCCTGCTTCCCTTCCCCTTCATGCTAATGCGGATTTACTTGCTTCATCCTTGACTAGCATTTTTAATGAAGTGCGGCTTTATCGCCAATCATTATAAGTGTGTGCCGGGAGATGATGTAAGTAATTGTAGATGTATACTAAGTGTTCATCCTAAAATTTTGGAGTGATTCGTATGTAATAGATTACCCAAATCGTTAAATGCAGTTTTATTCTTAATTTTTAAACTGAGATTGCTTTAGTTTTTCAGCTTCCCTGTTTTCGAGATTATCCTATAAATCGCATGCAAATAGTTTTGTTCAATGCCTGTCACTCGCGGAGGATCTCGGTTCCATCTGTTATGCCCCAGGCGTTGCCTCACCTTTTCTACTTCCGGAGATTCGCACACACACAAGTCGACCTTTTTAATTCATACGTGTTCGCTGTTGTGAATCAAAGACTTGATTTTATTGGAATCAAAGAGTTTTAAAGCTACATTCGAATCATGGAGACGTTCTTAGCACAGTTGCGCTTATAGCCCTAACATTCATGTCGGATTCATAAAATATTTCTAATTCTTCTTTATGAAGACGAAAGCTGTTGCCACTTCCTCTCGCAACAGGAATAGCAAACGAATTCATGGAAACATCACAAAGATATGAAAACAAATTGACATTGAATCTTGTAGATGAAAATGTTTAGATTCAAACCACAATTCTTATAGAAGATTTTTTAATAACGTTTTTCGACAATGTTAATGGATTATATGGTGTGATTTTCTTGCATTTTCTTAATTCAGTTGAAGGTCGTACATAAGGAAAGTTTAATAAACTTTATTTACTGACAATCGAGTTATTGATAAAGGCTATTGAGAAATAACATAAAAACAAATGTTCAGAATTAATTTCTTTTAAAAGATTAGATTTGAAAACACTTTTACATTAATTAGCAAAAACGATGTGTTTGTTATTTAGGCGCATTGATAATAGAAAATATATATATATATAATATATATATAAAAGGATGACTGTATTTGTCGGCTAACAATCAATCTAATAGCAGAGTGTTTAGATTTATTTATCCTTAAAAGTTGTACTGAAAAGAATTTACTTACTTGTATCCAGATAATATATTAAGCAAAGTGCTTTTACCCGCACCAGATGGTCCCATAATGGCAGTAAGTTCACCTGATCGTAGGCGTCCACTGACACCTTTGAGTATAGTTTTGGCATCTGAAATTAAATAGAAAATTTACAATTTATAACTTTTTTCCTCCGCCTTCAAAACTCTTAAACAAGCTCATCAAATACAAACTGTATTTAAAAGCTTTTAGTAAATATTTTCATTATTTTATGTGTTGTTAAGATGTTGAGAGTTTCATTAAATATTTGCTAATTGCTACTTATCTGTCAAGATTCAAGTAATTAAGCATTTTAATATTTATTTTAAAGTTAGCTGGCAAGTAAATATAAAAAGCAGTAAACACAAAGAATACGAGAAATGGGAATTAGAATTTAAAATTGCTTTTTTGCATATTGAAACAAGTCAAAACGATATAGAAGGGAAAAGCCAAAGGCAAATATGCCTAACACGATTATTTATTTAATTTTGTAGAAAAATGCTATATAACTATTCCTTGCTTTCAGGTAAAGAAATTTATTTGCTGGGAGATCTTATAGGGTTCTAAAGTAGGCACTGACGTGGCCAAATTAATCTTCAACTACATTTGTCATAAAATGATAAATATTAGACTTTGTTTGCCATAAAAAAAAGTACCTTTCATGAGAACTCTTCTGAGAAATAGACCTACGTGGTCCAAATTTGGTGTAGTTCATTTTCATGTTGAATTGCTACTAGGAACTCATTTGTATTATAAAATATTAAAAATTAGACTTTTTTACCATATAAATTTTTACGTTTCTTGGGAACGGTTATATGTGTTAGAGGTATTTCAAAAACTTGGCTCACGTGAAGCACATTTTCACATTTATTTTATATTCAATTATAAAGAATTAGTTTCTACCGATTTTTGCCGAAAAATATAAGAATTTACAATTCCTGTCATCTAGAGAGTTCCATTGAATTCATGGTCAATAGCTTTGGGTCAAAACATGCCAGATTTTGTCAAAAAAGTCAAAAGTTTGCAGCCTGCAGACAGGCGGGCTGACAGACAGACAAGCTAAAATTGATTCAGAAAATGACTCTGATTCGATGGATGTAATAAAAGGTGAATCTATCTTAAGGCCTTCTGGGTGTTATATATATCAGCACAATAGTACTATACCGCATGTATATACACTACAGCGTATACAAACTGAAAGAGCGGTAGTCTTACAATCTGTTGTGAAGCAATACAAAGCAGAGCAACGGCAACGAAATACTCATTAACTAAGCCAAATGCTTAGAAATCTTAACATTTTATATCACTTGTTCTCGTGTCAATTGTTCAATCACTTTGAAACTTTAGGTAAGTTTCATAAACATTCGATAAGTTTGATAAATATTTGACCCAAATTGTAGATTACAAGTCTCTGAAAGAATCATCAGAGATCAGTGTTGTGAATATCTTTACTGCAATTGATAACTAATAGCATATAGGGTGTAAAAGTGGGATCTTGATCAAAGTTCTTTAGCAGTTTTCAAAGAAAATTTTCTCCTTGACTATGCTATGATATATGCTCCTCTTGAACATTTTTTTACAAAATTTCATACTGCGGATGGCGACCTACTTCCTTCCAAAACCGAAGCGATAGATTAACTCTTTTTTCGTTGTTTCAGAAAAAGTTGTTTACCCACTACAGCAACAAAATTTTGTGACGATACGATCTATGAAACATTTTATGAAGTATTCGTATATCTTTACGATTTATTTTCTAAGATTGAAGAAGAACAGTACCAAATGCGTTACATTTGCATTCAAGTTTAGTAGCCTAGCGATACCCACTGAGGAAAAGGTCCAATATATTTTGAAATATAAGGAGAAAATTAAACTTTTATAAAACCATCATCGACGAGTAACATAACTAACATTCAGTTGCTAATTGCTGAATTTTTGTTGCATTAGAACAAAAGACTAGAAGTTTCGTCTGGTTAAACAGACAAAAATTATAGAGATAAACAAAAACTGGTTTTACAAGCGTTAACTGGAATATGTTTCTGAATTTTGGCATCTATCGTAAGACGACGAGTTGTTTGATTTACTTTTAGGCAACTTCAATCTTTGCTTTTTTTGGCAAAACTTGACACGTAAACTTTTGCTAATGAATGTGCAGACAAGTTTTGTTTTCAAAATTTGAAAAAATACTTAGTATAAATAATAGCAATAATTTAATTACTAGAACGCAAATACAAAATCAAAAATATTGAATAGTATAATTATCAGCAATTTAAACTTGCAAAGTGATAGATTGGGAATGACCGGTCAATGGCCCTTGAACTGCCAATGATAATAATCAAACTACTATGATTACAGAATCAAAGACAAATAAATATATACACATATACGTATACTTATATATATAATTCACATCATTTATTAAGTTTATTTATAATTAAATAAATATATGTTATTGTACATGTGATTCAACAAACGCTATCTCTAAGTGTTACATGTAAGTTAGATATAGAATTATTAAAAGCTTTTGAAGCCTTGCTTGCTATGCAAAATTGGTGACGTGATTGACGACATGAAATTTATTTTTAAAAAAAAAACTTATTAATTATTCTGTACGCTTCTGTCGATTCTTTGAGTTTTCCATACCCGTCATCAAAGTTTTGAATACGGAGTGTAGTGCGCAGATAAGTATACTAAATTTCTCAAATCATTTGTCATAATTTATATAAAAAAAAACTTTTTTTAATTAATCTTTTATTTAACTAAGCTTTTATTTAATTAAGCTTTTATTGAACTAAAAGGTGGAAAATAAATTTCGTTTCAGTCACTTTTATGTGATTAAGCATTCATATCCTACCACCTTTTTATTATTTGCCACTTGCGGTGGACGCTACATTAAATTTGTGCGAATGTATGCAACCCACAAAAACTTTGTGCAGACCTATTGTATCGATCGATTCAGGATCATTTTCTGAATCGATCTAAGCTTGTCTGTTTGCCTTTCTGTCTGTCCGATGTATTTTCATGGGATCTATGCGTTGCATTTTCTGAAATGTTTTCACGAAATTTGGCCTAAAGACAATGCTGTTCAAAATGGATCGAATCAGACTGCTTTTACGATCACTTCCCACATAACGCCTTAATTGGAAAGAGTGATTACCGCCACAATGAATATTTTCAAGATTTTTTTTTGTAAATTTGCCTTGCTACCCTATGTAAAGGTGTACGCAAAATTTCGGCATGATCGAGCATTCGAAAGTATCCGAAATAGCAGCCGAGATTTAAAAAAAGGTGTGATCGTATTGACAACAAAAGTAAATTAAATAAAAGGATGATATTCCAATATCTATCCAAAGAAAATTTTATTTTACATAAATCGGATGGATTTATTATAGAACGCAATAGCGGAAATTTCATTGAATTTATGAAATTCTTGCTAATGAATGTAGATTTGTATGCGCAATCGGTAAAATTATAACGCTTGCAATTCCCAGATACATATAGTTTATCGGTCAGTATTGAAACAATTTCGCATATTTGTATTCGTTATTAACGCCATTTGTATCTATTTAGACCTTCGTTTAATCGATATCTATAGAGATCGTATTGAAAACGAACTTGAAAATCTAAATCTCCACAACTTTGCAAATTATCTCCGGGAAACACCTTACGATACTCTATTCCGTTAGTAAATTTGGCAAATATTTGTAGCATTTGGGGATATTAAAAAACGAATTGCATTTCTTTTACCTTCCTCGCGGCTTATATTTATCTTCCTTGAAAAAAGAATAATGCATCAAAACTGTTTATATATGTACGTAAGAAATTGCATTCATGTACGCCATTTTGTGTTTCAATTCTTCAGCTGTTTGTGATGTATCTATTGCCATTGAATGTGAACCGTGAATTCGTATATTACCATCATTTTTTCATCTCAGTTTGCTTCAAAAATAGGAAACCTAACAACAATACAACTTGACAGAAACTTGCGTTTATTAAGAATTCGTCCGACAGCTGTCGTTTTCAAAATATGAGAACTATACCTTCAACATAAAGTTCGAAGACAGCATATTATTTTCATTGACCAAGAAATTGAGAGGATAAATTAAAAATATATTTTTCCATTAACTTCGAAAGATTCATTGCATGGTCGAGATATAATTTATTTTTATAAATTTGAATAAAAAATGAACTGATATAATAATTTTACAAACTTGATAGAGGATATAGAAGTTTAAAGTGAGAAATTCATTCTCCGAAATTAGGACATAAAAAAGTAGTAAAGTCTTTTCCAGACCAAATATCTCACCGATTTATAATAAATTATTATACGAAAAAATGTTGCTTTATATTATTGAAATGTATTTAAATGAGTGAAATTTCTGAATTTATGTATCACAATTTACTGTTTTGAATTATTATAGGTCCATATAGTAGGTTTCCAGATTCTTTATAAGACATGTAAAGTTGCTACATTTTGAAATAATGATTTGTAGGCAGAAATATATGTATAATAATGTGTAATAAAAATTGTTTTAGGTCAATGAGAATGACTTGGCAGACTTTTTGTAATATTTAATTAGCGAGACTCTTTTTTCATTAAGAATCAGGCATTGTCAACAATAAAACATATAAAAACATTACAGTTTGGCCAAGCCGATCATAAAAGACCCTACATTGATTTAGCTAATACAATTCTTCGTTTACTTTCGTGATAAAATTTCAAAAGTCATACTTTGTTTCCGTGTTAAGACATGTTGTCTTGCCCTATACGGCGTGGAACCTATAGGATGGAGGGACGTGGTCCAAATTTAGCAAATTCAGTCTATCTGTCAACGATCTTTTTCTTTCTTTTTTCTTCTTTCTGACATCATGTATGGTATTAAAAACCGGACTTTGTTGTCATATAAAGACTTACTTTTCATGAGAACCCTTCTATGTTGTGGGGTCTAAAAAAACAGATCTACATGTTCCCAATGTACTAAAATTTGTATTTATATCAAATATTGTATAATATTATGTTAAAATATTAAAAATTAAAATTTCGTATCATACGAAAGTTTACCTTTCGTAGAAACCGATATATTGGAAGAGCTTCAAAAAATGGTATCATTCAATCCACATTTTTCAAATTTATTTTATACAGAGTTTTATACATAGTTTCTATTGATTTTTGTCGAGAAATATTAGAAATTGTAATTCTGCATATAATGATTCCTTTCAGACGTGGCGGTTTATGTGGAATGGTGATACAAATGGTCCGAGCTAATCCATTTTCAATAACGTTCGTCCTTGAGCCAAAACACGCCAGGTAACCAATATGTCGTCAAAGTGATCTAAAAGTTGCGACTTGCAGTTTGAACAAGATATACATGGACGGACATCAGAGGGACAAACAAACCTAAATCGAGAAAGATGATTCTGAATCAATCTGTATAATGAAAGGTGGCAATGTATTCCATACGTTCGCATAAATTTAATACGATTAGTTAACTTGGACATAAGGATATTATTTAATTTGTTTTCGTATTCATTATTAAAGGTTACGAAAATTTCGCAGCAAGAACTTCTGGAAGGACATAAGATTCTGAATTGATTTGAGCACGCCTTTCTGTTTGTCGCTGAATGTTTCATGGAGGTCAACATTGAAGTTGTTAAAGCCTTGCAGATACATCTTTAAGATCATGTAAAAGATGACATTGGAAAAATGAACGCAACCTTTACCCGCCGTTGCCTCATAGCGAGAAAGAAATTCTTTGCAACACACACATACAAACACACAGTTGCCTCCACGAAATCTTTAAATTCTCGCAATTATCATAGAAGTCGAAAAGAATCGACCCCAACTCAGTCGGAGCTTATATACGATGCGCTCTTGTTACGGCTGTAGCGATATTTAATACCTTAGAGAACTTTTTACAAAAGCTCTTCTTTCTTGACTCTATCCAAATAATGCATTATTTCTTAAATTTAACAAAGTTCAATATCCGCTAAAAATGAAATCAATAATAATTATTATTGAAAATTGAAAAGACTATAGTTTGTATATTCTCACGTGCCACAGACGATGTCTATAATTGTCATACCATCGATAGTGCGGAAGCAATGTTTTGCATAATTATTATGCTTTCAATGTACGTATTGCCGATAATAACAATTATAATGACGTTGAGGTGCTTTCATGGTTAAACGCCAAAGACATTAAAAACAAAAAAAACTCTTCGAATCGAATGAATTTATAAAACGTTTTTGATGAATGTTTGTTGAATCGCGTAACCAGTTTCTAAGTCTCAGCCGGTATAAAATGTGAGCGTGTTAATGGTTTAATGCATTTTGTTTACTAACAAAATATTTTTTTAACACAATCAAAACACTTTGAATTTGTTTATTAGATTACTTACTGTCTTTTGTGTGTATAAAGCATTAGCAAGTTAAAGTTTCATTATTCATCACGGGGTGCCTATGGATTTTCTACAATTAAACTTAAACTTAGCGTCATTTCAAAATACTTATGAAATTTTCTTATTCGATGGAAATTTTATTTTTTTTTTAATTAGTTCAAAGTCTATGTAATGTAAATGTACTAACAAATGGACTTTAGTACTAGCAGATCAATACGAATTTCCGATAGATGCGTCAATCATTATTTTTATTCATTGTATATTAAAGTTGTTGTTCGTATCGTAAGACTATTAGAGTTAATCACATGCACTAGCATATATGGGCAGAGATAAAATAACCAGCAACAGAGCGATGTTCGTCTTGGACTAAATCAAAAATATCTAACATTTCAAGGAAACGAATAAACACATATCACCTTTCTTGGTTAGTTAACGTTATTGCTGAGGTCATTTTGTTATTATAGATGCAGGTAATTAAATGCGAAAAAGACAAATCTAATTCCGAAGAATTTGTTTAAAGCGCAAATATTTTAGTGTGTACTGCAAAAAAGAAGTAATAAATATTATAAAGGTTTTACAATATTACCGTCAGTGTCGGTTTTATTTATAAATAACTTGTTTTTAGTTAAAATACTTCTACTTTCAAACTTTAGATTCGTTCCTTGCGAACTTAATTTGTTTTTTAATTGTACTAGGTGTGTTTGTAGACAGACTGGCGCTCTTTTCTGAATTCCTATGCACAATTCATTTGAGGGCACAACCAAGGTTTTAATGTTCTTTTTAAATATTATTTAATTGGAGAATTCTAATAATAATTGAGGGCGTCTATACATCAATAATACTTTTGAAAATCCTTTTGAATCCATACGCTACCCATGTGTACATGTCAATAGTCATGATTGCTGTATCTCGGTCAAGTTACCAATTAATACAATTATAATATGCTTTCAAGGTTTTTATTTTATTTCTATTTCGGAGAATAAAAATTGATTTTTTTTTCAATAAAATTCGATACATGAAGCACTACCGGTCAAATAACCTGTCTTTTAAATAAGAATATAATGACAAACTGTTTTACATTCGCAAAGTTGCTATAATTCAGTCATAGCAATTATACTACATTATACAACATTAGAGAAATAAATTCGATACCAAGAATTATCACCACCCCTATCTGAAAATTGTGTAAAAGAATTGTCTTGATCGCCATATAATAATGGATGAGTAGTGGGTGAGAAAAGCGATCTCTGCTAATTGAAACCAGGGCAGTAAAATTATAAAACAGTTAAGGGTGTGAAAGTGGCAACTACTAGCGTTAAACAATCAAATATTACTCTAAATATGACTCTATTATGAGTACGAATGGAAAGAGTATTGACCAAGTATCCACGGTCTAGTGGTTACATTTTTTAGTAGAAATTTTCAATCTCATATTTCACTTAGGAGAATATTTTTTTCATATCAAATTTTACCTAATTAACGAAAATTTATATTTTGTTTACCATATTCGTTTAAAGAAAGCTCCAAAATAGTTCTTTTTTTAACTATATTTTCATATGAATTCCTCCAAGGCTTTGGTCAACAGAGCTCTGTTAATCGCTTAACTGGCCTATATTAAGATACGTGGTTCGTGACTTTGCTAATTAAATTTACATTTAACTGTATACTCTTTAAAAATTTTACGCCCATTTTTTGATTAAAACGTACAAAGTTTAAAGTCAATGTCTACTATAAATTGTGGGTTTTATACCTGCCCTGGGCTTCAAATTTGATCGATGCCTTTTCGGTTTGTAGGCAAGCGTTCTAGTAGAACATCATAGTCACACAGAGACAGATAAATACTGGCCAAACGGAACTCTTTAATACGTATTTCTCGATGTTTGCAAATGGAAGAATAAATAAAACGTTGGTAGATCGACTATTTTTGCGTCAAAAAATCAGGGGAGCTATAAAAATGATTTTCCAGAGTACGAATTTCTCCTGAGAAGCGTACTTTGTTTACATGGTATAGAACATATCCCAAAGCTAATGCAATATTCTTGTTATATTCGTAATTTCCAACCACTTGCAATTCTTACAATTTATAATTTGCTTAATTACTTCCAACTTAGCAACAGTTATTGTTGGCATTTTTCCCATTAAGAGCATTTAAATTATTTTTTTATTGATTATTAAGTTTTCCACTTTACTAGTCCAAGAATTTAATTAATCTTAAAATAATATAAAATTACTTTTAAAAGCTATATAAATTGCTTAGAAGTAAGAAGACTTAGTTTCAAGATCAATTTTTTTTAGTTGTTTTACAAGTCAAACAACTATGAGACTTAAATATATTGTATATACTACAATACAATGTAAATACGGTTATGATTACTTACATTTAATTTATATGACGTACAAAGGTAGCGTTAGAAACTGACAAAGAAAACACAAAATTGTAAACAAAATATTTCTATATCGCAACACAGTTTCGGTTTAGCTGCACATAACATTTCGAGAAATGTTCAAAAACTTCGAAACGATGTTTTTATAGTGAGAATCGTCAAAGTTTTTAACGCAGTCATCAGATTCCATCTCTTCATCGTAGGCAAATCTTTCACTATCGAGTAATTTTTTCGCGTTTAGCAAGAGAAAATGCTTCTCGAGGGCCACATGCGACGAAGCACAAAACGTACGTGCAAATCGAGAAAAGTCTTGACGAAAAATATTTTTTCTTGCGAAATACTACCGTTTTTTTCTGACTTTAGAAAAATCTACAATTATTTCGCAAACCATCAACAATCTACGCAAAAAAATCTATTTAATTTTTTCGCAAAACATCTGCCGCTGATTGCTTTTTTGAAAGTGATCAATACCTTGCCAGCACAGGGAATTGTTCTCATCTCTCTTAGAATTGATTTTTCTCTTTCAATTCACTGTTTTGACTGTTCTCGGATATGAGGCAATGGACGAAACTTTTATTCATGGTGAAAAATCTACGCAAAAAATTCCAATTAATTTTTACCATTTCCAAATACTCGGTTGGCAGCATCCTTATAACACTGAGGGATCGCTGGTCTTGCTCTTTATGTTTGTCTTATGTCTAAATTTTTACAGAGCTTTTTATAATGTCTATTTTTCGGCCAGCTCGCGTTCTTTGAGCCAGGGTCATTTTGGGGATTTTTCCACCACTTCCGGTGTGGTCAGTTTTGGTTCGAACATCGCGATTTTCGCTTTGCCAGATCATGCGGTCTCCTTTAAACTACACCATGGTATATTTTATGAAAGAAAAGTGTTACGTAACGTTATGTTTACAATATTCACTGAGCGCCTCCATCATTGGTGGCTGTCTAACAAATATTAAGCAACGTACTATCTTCCAACTTCAAAGATAGTCTTTGCAATATTCTTCCGTATTGTCGACCAAAACAGTTCTTCTTTGAATAGCAACCTTTCCGTATACTTAAGTAACCCTGCGAATGTCTTCGTATGTATATATGCTGAAGCGATTTCGAATTATTGTATTATAAAAATTAAATATTTATATGTATTTAAACTTAATGCGTAGTTGACAGAAAACCTTATCAGTCCCAGTGTAAACGAGCTCAAAAAAGGGCGATGATTGCTACGCCGTGAGAATTACATTAATTCTATGTTGAAATGACCTTTTTTAAGAAAATGAACATTTTCGTCTGCTTGAAGGTTTACTTTTTTTAAAGTTAATCAAAAACATTTTTACTTATTTTTTCATTTAATTTTTAATTATTATACGCTTGTATTTTGCCGTCATATATTTTTTATTGTGTACGTTGTAATTAAAAAGCAGAAATTATAACAATAGTAATATTTCACATCTCGCAAAGCACACATGTTTAAATATGAAATGTTACAAAAATTTCGCATTTAGTTTTGCTAATGAGTAATTTTCCGTTTCGAAATGAAATTATTTTTTTGTTGTTTTTTTAAATAATCTTCAAATGTTGAAACAATAAACAGCTAAAGCTGGACTTTTGTTCCAAGTTGTTATCGTTTCTAATAAAAATGCATTTTTTAAATTAGGGTTACAAAATTAATAAAGTTGTATTGAATAACTTTGTTTCTCAATTTTAAGCCTATCACTATTTAGAATTATAAAGAAGGAAAGTATTATACGCGTTCTGAAACGAAATCGAAAAACTTATATTTATTACGTATACACTATTTACGATATCTTGAAATATTCCGCGCAATTCCACTGAAAAATAACAATCTGACTTTTACTAGCACTGTAATTAAAATTTTAGTGGATATGCGCCCGTCCCACTCTAAGGAAATTCGGTTCAGTAATTCTCTATATGTAAAGACGCGAAAAAACACCCGGATCCATCTTTTCTTTTCGTTAGTCTTTTGTTAGCAGTGAGCGTTATTTGTACGAAATGTCGCTGAAGAACCGAACGTACTCGTAAGGGCGATAATATTTATATTGTCTTTCCTATGAGTGCGGCGATTAAAAACGAACAGCACAAGATTTTACGGTTGCGTATATGTGCCGACCTTCACGGAAGTCCAAATCAAATTTGTAAGTGTTGTATGCATACTTTAGAATGATGCCGCAATTTGTAACATAAAACTTAAAGCCACATTTTATTGCACGTACTTTGGTTTAGAAAATAGGCCAAATCGATCAAAGGACAAGCCTACAGTACAAAATAAGCTGAGCATATCTTTACTTTCTGTGGGTTTTACTTACTAATTATAGTAAAAGTTTCCATGGTATTCCATAAAAATGGAAAAAATCTGCTACGTCTACCGAATATTATAGAGTATCAATCTATTTTTGAAGCTAAAGGTTGTGGGTATAAAAGATTTGGTACGGCCAAGTCTAATTTTCTTACTTCGAATTTTGAAATACACACACATTTCGCTTAAAATTTAAGGTTTCTATACGAGATATGTTTATATTCCATAGATGTATGCAGCGAAGACTTCATATAGCACACGGAATCTTAAATGGAACAGATTTACCTGCTAGCTTGTGTATTGAAATCTTCTAAAAACTTTATTTATAAAAAAAATTTTTATTTGAAATTTGAAAAATTGTTAATTTTTCGTTTTTCCTTAAAATGTAGTCTGTAGGTAATAAAGTTTATCTGATGCAGACTTAAATTATGAGTGTTTTATTTAATAAAATACGGTTATCAAGAGTAAAAATTAGTTGGATTGGACCAGGTATGACAAAAGTCGCAACATAATACGAATTTTCAGCTCATATAACTACTCACGAAGTGCTATCTAATCATACGAAAATGCGATGTAAAGATACATTGCTTGAGTACATTTCAGCTTCATATTGTTTGAAGTTATGACTATTTTTCTCAACTTTCAAAGTTTATCAATGAAGTTCATGCCCATGTTTCAGCTTATCTGCAAAAAAAAAAAATTCCTGCGGATTTCTGATAAAAAATTTCCAATTTCTTATCGAATTTTTCGGTGGTCTGTAGGGCATAAAAGCGAAGATTGTTTCATAATAATTGTTACGGTATCTGATATCGGTGGCTAAATATCGTATATTTTTTATATAATCATATATTTATTTGGAAATATTTTTGACATAATTATAGGTGAATTGCAAGAGATTTCAAAATTTGTGATGTGTTAAAAAGAAAAATTTATTTTTCTAAGTTTTTGCGATTTCATGAAGCTTAATCGAAGTGTAAGCAGACATATTCAAATCATCATAACCAGTTTTCTTTATTGGCTATATAGAGGGATAAAGTTTCCATATTTAACAGCGGTACAAAAATTATTCAAATCTAAAATGTGACAAAAATACCAAAAAATGAGACAAAAAATCAAATCCAAACGTATTTTTTGTAATTATATATATAAAGGCTATTATATCGATTAGTGGTCCTTTTGACACACATAAGTTATGATAGTTCGTGTCTGGCCCTACGTAAAACATGGGTATAGAGGAAATTTCGTGTTTTTATTGTACATTTTAACGATGTTGATCATTAATTAACTTTAGAAATTAAATGCCATTTGAAATTTTGAATTTGAAATTAGTTATTCATACTTTACTGAAAGAGGATCTGCGTGCAAAAATAAACATTTCTGTCGTACCGACTAACTTTTGAATATATGCCAACGAATCTTATCAAGATCATTTATGAACATAACGAAATTTACAACAAGAATGTTTATGAAAACCAGATCTTTAGGAATAGAAAAATTATTACAGCAGATTTGCTTATTTAATATAACCCGAAATCTACGAGACTCAAAGTGATTATGACCGGTCCGGTAGAAAAGTAAGTAGAAAATTAAAAAAATCTGAAAATACTTTAATCGGTAACGTACAACCTACAGGTGATATAGATGTTTGAGTTGCACTCTGCTATTTTAAAATTGTATTGAGAAACATACAAAAATCAAGAGACTTTCTAAACGGTCTGGTATCTTATAATCCATGAGAAATACTTATTTTAGGCACATCTATCATACTTCATTCTATACTGAGCTGAGCGAGGGTATAAGTGAAATTATTTGAAATGCTTTTTACCGCTCAAAACATAATTTTAATGATCACTACGAGTTGTTTTTTTATCAAACGATTGAATCAAAACTTTCTCGTATACATTTATTAGTATTTCTTATATATATCGCTTTACTTATGTGAATAAAAGATATATTATATGTATCTACATAGAACATAAAATTTAAAAAAAAAAAAGCTAAGTATTCTGAATAGAACAACTGAAAGTAAACCAAAAATACAAAAACATCTAAAAGAGGAGAAAACAAACACAAAGATATAGCGATAAATTCAACTGCATTGTAGGAAAACAGAAATTACCATAAAAGAGAAATCATTAAATGGGGACAAGAAATGAAAGAGGCGATAAAGCTGTATTCACCTTTGATGGAATATTGTATACCCACTACTTAAAGTAAATATATAACAACAATTTTTTTTTCAAGCTAGCTTGCCCACTTTAGATCATTTATTATATATTAGGTCGTGAATAGAATATATGGATGTATATAAGAGAATATATTAATATGTTCAAGGGCTTTAGTGTTATTGTAAATCCTAAAGCACATTTCAGAATTGCTATATGGTATATAGAGATTTAAACAGAGAGAATTCAGAAACACGTCAAGCTCTTTAAGGTGCATTTTGTGATTGATGAAGTCAAGATCATGGATTTGAAACTTAAGTTAGACACATAAATTTGATCTCAACGGTACCATTTCCAGTTAATTCCAAATTGAAAGTGAGGGACATTGGCTTACATATCCATTAACAAATAACAAAAATATCCTTAATCTACTAGTTCAAAAATGTTATCTAAAACTTTAAGATGAAGAAATAAAAATATCCGCCTTAAATATTGACAAAGGGAGTCCACGGACCCGGGTAAGCATAACGAAAAGTTTATATATTTCAGATGGGAAAGACTTCAAATAATGAAATTTGATCTGTTCTTTCTGAGCACACTACGACCTTCCCCGCGTCTTGCAATATCACTTAGGTAAAAATTGTGTTTTACAAGAAATTGACAATGAATTAATTAACGGAGTGTATAAGGATATTCGGTTTCAGGGAAATTTAAGCTCTTTTAGTTTTAATAATTCTGGGTGCGTTTTTGAGCTCTTGACGCCCACTCTCAGATGTGATGCCTCTAATTGAATTGAGAATATATAAACAAGGTTTTCACTTCCTATTTATTTTTTTGTTATCGAAAATCTAACCCAAACATATAGACGTAAGAAATGGGATGATAAAGTTAATATATCTCTATCTTACTAAGGCTTCGTAAAGCGCAAAAAAATAACAAAGAAATTTCCATATACAACATAAAAATTAAAGTAGGAAAAAAGTTCATTTGAATTTTTTTCATTCATTTTTTTTTTTTTTTTTATAATTAAAAGTAGGCATTAATACTTACTGTTGCGACCGCCTTCCCTGACACGATAAGTCAAATCATGGAAAGCGAGATCGACGGCTGGGCGTTTCGGCAAATGCTGGAGTGTTTTGGTTGGCGCTGGTACGATTTGTATTTTTGCATTTCCATGCCTGTTATCGTTTAAAAGATTCTTATTGTCGTTTTCTACCATTATGATATTTCTTCAAAAATTACAATTCACAGCCACATAAGAACTTTAAACCCTTTTTTAAATATTTTCTTTGCTTTGTAGATGCGCAAAATTTTCCAATGGAAAATCTATTTTTAATTAAATATTTATTAAGCTTTCTTTCGTTTTAGTTGGGTAAAAATTGCTGTTTTTATATTTTTGAACACTTTTACTTCTTTACTTCGTGTAAATTAGTCACCCCTTTACATCAGAAAGCGCAAAAATAAGAAAAGACTATAACTACTCGCGTTCACAGTACGATCGCAACTAATTCCTATTCACACTGTTCAAGAGTAAAATAAATTTAACAAGCAATGCCGTCCTCACTACGGCTTTAGAACTTAAATAAAACAATAACAGAAAAAGAAAGAAAGAAAGAATAATCGCTTTGCTGTCCTCATATCAAACTAAAGCAAATTTAAACACTCAGTCACTTGAAAGAGAAAGAGATTAACATCTAAAGGGCTAATTAGAGAAAATTAATAAAATTAAATTAATTTGTCTTTTGGTGAAGGGACTTTTTAGTTTCTCTTAGGGTTTCAAATTGCTTTATATGCACTGTAGCTCTAGTATTAAGGTTGTAACAATTGTCTAAGTAAGGCAGCAGTTGAATTCTATATCCTTTGTAGTTTCTCTTTGTCAATAGGCTACTGAACCATCAGGAATGAGGAGAACTTTTATATACGAAGATGTTAGCGAGGACTTGAAATAAATGTAAAAATTTCGATATCTCTAAAAAAGTGGCAGTCGATCGCCCAGTTGATAAATCATTTAAGAGTGGAGCCTTTTTATTAAAAAAAAAATAGAAATTAAACGCAAAATTCTAAAGATTGTCTTGAGCTAAGTCGTGTAAAACTTGCAAAGTATATATTTGATATTAGAGGAAGTATATCTTAAGTTTTTTGTTTTGTTTTGTTAGTACTAAACTTAGAGAGGGTTGATTGAGAAACTTTAAGTGATGCTAAAGTAAATATTTAACGTGACTTTTGAGATTTCCAGAAAGCGTTTTAACAAAAAAAAGCTAAATTTAACTGAAAAATAGAAGTTCGGTTCAATTTTTTTTTAATTTCTACAATAAAATGAAGTCAAAGGCCGCAGAGCATATTTATACATTGTGCTAATTGTCTACCTTCTGTTTTTTTACGTCCTCTAAAGATCTTTAAAAATAAACTGAGTTATTAATTTTCTATTAACAAGAATTTTTTAATTTTTTTAATGAATCAAAATTTCAACAAGAAACTGAATCTAAAAAAGGCCTGGCTTTAACTAATTAATTAACGTCAATTTTTAAAAAAGAAAAATCCACTATCTATCTGTTGATATAAATGCTGCAAAATGTTAGCAATGTTTTAACGGATTTCTTTTTCTTTCTTCTACATAATCCTAAATAATTTATTAAAGCATATTAATACTAACGAAACTTTTTCAAGATTTTAAGCGACTTTAAAGTATGAGATCTTGGCAAAGTTGTCACTAATACGTTTGTAAGTAAAGTTTCATCGAAAGTACGTAATTTTTCATGATCATTTTGCGATGGTACAATTTCCAAGTATAGATAATAACGTTTACGCGTATTTGAAAGTTTCAAATTATGTCGTGGTATATATGGAATTCATTTTAATAAAATTTGCTAAAAACGTACTGTTCAGCTACTTGATTTTGACATATGAAAAACAAAAATCAATGTAAAGAACTGTATAATATGATACGATATGGTGCAGCTAAACCGACCTTTAGCGCTTACATATAGAGGCATTTATTTGAATGCACTGCTCTACCAGTTTTCTCATTGCACTCAATACAATTTCTCTCTTCCTTTGTTTTTTTTAGTTCTTATTAGCTTTGAGAGAGTAAATTTAAAACATTACACTTTCAACCGCTGATAACATTGTTGTTCATTTCTTTGTATGTTTATAAATTAATGAATTCATTGATTGTTTTGTTAGAAGGTTGTCGCTGTGGTTTTAATTTTTTTTTTTTAATGGGAAAACCGAACTTTGATCGCTAATTAAGGGTTTAAGCAGAAGTTCGATTTTTTTCTATCTGCATAATTTATGTATAGGACTGTTCAATTATAATAGAGGAATTGATTCAACTATACTTGCCTCCTGCTAATAAGACGATTGCTACTCACAGTGCGCTTAACACGATTCCACTAATGATCCTTTTTATCTTTCTAATGTAGATTAAAGATTAGATATCGACCAGTCTTAAACATATTTGTATTCCTGCTTAATTTGATAGTATGTCTTTATGATATGTTCTTAAATATTCACTTCTGCGTGTGTTATGTTACCTTTCGTCTATGCGTGAGTTTTGCGTGTGAGTTTTGGTAAATAGTTTACTGTTGCGACTCATATGTAAAAGTCTTTAGCTAGTGTTCGTGGTTGTCTCGAAAAAAATGACTATAAAAGCTACATTTCTGATCAATTTGTTGGGAGAATGGTCTACGGGTAATGTTTTAGAGCTGTCAACGCTAAATACTGATTAGCAAGAATTAAATGTTAGAGCTTCTGTGGGAATTTTTCGCGAATTTGCCATCCATTTTTCAATCTTTTTTTATTTTGTTTTAACTATTTTGTTCGTAATACTGTATTCAAAATACAATATAACTTCGTTAGTTGGAGATTTCAATGAAAATAGTGTCACAAATTTCAACTTTCTCTTATATGTAACATAGCACACCTAAATGTTATATATAGACAGACTTATGATGTATACGAACGAAATGTATGCGAGCCAAAATGCAACTACAAACATCTATCACAGCCCCTTTACGTAATTAAGCTTAAACTTCTATCATTTAATCTTTGAAATAAAACGATTTGTTGCCAATTTGTACGTATTATTTCGCCATCGGTTGAATGGCTCCCAATGAGAACGAAACAGTCGAAGTAAGAAAAAAGAAAATGTTTTAAAAACCTTTCGTGTTTATTTTTGGATTTAAATTATTTATACGGCTAAAACAGTAGGTATTTGAACAAGTTCAGGTATTTTAAACAACAGAACTTTTCATTAAACAGGAAAAATTTACTGTAATTGTGCACGCCCAGGCGTTTTACCTGTGATTCGTCTTCAAACTGCGTTAAGCTTCTTTTCATCAATCATGGCAATTGTCTGTGAACAGTCTCATGAATTTAATGTTCACTGTCAAGGTGAAGTACTTTTTTCTTATACAATTTTTTATAACCTCTACCGCAATTCGCGAATATAACGATTCTCTTGTTTAGTTCATGACACTTAGAGCCATAAGATCACAACGGCAAATATATTCTTTATAACATTCGCCGTATTCCTCAGACATTTACATTGTTGATCAACCTAATAAGAAGATAACTTTTTTCATGTATTTTTAAATATTTTGTTTTGGTTCAAAAATGATCCAATTCAATCCAGAGTTGAGAAAACTTTGATAATGATGAATGCGCTTGATTGTTCTTTTCTAGGATATTTGCAGTGTTTTGTGCGTTCTAATACGTTGTGAAAACATTGGAAATTTTACGCTTTCATCAAAATAAATAAAAAATAATAGTAAGCGATAGGTGCAAACGGATTCGCTCTAAGCTAAACGATATTTTCATTTCAAAATTCGAAATTCTTAACAAAAGCAGACGTACTGTATTGTGGTTTATCTGGTTTGATGGTTACATTGCATTCTTGATTAATGCGTTATAGACAGACCTTAAAACGGGTTATAGACAGACCTTTACGCTAAACTACAATATTTATATCATCACTCTCTCACCCAATCTGACGTGCTGTTATTCCGTTATATTTAATTATCTACACATCTATACACATATACTTATGAATATCACTTGTAAATAACTTAAATAACTCAAAAATGAAACAAGTTTTTTTGTGTTTCTTAGATATTTCAATACCAACTCATGTTCATGTTCTGCCGCGTACGAGCATATGAAGATAGAAATAATAGCGTTTAATAATATGATAGTTTGTTATTTAACTTAATATCAATTATAAGAATACGTGATAAGTGTGAACTTTGGAATTATTTTTTATTTAATGCTTTTTTTAACATTTCAACATTTAGGAAAGAAACGAACGATTAGCACAAAAATCTTATCAAACAAGAAAGCTTAGAATCGTATATAGCAGGGGTGGTCAACTATTATCCTCGTTAGCAGAATCGATTTTACGTTGCGAAACCACTGCGACGACCCAAATAGAAAACATCGATTCTTAGTGCTAATAAAACTTAATATCGCATTTTTGGTTCATATACAAAAGAGAGAGAGAGAGAGAGAGAGAGAGAGAGAGAGAGAGAAAGAGGAAGAGAGAGTTTAGTATATAAAAAAGGCATTTATCTCTAAGTAATAAAACACTAATCACTCATAATGATATCAGAAGAATTTATTTCCGATTTAGTAACAATAATTATCGGCAAATTCATAGCTGTAATTAAAAAAATTTTACGGTATTGCATTTTCTAAAAGGAAACCCCATTTCGTAATGTAAACAATATGAAAAAAGTAAAAAAGTTACGTTCGGTTGTGACCGAATTTTTTATACCACAAAACTTTACCTTATAAAATGCCCAACAGAAAAAGATATAAAATGGCGATACTTTACAATATTAGGTGGAATTGGCTGATTTTTTCCACATTCATAAATGTACATAGGATCTACGTGGAAATTTTTATCATTTTATAGACGATAATTCATTAGTAATGAGCAAATATGAAATTTTTAGCTTGTGAAAGTGGTGATGATCTCAGTTATGTTGTAGTCTACTTTTGTCACTCAGTACTTTCACATACCTATACCTGTAGACATACAGAAGAACAGACAGGCCTCGATCGATTAGCAATGTGTTAGCGATCTAGTATATACATACTTGGTGCGAAGCTTTCTTCTAAGCATTGTAACCGGCTTGATTAACCTTACTTATCGGTGGTGGATAAATATATGAAAGCAAATCCATTACTTAATTAATTTTCCCTAGTTGGAGATCATGGAGTAGACAAAACTATAATTAACATTAAAAATATTATAGTCGGTCAAGTCCGACCATTACGACACTTTCCTTAATACAACTCTTCAATTACAAATATATTATGGTCTTATCCGAAAATTAGACTTATGTGGTCCAAACTTGGTATAGTTAATTTTTATGTCAAATTACTATTAGGGACTCAGTTTCATCACAAAATATTAAAAATTTAAACTTTTTACCATGTAATGACTTACTTTTCGTCAAACCACTTATGTAAGGTGATTTCCAAAAAATAGATCTACGTAGGACCAGATTCAGTGCAGTTAATTTTTATATTTTAATATATCAAAATTTTGTACCACATTTTCATAAGAAAAGTTATATAAAAAGTGGTTCAAAAATTCAAATTTTGCACGTTTAATTTATATAAAAAATTTAATTTATGCAAATAATAATTTTTACCGATTTTTGTTATATAAAGGTTTTTTTTTCAAATGGAGCGCTATATGAGAAGTAAAAATGATTGAAACGGATTCATTTTCAATAGTGTTCGTCCTTGGGACAAAACTTGTCAACTTGTATAATAAAAAATAGGTAAATCTTAAGCCCTTTTGGGTGCTACATATATCCGAACGAACTTATGCACGCACCATCATAGCAGCTTGAAACTAATTTTAAATGCAACGACAGATTACTCTCACATTTCGCATGATAACCCAGTGCAGGCCGTCCAACTTACGGAAGAAAATTTGTGACGATATCTTTTCGGTCTGTCTTTACAACGATAAACATTAGGTATTACTAACGTACGAACGACACGTGCATGCATTCAAAATCTAAGTGCAGTGCAATTTACGCTTATTTTTCGAAATTGCCTCAGTTTATAGCTATCGGTAATTTCTTTATGAGTTGATTACGATAATTTGCAAAAGTTGATCTTTGTAATGCTAAATTTAATTTCCCTGTTGATTTATGTGTTTCTATTCAATCTTTTAATCAAAACAGGTATCCATTGATATAAATCGTCTGAAATCCTATCGAGCATGTTTTCGAGTTTTTGAATTTTATATAGAGAACGATGATATTTTTATTTATTTATATACTTTTTAGAGCGAACGTATTGTATCCAGTAAGGCCAGCGATAAAGACCAGAAGCATTTGACTTATACCCGTTTTGTCTAAAATCGATTCGAAGCGAAGCATGTCTTTCTGCTCATCTGTCTGATCTCTAGCAAAGTTTCTTTATGTTCAACACACAAATCGTAACTTTTGAAAAAGTTATAGGGAAAAAATTTTGATTTTTATTATTTCTTTACAAAAATTCGTGAAAAACAGTATTTTTGCAAATTAGTAAATATGGAAAATTCGGACCAGAAGGGGGTATTTTTTGAATTTTTCCCATCCAAATGTTTTTACAAAAAGCAAGTCTTTATGTGGCTACAAAGTCTAACTTTCAGTACTTTATATTGAAAATTTGTTACTAATAATGATTTGGTCAATTTTCCGTAGAATGCTTGGACTTCGTAAGAAATGGAAGTATTATCTCGATCAAAAATAACGAGAATTCTTATATTTATCGAACAACCTAAACAGCAGTAAATTATTAAAATTTCTTTGCAATTTTAAATTAATGTCTGTGTCTATTTTAAAAACTAATTTCGCAACAATTCACCGAACAGTAATTACTTTGTTTACAGCAGCAGTTGCTTATGTAAATCTCCCTTTTCACCTTAGCAGGAATGGAAGTGGCATTTTTCGAAATTCAGCTGAAACTTGAAAAACTGTAACTAATTTATAAATCATAACCACATGCAAGTGATTCCCTTTAAATTTTAGAATGCTATTCACAAAGTCCCCATTATTTGATCTGGTGTCGGTTACCCATTTCATTTATTTCATCTACTTCTTTCATTCAGGTTCAAACATCAAATTTAGAAACGAGTACGAGCGGTTCCGTTTCATTGATTATTCGATGTTTTTAACACACATGAGACAAAAATTTCGCGCAAACATATTTCACGGCGTTTCGAAAAAAAAAATAGTTTCAATCAGTTTTCTGCTTAAGGTGGAGAAATTTCAGTATTAACTTCGCCAAAAAATGTTACGTAGGACTCTATCGCTAATTTGTTCATCGATTCTACATTTTTTATATCATTTCTTTGCATTTCAAATCTTTTCTTATTTAATAGAGATTAAGATTCTCGTACTCTCGTTACATAAGATTCGCCGATTTGGTAGGCTTTTTTCGAAAATTTAGTTTATCAAAACCAGAAATCAACTTTTCTTTTAATAATAAATAACGCTACAAAAGCAACTGAAAATGGTTCCGCATTATTTCACATAACTTCACACCCACATGAAACTATGAGTAGTAAATTTAAGCCGGAACAAATTATTGCTTGCAATTCACAGTGAAAGGCCGTCTGCATATCTAAGAAACTGAACTGATATGACTAAAATGTTTAAAAAAAAAAGACTAAAAACAAGTAAAATGAAAAAGAAAAAAGCATAGCCGACCGCATCAAGTAAAATTTATTATCTCATAACGATAGGTAAACGTAATAATGTATCGTAATCGAAGTCATGAAACATGGAACATAAAGAAGACGAGGGTTGAGAAAAATAAAAATAAATTATTTATGCTTCTGAAGAGATTAGTAATTTATTATGCGACTTGAACTTGATATCTCGCCATTCATCACCTAAATATTGATTCGGTATCTGAAGTCTAACGCGAATATATTTTTTTTTATTAAGAAAAAACGTCTTATGTATTCACGCATAGACGGCGTTCTAATCATTTAAAGTATTTTTCTCTTGTTACGATATTTCCTCTCTGATATTTGGAATCGGTGGCTTTTAGTTTAGTTTATGATACGGTTGTGCGTCAGCTTTAATGTCAATTTTTTGGAACGAGTGTAAAAGTGAAAATTTTCGGTTTATTTCATCTTTTATTTTCAAAGAAATTCATGAATTTCCCAATGATGCATAACAAATCTCTGATTGGTCAGTTCAAGCAGACAATGATCCAGTCAAAGTGAAAGTTAAAAAGAATAGTTCGCGTAACTCCTCAAAAGATGGTGGACAAAAAAGCGTAAAACAATTGAAAATTACTTGAAATGGTTTTATTCACAGGAATTATTGTTCTTCGATTGCTACTATGAATTAGTGCTGGCGTACAGAATTTGAAATTTTCTTAAATTTCTTGATGTTCACGGATGATGAGAAATTGTTTATACGCAACAATGTTACTTCAAAGCGGTTGCGATTAAAATATGATAGTGTAGTTCAAGCAAAAGTTAATTTTTATTAAAATAATTCATGCGGTTATATTACGCATAGAGGTGTTATGCGCTTTAAACTGATTCAAAGCAATTGAATTAATCAACGTGAACAGTAACTGTCAAAAACTGATGAGACTAGTAAAAGAGATCAAAAAAAGAAAAAGACTGTAAGGATTGCCTTTTCGCATAAGATTGTGACATTCCATGTACACCAAATTTAAAAACCGTTTTTTGTAATTCGTACGAAATTGTTAGTGCACTGGAAAAGTAAGCCATTTAGCCCTGTCCCTTTTCCCCACTTCTTTTTCCTTGACCATTATACCATATACACGCACAGAGAAAATCACCTGACTGACAGGTCATAAAAAACTTAAATAAAAATAAAAAGAGAGAATAAACCTTCACACGCGGCCACATATCATTTTTAATGACATTCGATAAGTTAGTACCTGTTTGACAGCCGTAAAACGTAAAGAGTTTTGATTACTTTTTCCACTACGGGAAAAAATTGATTTTCCTGTTGTTATTAAAAAATATTTCTTGAAAGCAAGAAACTCAAGAAAGACTTGACAAACATTATAAACGATTGAAAAATCTGTGATGTCACCTTCGAGGTAAAGACATGAAAATTAGCTGTAATCACAAACAATTCATGTGCGCTTTGTACTTCGCATGATAAGTTGAATACAAAAGAAGCTTTGCGCAACATTCGTATGAAAACTCTAGTGAAAGATATAGAGAGATTTCAAATCAATTTAACTACGTTCCTTTACCATTATGTAATTATGAATCAAACATGGATTCACTACTGCATAATCAATCTAACCATCAGATCAGATTCAAGCGACGTATTCTTTAAAGACCATCTAAAAAAAGGTTTGTTCGACTTGCATTATTTAAAAACTGTTAGGTGGATTGAATAATAAAATAATGTAAAATGAGGGGAACAGCCTCTTTCAGCGCAATAATTCTCATTTATCGGTCATCGTACAAGCGATATTGTATGAATTGAATTATGAGTTGTTTTCACAATCCCCAGATTTGATCTCCACTATCCATTCGGAAACTTTGCAAAAGACAGCCGTCTGCTTAGTGTTTTGCGTTAATGGAGGAGTTCGTATGGGAAAGAGACGAATGTTTTGAATTAATCAACAAATCTTATTATTTCGAAGACTTGAAATTTTTATTTATAAAAAATGGGATGAATATTAAGAGAAGCGGACTCTAATGAAGAAGTTTTGGAAGATAAAAATTATTTTGATTAGTTTTCCATTTTTACAGGTCCTGCAAGTCATATATAGATTGAGTGATAATTGAGCTTTCCTTTTTTTTGATTTGATTTTATTTTCTCGTAATTTTTGATAAAAACACGAACTGTACTTTTCTTTTTTTTTTTAAATTTCATCCAATAATAATCATTAAAAACTCAGGATGAATTTTTTTAAGATATGGGAAATGAAAATTAATATATGTTTGGAAGGTTTTTAAACGGCAGCTGATCAGGAAACCAGCATTCGGAGGCTGATCTCTGTTGCTCTATAGTAAAACCAAGGCTCATTGACAGTTAGAAAACACAAAGTTTTTCGTAATTGGCTTTTTAAAATTAATTTTTCAATTTAGTACAATTCATACGGTGTTTATTTGTTTCAAGCTCTTGTACAAAAAAAAAACGGAAAATGCAAACATAGCCGTGCGATAAAACCGTTATAAGTTCAAATTTTTTCTCTAGAGGTACTCCATACCTCATTTACTATTCAACCTATATGTATAGAGAAACCCCTACGGAAATATCACACCCGTTCAGTGCAAAAAGTTTTTGTTTCGTAATTAATTTCTCTTAAAAAATGAGCGTAATTTTCTTTGCACTCATATTGCAGTCGATTTGATAGACGAATTTAAAGTTATAGCAAGAAACAAACGAACTGCAAATCCCGTAGCAACCGGTTGCTACCACTTAACATTGAGCAATATTTCATTGCTATGCTATTAAATGATTGTATACTTGTATACGAACTAAGCAACAATTGCTAAAAATTTAATTTCGCAACAAATGGTTAGTTGTTCTTATGCAGCGGGGAATTTTCATGACAAATATTTTCATTTAATTTTTATTTACTTACTGATCATCCGTAAATAATAGATTTATATCGAATTTGTGTTTTTGATTATTTTTAGAATTTCTCCGAAACATTACGGATACAAAAGGTATAATAAACACACGGGTAACAAAAAATGTTGAATATTTTTTGTTTTGTTTTTAGATGAACATGAACGCAATTAACAATTGTTTTACACTCATTAACCCGATATATTTATATTGTTGTCAAAGGTCGTTGGTCTTTGCTTTATATTGCTAGATGTATATAGTTTGATTAGTTTTATAATACGAAAGGCGCGCTTGAAAGTAAACAACACTTTTTTAATTTCCCGAAAACTTTGATACGTACATGCACTGTTAAGACATCCGCTTTCTTCGCTTTACATTCCAATGTATGCAAAACCAATACAAAAACTAAATCGTGTAATTACTAAATGAAAATTTGTAACCGCAGCGAAGAGTTTCGTATTTGTTGTTTATACTTGTTTTCCAAGTGAGTTATCGTTGCTATGTTTTTGCACAATTTGAGTATATAAAACTCACAAGAGATTGTGCTTACACATAGAAAACATAAAATAACATAACACACTGACAATATTTGAAGAAAACAACTCGCACGTACATAAGCAATATATCTACGACGAGGCTAGCACTTGTTGTTAAATAAGAATGCGAAGCATGTATATTTGATGTAAATACATAGTGACATACATATGGAGTAAATAGATAATAGTTAATTTTATATGTATAACGGTGCATACACTGCAAAAAAAGAACTTGTTACTGATTTAAATATTCAAAATACACTCAGTCTTGTTTAAGTTCCACAAAAAAGCCATTTTTGCGATATTTTATGCTTTTGTGACTTTGGCTTTGGCCGTTTTACGAATGACTTTTATTCAAAATTTCATAACAAAGCCGTCAAGAGAAAAATTAAATTTTTCTTGTCGGTAAAGACCGTTAAGATTACATACAACAAAATGTATTTATATCAGAGAGGATAGTAGGATCTTATGTGATTCAATTAATCTCATTGATGCAATGTTATGCTAAATTACGTTACATTATGTCATGTTTTTGACGATTTATTTTCGTGGAAAATGCAAGATGCTTCACTTACTAAACGATCTATGGAGCGCTGAGAGTTGTGCTGTGTTTGTGGTATAATGCTTTCACGAATACCGATCTCAATGTGATTTACTTTCATGTTGGGACTCCTTTAAACCTCGTTGCAAAGCAACTCTATTGCTTAGCCGAAGTCTAATTTTTAAGGAGACAAAAAAAAACGGAGTGCCCTATCCATAAAAGTTAAAATTTGTTGTTATAGACTTATAAGTTGTCAACATTGTCAACAATTATAATATAACATATAATACAATCTATAGCACTTTATTATAATAAAATATGTGTAGCATTATAAGATAAAATAATACGTATAGTAAATGCATTATTAACGTGTAATATTTTATTTGGAGATATTTAATAAATTATCTCTGAACCACTTAAACCACAGAACGTGACTGCTATTAAAGATAAAATGGCGATTAAGTGATCTTAGAGATTAGCAGAAGACCTTCTTGCTCGCTTTTCAGGGTTTTTTAATTTTACATTTTTCAAATTTTTGAAGATATCAAAATCTCAATCAGTGTTGCTCGCAAAATTTAGTATGAGATTAAGTCAAATAGATGAAATATATTTCCGACATTATTTATTTCATTTAAGTTTTATTTTTTAATTCTTTTAGTTTTCAATTTATTTTCATATTATTTACTCGTATTATTCAAGCTTAACTTATAAAATCAATTGTATTTGTATGTTATGTATATACGAATGCCTCAAATATGTTCGTTTATCTCTACATATTTAACACGAGTCACTGATTAGCTACTTCTATGATATCGTTGCTTAAGAATAAACATAACTTAGTGTGTAGCTAAAAGAAAATTATAATTTTTTTTTTTATAAAAAAACAAATATTTCTTCAATTTTAATATACATTATACGTCTAGGAGTATGTCAGATATAAATTCTATTATTGTTAATTACGTTGCGACATTAATCAAAAAAAAAAAAAAATAATAAATTAAATAAACTAATGGATTAGCAGGAAAAAAAATTTAAAGTATATTGAGTATAAATGCATTTTGCCAGTAATTGACTGCTAATCGCAACAGCAAACTTTTTTCGAGCCAACTTTATATATAACTTCTTTATTTATTTATAAACTTTTTATAATGATAAATTTTTCCTAAAGTAAATTTTTTATTTCTTTTTAATTTATAATTATAAATGATTTTGCTTAAAATGCATTTCAAATGATTATTTGATTTCACGTTTTCTTTCTTATTTTTTCTCTCCCAGAAAGTCTGTTGCAAACTTTTACTATCACTTTGCATTTTATGTATTCTCTAAAGCTGTATTAATCGCATCTTATTTATAATTTTATTTCATCACTATTATTTTTACCTTATTGCGATTTTAATGGAATGTATTAAATTTATTAAAATAATTATTCAAAAAACTATTCAAAAAATAAAAACATTTAATAGTTGCTTATTTATGTTTAAAGGAAGTAATGCTTGCGAGAAGGGCGAGATAACTAATTGCATGCGAGAAATTTTTAGCATTGCGACTTCTCATTGTGAAATAATAAATAGTGTAAAGAAAATTTATTTTAATTATACTTTCGGACCTGAAAATTTTTGGTTCTGATGTCTAGCTGAGAGTATATATTCCTTTAAATTGGTCTACAGACTAGATGTGAACCCGTCGAAAAAATGTGGCTTGTAAGGAGAAACTTATACAAAGTATAAATAACACTTCTGATAATTGAAAGGGAGAAAACTAACTTTGCACGGATATTTCAAAAATTATGAACACTATTCGATCTAACTTGAAAAAGTTTTCAAAATATAACTTATATGCAAAATGATATGTAAGCGTTCATTTTGTAGAAGAAAATTATTTCTTAAAAAATAACCCCAATTGGTTGCAAAGTAAATATTATGTTCTCCTATGCCCATGACTGTACTTTCGTCTTAGAATGTGAACGAATCATTTATGGATCCACGTCGAATAAAATTGAATTTACTTGAAATTTTGGAAAATTTACGACGAAAACTCCCTACAATCAAACAGGCTACTCGGGCCAACCTATATCCATCAAGTGCAATACGTCACATGTAACATAGGAATATAAATATCCTTCGAGTAATCCATAAAATGGAACAAGCGCGAATAGCGAAATGCAATGAATGCTATCTGACATCACTATTATCTTTTAAAACCTTTCTTAGAGCCTAAAGGAAAGAAGGCACGTCCACACTAAAGCACAAACGAGAAATTATTAGTTTTTTCTTGTTAGTCATAAATTTTAAACGATGGAAAACTAAAATTTTCTAAATGTATCCCACGTCCACACAAAGTCATAAGTTATTAAATTTTCGCGTCTCTTTAAATTTTTTTGACGTTTACTTCTTACTACTCGTGAAGTAAATAAGAGAGAATATTGAGAATTATTATACACGTGAAGTAAAATGAATGGTGGTGGATGAGCAAAATTCGACCACAGCCGAATATAGCTTCCTAACTTGTTTGCCATTAAATTAAGTCAAAAATCAAACGAAATGGCAAAGGGGTTTACCCACACACAGAGTCAAAACTCTATTACTTTTTTCTTAAAGCTAAAAGTCTGCTTAGTAGCATAAATTTTCATTATTAAGGTATAAAGGAAAAATTCTCAAAACTGAATCGGATTCACTCAATAATTTTTAAGTATAAAAAAGGCATTTACATTTAATTTTTCTTTTGTAATAAATATATGCTATTGCCCTCTACGTTTCAAGAATGGTTTTCTGCAAATTGTACAAAATAATGATTCTTAACAATGCTAGTTGGTAATGTCTTACGATTTCTTTTGAATGATCTACAATTTTTCACTGATATATGGCCTGGTATAATCACAACTGATTGAAGAATTTGGTCATTCCAATAGGGATTTATTCCTATTCGATGTTATAAACAGCTTTACTAAAATCCGTGGTGGTAGTAGTGCTCTATACAGTTCTGCGAATATTTTTAAATTTAAGGATTTTGTAATATCGCTATCAAATCGGTAACACTACCAAACCAAGATAACCCTACCAAATCAGTAATATGTGTGGTGTAGTCGGACTATTCTTTTCAGACTTCGCACTCAGAGTTCATTAAGTTTGAATAATTTTCAAACCCCACATACAATAGATGTCGAGATTTGAATTACTTTCTTACACAAAATTCAATTTTCAGAAAGAGTGTTAAACAATATAAAAATAATTACAATAATCCTGGAATCATTTACTAGTGACAACTATTGAAAAATGATGTGCTTAGCTGTAGTACATATCATGCATTCACACTCGTCGTTAACATATGTCCGATTGTAAGAATATGAAAAAAAAGAAATGGTTTGTTTAAGAATAAGGGAACAGATAATTTGACAAGGCAATGGAAGTATGGAAATTTGTTATGAGGATGTTATGGTAAAGGTTCCATTGTTCAGTAATATCCTCAAGTAATCTATTTTTTTTTTATGTATGTTAAAAGAAGAAATAAATTATGCCCAGTTTCTGCCAAATTTTTTCATATTCACCACCAACTTATATACGAAATTTAATTGCAGACAAAGCGAAAGACCATCTTCTTATATCGTATTGTATAAAGCGTATGGTTTTGATTGACTATTTCAGTCGAATCCTATGCTTGGTTTATCTAATTTTCGAATGTAACACGGAAATTTTCTTAAGCAACGATTTAAATTTAGTGTCGAAGATCTACAAGTCTGAAATCATATTTTAAAAGAAGAAAACAGGTCCATGGGTTTATTTCCTTTAGACCTAGTTTTTACTATATAAACTGACGTTTAGGACTCGCTCTGATTATCCCCAGTTTTAAGCTCAATGTTCTTGAAATAATGCACATAATTCACGCCGAGCTGATGGCTTTTAAGTGGATAGCAATTTTGAAATGGTTTTGCAAAAATAAAATATTTACTTTATATTCGTTTAAACACAAAATTCGTGTAATTTTCTAATGAATCTTCGTGCTTCCCTTTTTATATACATGTATAAATAATGAAATCTATAACTACGTTTTTCCATTAAAAGCGAAATAGAGGGAGGGAAAGAGAGGGAGAAAATTTTGAAAGAAGTAATTCTGGAAAAGTGAAACGTAAGGACGGAAACATTTTTTCTTTTTTCCTTTTTTTTCTTTTTTTTTCTTTTTTTATAATACATTGGTTTTCTTCTCTTTCGAAATATGTTGATTTCAATTTTACTGATTTTCAACGAGCTATTGTTTGGTAATTAACTATTTATGTGTATATAACTGGCGTGTGATAGTATTTTTATTGAAATAAGTTGCGGTGTAATAATCGTATATATCAGACTATTTATTGTATAGGGTTTAGTTATATATATCTATAGGTATATATATACTATTGGTCTTTAAATACGGGTATGCTATCCTTTTGCAATGGATTATGTGAAAGGTATACATTTTTGTTTTAGTTTTCTTAAAAATTGTCGTACAAACTTCGGAATTGTTTATCCGTATTTTCAAACTTTACATCTATTTTTTTTAAACTGTTGTTTTTTGGGAGGAAAGGATTAATAATAAAAATCAGTACAAGTGCTTTTAAAAATCCTGGTTTTGTCCTTTTTTTTTACAATTTATTATTTTAAATTTTATAAACTTAAATTACATCACCTTAAGCTGTTACGTATTACAAAAATTAACATATTTTTATATTACATATAAAAAGTAAAACGAGACATTTCAGAGAAAAAATAAAATAAACTAATGTCACTTGTAAAGCACCAAAAATGAATACTTTAGAATTGTGAAGTGGTTTGAGAAAAATTAAGAAAGGATCATATAAATGTAACAGAACATCTATAATACCATTAATGCACCTAAGGCTAGAGTATTGTTTCAATTTCTTTTTCTTTTTGTTCTTTTTGAAATATAATTAAAAAATTGATAAATACTTTATGAATTGCTTTGTAAAACTTAAATATCACACATGCACCTTTCTAAATGTACTAATAGTAATTCAATTGAAAATGTCATGTTTCGTCTAACGAATCATATGCAACTTCCAACGTAATACAAAGTAAGCGATAATACGTAATCCTATAAATGTACCAATTAAAGCTACCGCATCGATCCAATACTCTGCCTGATCCATAGACATTTCTTCTAAAAACTTTTTCGGACTACGAAAATGGCAATACATGGCGTTGCATTGTAATTTGGCCCGGTCCATGCCATAAATGGAGACCATCGCTCCTAGAGAACAAGAGATATTTAGTTTCACTTCATTTAATTATTTATATTATATGTAAATTACCCTCAAATCCATATCGCACGTAACTAACATAAGTAACCCATTGCAGGTAACCAGGTATAGTATCGAAATTTACAAAAAATCCCGAAAATAATATTGTCGGTATCGTAGTCACTGGTCCAAGGAAAACACCAGTTTCTATATTCATACCGGCTCCAATTAAAAGACCCAATGATTGCGCTACTAGCGAGGTTAGAACACAAATAACAACGAACATTGTAACACGATGAACTTCCATCGGCTGCGATGTTAAATAGTAAACAACTAACACATAAACACTAGAAAAAACAATCTGAATATAAAAATTAAAAGTATTATTAAAAAAAATATTATGATTCTTAGGCATACAAAGTTTTCACCTGAAATGGTAAGTCAGCCATAGTTTTCGCGAAATAGAATGCCTTCAGTGAATACCAATAATTGAGATGTTCTCGAACAAACACTGACATTTCTGTAGGGACTGCAATTAGTAAAGAAAAATACATCGTCAATAATAGTTCGTCTCCTTTTATTGGTTTATTCAATTACATGTTAAGATTGTTGGCATCATGGCCGTAAACATAGTGAACAATGTGGTAAAGAATATGCAACCGGCATTGCTCATCACTTTAGAGGCTTCATTACCGACATCATAATAAATCATACCAATTATTGCACCTACTATGATATGTGAGGCCAAACGCATATGTGTGAGCATGCCATCACGCATTATAGTGACAAAGGAACGTTTGAGCAATATCCAAAATTGCGTCCAACCACTGGTGGGAAAGCCTGATTTATTAGGCAATGTTATTACACTCTCGTGTGAATCTAACAGAGATGTAGTACAGCCACCAGTGCCAGCAGCTGCCGAATTATTAACCCCGCCAGCATTGGAATTGCTTGCTCCATTCAAACCAGTATTAGTATTAACTGCATTAGCGCTATGACCTTCTCTGGAACTATAACTGTAGCTATCATCTAAACCATTATCGCCGATCCGTTGCATGTTAATAACAGTGCAGTCGGATTGTTGACTTTGTTGTGTTTCTAATTTCGGTGGTTTAAGAACACTATCACCTCCACCTCCAACTCCACCACTTTCACTTGCTTCATTGTTACTTATTGTATTCGTTTCGAGATCGGACATCGTTGTTGGCTCATCTAATTTGTGTTTTTCATCTTCCACTGTTATCGTCGTATAAGTCGAGTTTTCATTTGTTGCTATGGTGTTGGTATTATTGGCATTGCTTCCGTTACCCTTAATAATATCATTATTAATATCTTTGGCTAAATTGAGACCGTAATTTTTTTGACTATAAATTTTACACATCCCACTCTTAACTGCTTGCACTAATTTCGGTACACAATGTCCGTATTCTCCAGATGCTACTTCTAAGACATAATCAGCGGGATTATGATATGAAGGACAATCATAGCCTAAAGAGGCTAAAAACGGTACCAAGCCTCGAACTCGCCCCTCATACATACACTGACCTTCGGCTAACATGTAGAGATGATCGAATTTCTCAAACAGCCTCGCCGAAGGCTGATGAATAGTGCAGACAATTGTGCGACCTCCGCGAGCCAATGATTTTAGCAGCGATATCAATTGGAAACATGTAGAACTATCCAATCCTGAGGTGGGTTCGTCGAAAAACATTACAGGTGGATTGTTAACCAATTCCAAAGCAATCGATAAACGTTTGCGTTGGCCACCAGATAAGTTACAAGTTTTAGTACTACTCGATTCGATAAGACCGATTGTCTCAAGTATCTCATCTACAACGACCCTTTTAGCTGCTAAATCCATATTTTTGCCTAATTTTAAATTAGCGGAAACCATCATGGCTTCGTGTACCGAAAGATTAGCTATGAGAACATCGTCTTGCATAATATAACAGGACAACTTGCGAAAACGTCTCAGATTCCGTTCTTTGCCATTAATTAAAACTGAACCACTTAGTTGGGCAGTTCTGTAAGAGAGAAGACAAAGAAACAAAAATTAGTTTGAATTGGAATACACTAGTGAATATATATGCATGAAATCTAATGAGACCAACAATCCCTTTTATACTTTATACTATAGAAACCATTGTAACATTTTTATATATCGGAAGCATTTATATTTTTGATCATCAAGCTGTTTTGGATTTAGGCATGCCTGCAGATCTTTCTGTCGCTTGAAATAACGATTCCAATTGGAAAAAATCAACCTGCGCAGCATTATATATTTCTTTCTAAAATACCTAGCGGACTGACTTCACGCACATTTCCAAAGCAGTTCAATAGGTAAACTTATGTCGCGCCATTGTTTTTCAAATTATTCGAACGTGGAATGTCTACTATTTAATCATAAAATGATAAATGCTCTAGAAAATTCTAAAAAAAAAAAATGAAAAAAATAAAAAATATTTACTTACTTGTAGCCGGCTAATATATTCATAAGCGTACTTTTGCCTGCTCCCGACGGACCCATAATGGCAGTAAGTTCGCCATTGCGAAATTTGCCAGAGACACTTTTCAATATTGTTTTAAAGCCTCGCCGTCGTCCCTCAGACACTGAATACGAAATATCACAAAACTCAATGTCAACTGGAGGTCGCTGTGGTAAATGTGAGAGTGATACAGGACCTTTTTTCTGGCCATTGGGGCTGCTACTATTAGGCACTTTTGGAGCCAGCATGTGATTACCGGAAATGCCACCATTACATAGATTATTGGGAGAACTGAAAAAAGAAAAACAATAAAATAATTAAAAAAAATAAGATTAATTAGATTAAGGAGGACGTCTAGTAAAATTACTTAGAAGATTTCAACCAAAGTAAATTCTTATCGCTCTTTTCAGTTCCTGCAGTAGCAGCACTTTTAGTATTGCTATTATTCACTTTCTCTGGAATTTGTAGAGATGTTACATAACCACTCTTAGTTAGCTTCGTATGAACAAAGGACACTGGCCGTGGCGATTGATGATGACAATTTATATTTATTAATTTATCATTGTTATGATTCGATGATAACGACACTACGTATTCTGAATGACGTCTTTTGTTTGCTGCATCTCTTGGTTGATCAATTGTTTTAACCGCAGACACATTGGATGCGATGCAACCATTTTCCTGAAATACTGAATTAGTTACGCCGTTATTGTCCTCATCTCCGTGATCATCGTTGTCGACTTGTATCCGTATAGTTTTTGTAATTTTTATGGCTGGCAAAGCATTATATTTCACTGTAGCCGTTTTATGTACGTTTAGCATTAAATTCGCACTACTGTCGACACTATTACAACGTGTAAGTGGTAGTGAGATTTTATCGTTCGCGTAGCATGACTCTTGAGAGTCACGTGAAGAGTTTTCTGAACGTGAAATCATCTTGTTTTCTTTCATTTATTTATTAAAATCATTTGTTTATATATTTTTCGTTGATTTTTCTGTTTATTCTTTTGTTTATGGTTTTTTTTTGTTTTGTTATTTTTTCTCTGTTTTAATTTTAGGTTGATTTTCACGTTAGAGTGATCGCCAGCTGTTGTTTTTTTTTGTTATAATAAAATATTATCTATTATTTTTTATGGCTTTATTGTTGTTATTTTGTTTATAATTTATTGATCTCAATTTTTTTACGCTGTGACGTTGAAAACATATTTTTATGTCGTTTTCATTTTCTAGTTACAAAATATTTAAACATTTTTACAATAATTATTGATATCGTGCGTTTTAGACGTGCGCACAAAATTACTTTAGCCAAGAAGTGTGCCTCAATAAGATCAATCTTTAAATGACTTTAAAATAGCGGCTGTTAAACGATTTAAAGAGGACTTAACCTATTCCTCTTCGTAACTAAATTAATAAGTTTTCCTGGGCTATAAGCAGGCATCTGCAGAAAACATTTGTACTGACAAATATCTACCATTCCGATTGGCAAGTTGAGAACTCAATAAAGTAAAGGTTTTTTTTGCCAATTTTTTTGAAATAGATGGGAAGGTAATAGGTTAATATCATTTGGCCGGATTATTGGGAAACATTTAAATTCCAAATTCATATATTCTTGCTCGCTCCCTCTCCCTTTATGCTAGAACGTGCCCTTTTGTGGCATCTGTCAAAGATCGTCATTAAAATTTGCACACAGCAACGTCGGCTGCTACGTCGAAGACTTTCTTGCAACCGGATTGAATTTTGAAATTATATCTTTTCCTACAAGTTCTGAAGGTTAATATTAAAGTATTTTTGTTTGATATTGCTTTTAAATGTATATAAGTACATTCTAATGAGATCTGCTAGCAGATTAAAGAAGCTAAGGCAATAAACTATAATTACCCAACAGAGATTTATTTGACACAGGCGGTCTTTTTGAAGCGCATACGTAAGTTTTGCAATTAATCAATTTCTTTCGCGTATTCCTTTAAGTCAATAAAGATATTGATTTTTGGAAAATTTAAAGTTTCATTACTCCTTAACTCAGTAGGAAAGAGTAAAATGTTGTATAATGTTATGTCGCCTAAAAAATATATATCTTTCATAAAATCAAATTTTATTTACATCGCACCCATATACACTAACTAACGCTATCGATTTGAAATTTCCAGCATAATGCATCTTCCTCAACGTTGAAAGAGTTAACTAGTTAGCTGCGCAATTTCGCAATTTATAGCATAACTATTATAAGATATTATAAGGAAAATATAACACTAAATGACACATTTGCATTAAATCTTATTAAAATTTCAAGTTTGTACATCGAATGGTAATTTTCGCTTTTTTTATATATCTCTCTCCCTTCATTTATTTCCTTAATTCAAATCTTCATTTTGGTGCGATACCTCTTACGCAGTTAAGTGATTAAATAATGTACAGTTCGATGGTCTATTCAAATGTTAGTGCTTCAAAAGTGTATTTTTATGATGATGCAATAAAGGTTAGGCAATGTGTTCTCATTTATTACCCTCCAAATAAGTCAGTAATATAGATGTGAGAAAAAATTTCAGATATATTCGCATCAAGTGCTTACGGTCAAATGTTTCTAAAAATTTATTTGAATTTATGATAAGGAAATGAATAGCGCATCATTGTCTGTGTACAAAGTGAAATCTATTAGTGAATGTGCATAAATGATTGAAGGGAAATCTCGACTTGTTTCGTATGAATCATTTGAATATTTAATAGAATTGTTACTCATTTGCTTTGTACGAGTAAAAGTAACAATAAAATTAAATAATCATAAGAAATAAAGTTTTATGTCCAGCACGCTCTTTCAACATCAGACTTTCAGTTACATATAAGTCACACTCTTATTCTGCTCTCTAACATTTCTGTGTTGACTTTTTCGCAAAATAAACTTTGATTATTTTTTTTATTTACTCGACGACATAAAGTGCATATATAAGATGCAGTCGCATTTTCTTCGTGGTTGGCTTAATGTGTGTGTTTTCGGATTTTTTTTCTTTTTCTCGAGACAAAGTAAATTTTACAAGTGACAGCGTTTGAATGCGCATGCTTTGTATTTTTAATTGTCTATTCAAATAATGTAAGTAAAAGGTATTCCTTTTCGAGGACTCCTCAAGATGCTCCTCTAGGAGAACAAGATACAAACGTAGTTGACGACTGCAAAAAAAAAAGACGCGGCCTTGGTTTGATTTTAGCCTCAAGTTAGCACTTTCGAAAAGAAAAAGTATCTTTTGTAGTATTCTCTTTTCCTGTGAAAATATTCCGAATAAGTGCTTAAGGCAAAGATAGTCCCATGGATTTCAGTTTGTTATGATTTGTGCATATCTAAGAAAATAATTATGTTACAATAATATTATAATTCCGTCTGTAACAATCAAAAATATTTAGAAGAGATCTTGGAAATGTGAGCTTCCATGCGTCACATCGTACTGTCATTTTTTTCTTAGAATCATCACAGTTAGGAGGTTTTAAATTGAAAACAAAGACTAGGTTTATAACTTCATTCCTCTTAATTACATCGTGTTAACAAAAGACGAAAAGATGATCGAAAAAAGACGAAAATTTCAAATGTTCTTAATATATTTTGTGATACATTTACAAACAAAGAAAAGGCTTTTTGCGATGCTGGATATCTTGCGTTAAATTCAAGGAAGGATCTACTTTCGTACTTTGTTTATACTCACCCGAAGCGTGTTTATCGCTTGTAGAATTCATAAATGTTCATCAGAAACCATATTAAGTATGTAGTTTTAATAGACGTAAGATTATGAGTCGGCTCAATCATTTTCGTAGATCGTCCGCTATCGAAAAAATTGAGAGAGCAAGCTAATTTGAAAGATCTAACTTACACTTGCAACCATGCCCACAATTTTGCAAAATAACTGTAATTTACAATTTATGGGCGATACTGATCTAAAGCTCTATTAATATGTATATGTCTTGTCTCATAAATAAATATCTACAAAGTAGCAGACATTTTGCATCCGCGACCTCCATCCTAGAATCAGATCAATGTTTGAATCGATTTAGTTGCGTTTGTCTGACCGTCAATCCGAGTCTTGTGGAACCATTTACAACTTGAACAGTAAATCAAGAGTGAAATCTGCTAACTTAGCCTACGTCCATAAAGGAAACTTCAAATTGAGTCTAATTTGCTTACAAATATGCTCATCTTTAAGCAATGAGGACCAACGAGTACTATATCAAGCAATGAGTACCAAAAATATGATTTATTATTTTGACTGTTACTGCCCTGATAAGATTTTTTTGTGCAAATAGTTTCATTCGAATCATATGACGAAATATGTATATATTCATAGATTTTTTTAATGTTCGTAGTATTTTATTTAATAAGAAATAGGTTTTAGGTTTAGACAGCAGGCAAAATGACGACCAAAAAATTTCGGGTAGAAAAACGAAATATTTATCAATCGCACACGCCAATTCCACCTCATGGGCTACCTTAGTAAATGTTTTAGGAATCTACAACTTAGTACATTGAAGATTATGTGCACATATTCTTTACATAACTTTCTATTATATTTTGTATAGATATTAACTAGGTTGAAGGTTTAAGCAAAAGTAGTGGCTCTTCCGGCTTCAGATCTAATTAGAAATAATTTCAAGCAAAATTTCAAGAATTTTAACAAAAGACTTTTAGAAAGAATTTTAGTCGTTTGAATTAAACGTTACACTTTTGTAGAAGAAATTTTTTTGTATTATTCACTGTGCAAAACTTAAATTGCTGGGAAACTCAACCAAGCTGAAGTTCGTAGATATGATATGATAACATTTTTAACGCACAAATCTAAATTCATAAAGTAAAGAATAAATCCGTAGTATAAGGAAGGAGTCCACAAAGTGGAAGATGATTACGTCTTTGTTTTGTTTACAAATTTTTTATTACATACGGCTCTTCTTGTTCTTACAGCACGTGCTGCTCATCATGGATGTGTAATTTGGAATCATTGTGCATTGTACAGATAATGAACATTTATAACACATAAACACCATGAAGTATTCTCGATATGCATATGAATGGGTTCATAAACTAAAAACAAAAAAAAATGACTGTCGACTCAACAGAAAATATAGTGACGAATACGAAAAATCCGGTTCGATTCAAATATAATTTTTCTTATGCACTTTGTTAAAAATTTTATGCACGAAATCTTAGCTTCTCAGCCAATTCCATATGTATGCAAGTTTCTTTCTCTCGCTCTCTTTTTCTTAGCAAGTAGATTAAAGCAGCTGTCACCAATCTTTCGGATAACCAAACAATTTAAAATTCTTCGATACACAAACAAACATTTTTTTTCAAAATGTAAATACAACTCGAATGTGATGGCAATAGAACTTATACTTCTCGATATACGAAATGAACTCGAAATTATTAATGCGTGTTTATTTATAAGCAAATCGAAACTTAATCGCAGTTACTGCAGTTAACAGCTGTTTCCATGATTCATTAAGTAAATGCTTAAAAACTTTGTAGTAAGGAGAAGAATATCGAAAGAAAGCCTTTACTAGAAGAAGGAAGAAGTATTTTTACTAGTTGCCGCCAAAGTCGAAAATAAATGGACTAAAAAGGTTTTTTTTGGAGAGCAGTCATCTCAAAAAACAAGCGAATAATATTTTAGAGGACTTCAAATACTATTATTATTGCTGTTTATTATATGTTCATTAAAAGTTAAATGTAATTTGAGTTAATGGTGGTTGCTTGAATAATATGCTTCTGATGAGAAAACGTCCTAACAATTATATAAGTTCTCTTATAGTCTGTAGACCACCGATTAGCGAACATTGCACTAAAGAGCAAAGTTACAGTGATTCATAAATCTGTTTCTCTCAAAATTTGATCGACAATCTATCGCTTGGAATGTACCATAAATGTTTAAATATTTTCAACAAAAGAGTAAGAAACAAAATTTTGCAGCATATGTGTGAATGAACCTTATAGCTTAAATATTACTGAAAATGATGATAGTAAAACAGTGAACTATTATACAAAGTTAGTTACATCTGCATTTGTACACATATATGTAAGTAAAAAAGTTGCATTATTTCCTTTTCTTTATTAAAATATCTTCTATCAAAATTATAATTTGCAATTTAACTGAGTCATTCAGTTAGTCAGTCAGTCCGTCTCATATGTAATACAAATCACTGGGTACTTGTGTACTTGGCAAAGTACACACTCGGTGCACACTCGGTGCACATGCACTTAAATATATGTATGTGCGATAGTCTTTGAATAGTATTAAAAGCCAAGTGAACGAACTTAATGTTACGTATCAATTTTAGTTGCTCTTTTCTTTGGCGCATATACTAATGTTTAGATTTCTATTGTTACTCATATATATATGTATATATATATGCTTGCATACGTATAGTTAACTGAGTGCATTTACTACAACCGTTTATTGTTTCTGGTTTGTTTACCATGAATAAAAAAATTCCATTGTATTTAAACGTATCAACTATCTGAGGCTCTTATTCAGCCTCCGTTGTGTTCTCTTTTCCTCTCTCTCTCTCTCAACTGATTGGTTTCTAAATCTCTTTTGCTGTCTAGTTATTGTACTGATGTCATTGCCAGTCAGGCTTTTAGAAGATTTGTTGTTACATTTGATGTTATTATGGCTCTATGTGATGATGGGATACTTGTGGATATGATTGAAAGCTTGACGAGATTGACTTATTCATGGATGGATGCATCGTAAATGTGTGCTCATGACTTGGACATTAAGCGAGAACGAATAACAAACATGAAAACTATCAACGTGATTTATGATACTTTGAATATTAGATATGTTTGAAGAACAAAAGTTAGTCTTTCAAAAGTTGCGTGTTGCTGAGTCAGAGTCTGTTTTTTCAAAAAAATAAACTTGCATGACTGGTTTACCTATCGAAACTAATGAAGCATTTTTTTAGGGTGGCCAAAAGTTTTGGATAGAGCAGAAGCGCATATAGAAAGTGTAATTTTTTTTCGACGGAAGAAAATCTTTGAGAATTGTCTTTGCAATGTACAAATATTGAAGACTTTTTTTTAGATATTATTTCATAAACGATGAAAAAGGGAAACTTCCTTATGTCATAAAAAAAAAAGTATCAAACTATGTAGGGCAGTATGAAAAATAATACACACTGCACTAAAAGCACATTTAATACCTTTGGTCACCTTGGTTTTACATATAGTTTTTGTCTACAGAGTTTGCAAATTTTTAAATCACGAAAGCTTAAGCTGTATACAACTTACGCGATTGCATATAGACACACACAAACGCACATGAATATCTATAATACGTTTGCTTGCTTTTGTTTGTTTTTTTATTTTTCTCTTTTGACTCAAAGTCCAGTTTTGTTTTGTTTGTTTTGTTATGTTTTGTTTTTGCTATTGTTGCATTCTCTTTTCTTGTTATTGTAATCGTTACAATTGTGATTGTTTGTTGTTTTTGTCTACAATTGGGAAAAAACTTGAGTTATCTCTCTTTCTTTCTCTGCTATGAGGAAATTCTGTTTTAATAATGTTAAAACGTCATTATATTGTGCTAAGTATGGTATTGTAGTTGTTTAATCGTTTGTGTGGTTATAATGGGTGGACTTTTTTTTTTTTGCAATACTTTGACATTTTGTTGCTTGTGCAAGCAAATATACGGAACTATAATTTCAAGATATATATAAAACAATAATTCTGTTATCTTTCAAACTGCAGAATTAAATCTCGAGTATAGCATACTACATATTAGAGATGTTTTATATATATATGTATATGGGATTCTGAAGATATAAACAAAACAATTGTAATCAAATTTTCGTATTCAGGAAGGCTAGAAAAACTTTGAAAATTCCTAAAGTTAAGTTTAGTAAATTTCACTGATTTAGCAGAAGAATATTTATATGTCCTATGCTACGGCTATGGTTAATAGCTGACTTACGTAACTTAAGTGAAGTCAGACAATCGAGGATATAACAGCTGCTACAGAAGGCTACCTTTTAAAGTTTAGAGAAAATTTGAAAGCAATTGAGTTTTTTAGAATTTCTTTTTTGAGAAAGAAAAAACACGTTTCGTACACGACGACAGTCACATTCGTTTAAATTATCATCGATGGATTATTTTGGGCAACGCACGTCGCAGGAAATGAACTAGCTTAAGCTGCTTTAATACACTTCACATGAAACTTCTTTTGTAACAAATTCTATTTTTATATAGCTCCCCCTAATGGTTGGATTTGAAACGCACACGTATACGAATCTATTACACGAACGATGAAATTGGCAAAATTACAGTGAAAATGAAAAAAAAAACTGCTAAAGAAAAGTGAAAAACCAATAAACTTTCCGAAAAGTTCAGGGTTAAAAAAAATTTTGCTCATGTCAATAACATATATTTACGTACGTGTTTTTGAAGCAAAAAAAATTGATTTTCAAGCATTTACACATTGACACATCAAACATTTTATTTAAACTAGATGGTAAGAGAATATTTCTAAAATTTGTAATAAATTTTAGTGAATTTTTATACCACGCAAAATGGAAGGGAAACGCTAAATGCAAGTTTATGCAAGACTTCTTAAACTAAATTTTGAATATAAAATATCTTAATTTAGCCAAACATATTTTATGCGGAGTTGTCTTATCTTAGCTGTCTTAGCCGTTTATTATTTTTTTTTTTAAAGATCTGCTAATTTGTTGAAAGTCCAAGAAAGAAACAGGTACTTCCGGAATGAACCGTTTTACCTGTGTCTTGTAGCGAATCTTAGACTCTCTCGTAAATTAACTTTTGTTGATTTTATATTATATCATACTCTTCTTTCAGCGAATCTATATCTGCTAGTTGAAAGTGCAGATCGGTTATATAATTCACAGCGATCCTCTGTGGGCTAAAATACGTCAGTGTACAAAAGTTCGCCAAAATATCTCGAAAATTCTCTCCTATATAAAGTACAAAAGATTATAGGCAGATGTTAGACGGAGGGACATATTTAATTCAGTTTAGAATCATATTCATGTAATGAAAAGTGTCTCTATCTCAAGTCCTCCGCACACATTAATTAGTGTTGGATATAAAAGTGGGCTGTTATACTTACAGCATACAGATAGTAATGATGAGCAACATGCAGAATATCCGAGAACTTGAATTCTTTAACCCGTTAAATGATTGATAGTGTTCATGATTTGCTTTTGGAAAATTAATGAAGAGAATTTCTGCTATACTCAACAAAATCAAAAACGCATTCGGACGAAATTCCTTTAGAATGGTTTAAAAGGAGCAAAACTAACTTTTTCCATCAATTTAACTATGAATTTAACTATGAATGCGAAGTGAGCTTTGCATCACAGAGCGTAATGTTGAAATTTGAGGCAGCCACTGTGATCAAAATTGTTTAAAAAAATTTAACATCAAAGGTGTTCTTGCAAGAGGCGAATTGAAAAGTCACATTAGGAATTGTAGAAGAATTCAAGATATTCGTAAATTCTGACTGAATTCAACTTTTCCCCGTCTTAAAATGTCAATAAACTTTTGCGTTCTAAACTTAAATTGTAGCAGGCGTGAAGTTATGCCAAGTCATATGGAACGAAGACAGAATTCACTAAGAACTCAATATGCTTTACATTACTAAGTCACGATGTCGCGTTGGTATCATACGAAGCTCTTTGAGGACTTGTTTTTCGGCTTTGCTATACTGAGAATTTCCATGGCAATATATAACGATCGATTGTGGGGGAAGATCAATAATAGAAATTTTCTGACATGTATTTATAACTAGTTGATTTTAATTGCTCCTATTACTCGTTTAGGTTATCCTTTAACAATGAATTGGTAAATCGAAAAGAACGAAGTATCAAAGTTATAACCATTTTAGGACGAGCGTCGTTATTTACCATCTCAGTGTATAAAAGTAATTTTTTCGATAAGGGCCTTTCACTACTCATCTTTGCGATGAATAAGAATATTTGGTTTCTGACTAATAACGGCTATGCTTCGTAGGAGGGATGTTTAGACGGACATGATTAAATTGAATTAGAATCTTTCGTTGAACAAAAGTACACCTACTCTGATAGGAAGATAGATATATGCATTAAAAGTTTCGGTCATGGGTATGAAAATATTGTATTAAATATCGTGTAGCCACAGCTTGTGACTATATGTCTTGAGATTCAACACTTAGCTAAAGTTCTATTCTTTAAACTAAAGGTAACATTACCTAAGAGGTGTTCGATGTAGCTGCCATCACACCTTAATTGTAATTATTCTTTTCTACCGCAAAGCGGAATGGCAATCAGCTGCATAAGCTCAAAACTTCTTTGCCTTAACAGTAGGAAGAAGACTGAAAAATAAAATTATTACGCAATATAACATTTTTACGCACACTTAATGCAACATACCGGAAAAGCGAACAGTTAAAAACGGATGTTAAAACATACGATAATTAAAACATTATCACGCAAGCATGTATAAGGGCAGGCTAGTAATTATCAAAATTTGAGAGATAGCTTAATAATAGCAGAGAGAAAATTCAAATGTGACACTTTAGAAAAAGTATTGAAATCGTAATTGGGATTTCAGCCAACAAGGGCAGAGGTTGACCAAGTATCCTTGTGTGTCCTTCTCCTTTCATTACAAGCATTTGACACGTTTAATATACCTCCTGCGATCGGTTTGACAATGTATATAAAGCGAAATTTATATAGTCAGAGAAAGCTTTTCCCACAATGCCACCTACCCGAAGAATACATGCATAATGATGTATTCGAAGAATTATTGAACAAATAGCGTCACAGGGTTTATATTACTTATTATTCATATTTTTGTTCATTGTGGGTGAACTTATTAAGCAGCTCAGCTGCATTATAAGTTTATTGCATTTAAAGTCGGTTAACAGGAATAACACAAATATTTAATGAAGACATTCAATAGACAAGTTTTTGAATGTTTTCAAACACATAGACGTAGTTTTCTCTCTTGTTCAATTTGATAAAAAATGCATTTACTTTAGAGGCCGCCCACAGGTGTACTTTTATACGTTGCGAACATTTAACTTATTTGGTATATTTCCTCTGTATGGTGGAAAGAGCACTGAAAGTAGGAAAGTGTTCATTCTAAGCGAGAAAACAAATCTCTTGTTGCTAGTTTTTCTGATGTTATGATAAAATTTTATTTCACTTTACGTCCATTTATTTCATGAAATATCTAATGGTTTGCTTTTTTTATCTGTAAAATGAAAGAATAAACAAAGAGACGCATAATATTTATCAGGTGGGCTGAAAAGTTCGTAGGCTGACACATAAATGGCGCTGTTAGAATACAATCCGTATGCCTTTTAGTTAACCCTACCCTTCAAAAGACACGTGTATAAATTTGACAGCTGTTTCACTATTAGTATGTGATTTATAGAATTTTTAGTTAAATCATACGTAAAGTTTTTACAGATGTTCACGATGTGTTTTACTCGCCGCAATAATGAAAAATTACTGCTATTGGTAGACTGGTTTTAGTTTTACTATATGAAATTTTGTATCTTGTATATTTAGTGGTTGCAGAAGAAGAAGGATAAGGCAGATTTCGACAATGCAGGAACCAATTCCAAATTTAGTGCATTCAGAAGAAAGAGCACAAACTAGATTTCGAGAGTGGAAGAACCGACTTGTTAAGGATAAACGGAAATCCCAAGAAATAGAACTGATATTAATAACTTGATAATATTAAGAAAGAAAAGTTAACGGGAGAAAATACCACTAAGTGTTCAAAGATTGTTTTAATTAATTAATAAAATCTATTAAATTGTTTACTTTCAACGTAATATAAAATATAAATTAGAAGAGCACAAAATAAAGTTATGATACGAGATATTTTTCTATAGTAAATAAATTTGAATTTTATTATTTTTCCTAAAATGGAAATTTTCGAACAACATATTTATTTCAAATATATATGAACTGAAATTTAATTAATGTAAAATTTAATTAAATGAAAATACGAAACCACCACTTATTGCAGGCGGTATACATACTTTGAAGTTCGCATTATACAACAGCGTTAATAGGTCATGAAAGCTAAGAAAAAAAAAATAAAAGTAGAGAGAAAAAAAAATTCGAAAAGCTAATTAGTATTTGTATGCACAAACGCATAGGTTTATTTAAAATGCTTTAGAAAATTTCTACCTTTAGCAGATGGAAAAAAAAGGAAACAATTATTTTCCTTTTTATTCCATAAGGCTGTTTGTAGCTAAGGGAATATTTCATTAAAATTCATGTAAATATTTTCTGCGGAATATTGTTGCGATTATTTGTTTTTTCAATTATTTAGGGATTTCATATAATTTAGAGAACACATAAAAATAAGCTTTAGAACGCGATAATAACTATTCACATAGTTTTTGAAGCTTCAAGATTTAAAGCACTAAGGGTTAATACGTATAAAAAAATCATTTGTTTTTATTTTGATTTCCATTATATTAATGGATGGAAATGTTGATTTCTTTTAATTTTATTTTACATTTAGGCGTAACGAAGGTTATCACGAATATATTTAAGTCATGGCTAATTGATTTGAAATTATTTTAAAGAGCAAATAATTAAACACATGCGAAAACAACTAAGAAGGTTGTACTCACCTTAGGTAAGTTCTGTTTCTTGTTCTGTTTTTTCTTTCTGTTAATTGCTTATTCTAATATAAAAACACTTAGGCAAGTTTTAAGTTTCTTCCAAAGGCCAAATAGATGTGAGCTAGAATTTTTTACATGGGAAATGTGTTTGTATTTTTATTTTCGACTTAATTCTCGACTTTTGATGTGTAACGAAAGCACGAAAGAGAAAAACCAGACACAGAAACACCTACAGACATAGGAGCAGATGAGTAAATGGGCAAATGAACTAATTCTGTAGCCTTAAAATCTTAGCTGTCTACTTTAGATTTTTCTTTGAGGATTATCTTTTAAATATTTTAAAGTTTATAAAATTTTTACGAAACATAATACAGTCAATGTTTTAAATAGTATCAAAATAAAATTTGATTGTTCATTCAGTAGTCCACAATTCTAAATAGACAAACGCAAGATATACTAGTGCCGTAACCGATGGAAAACGTAATTATTCTCATAAATAGCTCAGCTAAGAAATCGAAGTCTAAATTTCTTTGACCATAAATTGACACCTTGTTGAAATATGACTTTATATTTATACCTTCAAGTTACAAGTCGATGACATATTTTCAAAAAGTCAAGTAATGAAAAGAACTCGTATCGGTTTAAAGGGGAAATACCTATTTATATTGACTCGAGCACTGTTTTTCCGGTTATGGGTAACACCGTTATTTTGCTCCTTACATATCGCAGTAACACCACTTAATATTTTTCAAGAAGAATTTTTTTTCGGATTAATGAATGGAGTTTGAACCTTCTAAGATATGTGAACAATTTTTCCTATAAAAGTTCGGTATTTTTTGTAAACTATCGGAAAAGACTGAATTTTGTGGCTACAACATAGAAGTAAAAAATTTTCGACAGCGTGCAAGACGCGCTTCCTTTCTCTAATGCCCTTCAAAGGACAGAAGAATTTTATATGCATTATAAGTAACAATCACTCAAGTAATATCAGTCAATCATATTTTTAACGTGGTAAAGTGATATATACGCCGAGCAACTACAAAACGATCCCGTGGAACCCAAATTATACGTGAACAATTGGGAGAATGAGTGTTTTTCGGACATTAGTTCCGACGATGATTCGGACTATTTATTTTGTAAATGGAAGTGATCTTTCCAAGTCGGAATATTTTGAATATGAAATTGAATCTACAAATTCCTAAACTGTTATGGGCGCGTGTGTAGGCGGATAATAATTATTTTTAAATCTTGAGTTTTAACCACATTTCAACTTTTTATCTTCATTCTTGCGGTTGTGGCAATTCGACTAAAGAGAAAATCAAAATAATCCCTTTTAGTCAATATAGTTATATGTCATCGGGAGCTCGAAAACTAAAGGAGGCAAAAAAAAGTGTTTATAGATATTGAAAGTTTTTTTTTTTATAAGTAAAAGTCACCAAAATTGTAGGAATAGTGAAATTGTTGTTTTGAATATTGGAAATTAAAAAAGATCAAAATCATAACAAAATAACATACTCGGGTGTTCTAGTGTTAAAAATATTTTTTGTTTATTTTTTTAATTTAAATTTTGACAAGTTGTGCTGCTTGCTGAAAGAATAATTTTTCTTTCCACTACTCTTTAATGCTTATAAACGTACATTTAATAATTTTCTCAATTACTGTTGTTCCATTAGCTTTCTTTCTATCCCAAAAAAATTGCAAAAAATGTTTTTTTTTTGTGTTACACTTTCGTTACTCTTTGTTATTCAAATTAAAGATAAATTTGCCAGACCGATGTAGACTCCATATTTCAGAACGATTAAAGTTATCTGAGAAAACACTTTTCTAAAAACTTATGCTGATGTAATACCATCAGAATGAGGAGCTTGCAGTTTGTCCGATAACTAAGTTACACTGCGAACGGGATTTTGCAAGTTGAGAGAGGAACTTTAAATGCTTCATATCTTTTCGAAGCTAACTTTTTAACTGAAAACTGCTGGTTAAGCATAATAAATAAAAATCAATAGTAAATAGTGTAAAGCCTTCCCTTGAGATATATATTTTGTCAATACAAAAGCACATTAATAACTCAAACTATTTAAGAAAATGATCATTTCGCAAAAACGAGTCTTTGATAAATCCTCCATTGTTTTGATAAGGAAGTTTTTGTAAAGTAAATACAAGTTAGTTTAGGTTCAAAGCAAGGATGCGTCTTAACTTAAGTTACTCGCAAGTAGCAAATGAAAAACATTAACGTCGGTCGCGCAAAGAGTTCTTTTACGGAATTAATTATTTCTCAAAACGATTAGTTGATACGACCAACAGTGTCCCAGGAAACTCCTATACTTTACGATTAATATTTCTCTGAAAGTATTTGTAAACTGTTACTAATTACTAAACCAACTACTAGAAAAAAATTATTTTTTATTCCACGAGAACAATTTTTATTTCATTTAGAATGACTTATAAATAATTGAGAAATGAACGTTAATAAATTAGCACATTTTTGGAATTAAAAAAAAAATGGTACAAGTTTGTTTTTGGTATTGTTTTTTCTGCTTCAAATTTTCTTTATGCTTATAATTTCACTCAGCTATTAATTGTTTCCGGTGTGTACGGAAGGTTATTTAGGTTTTGGTGTTACTCATACGACCGCGCAATTATAACATTTATCATCAACTACAGAATAATTATTGAAGAAACTTTTAAAAATTCTTCACGTCGAAAAAGAGCCACTCCGTGATAATATTTAAGAGAGAGAAAAAAAAAAAAAAAATAACAATTATAAAAAAAACTTATGCGAGAGGTGACATACTGCCTTAGAAAATGTACAAGGCTTTTTTAATGGCGGATGCCGGAAACTGTTACATCCGTGCCGTTAAATAATTCACATGTTTTCTTATACGCCAACTGGGAGTCCCAGATCATAATGTCACAATTTAGCAGTGCCCACACATATAGACATACTCGAGAGGTATAATTTATATACGCAGAATTTGAGGTATTTTATTGCAATATTTATGCATATATACATATATACGCACATACACACACACGCGCGCTTAAAAAATATTTGTTATGTAATATATGCTTTCGATTTACATATAAATACAAATTTTTAATTACAATACACATCTGGTCATTTATTATAAATATTTAAATTCATTCATGTTACTGAAATTTCATTCTTAATAAGTTTTTTTTTGTTCTTGCTTGCACAAACAAACCCTCGCACGAGAAACCCTTTAATTCGTACAGTTTTACAAGTATTTTCTTTTTCAAATTAAATTTTAATATTCTTTTATTATTATTTCTTTAAAGTTTAAATGTATTTGTTTTTTTTTTGTTTCATAGGTTTATATTTGTTGTACATTATAAATGTGCACGTTAGCCCTTATGAACGAAGACTAAAATGCGGCTCATTCGGGATATCTACGTCAACATCGTTATCGAAAGATAGTCTGGGTTTGGTCGTTTCACATGATGCAGGTATTGTGGTATGGGAGCGGAGAGGATACCCCTATCGCGGTTTTGTGTATGAGAAACTATACTCAGCATGCACATGCATGCTCACATAACAGCGTTTAGTTATTTCTCATATAGAAAAAGTTAGATTCCTGCGTTGTTGTGTTTTTTTGTGCCATTGTTTTGTATGAGTTTTTATAAGTAATTCACATTAAAAAATCTTGGCCTACACACTATTATCGAATGTTTTTTTCCCTTCGTTTTCCTATGTTGTTGGCCTATTTGAGTTTTGTTGTTCTTTTTTCTGTCTTTCGTTTACATGCTCGGTTTACTCACGAGTTTGTCTCTGTATGTGTATGCGTTCGTACGCCATTGCGCATTAGCCAATATCTGCAGTAGAAATAGTTTTGAATTTTCATTCAATAGTATGGATTTTTTTGCTATATTTTGTTGTTGTTTTTGTTTTTATAATCCGTACTATATACTTTAGCTTTATGTGCGAATGTTTGTTAATAATCCTTTAGGTCACCGTCATGTAAGTTTTCACATTTGCACATACGTTTTTAGTGTATTTGTGTAAATATTAAATGGAAAAAGTAAAAAAAAAAAGAAAAAACATCCGCCTCAAACTGCAATCTTGGCTGTCCTTTAGTAACAAAAAGTGGCAATTTTCGTGCACTCACAACAATGGCTTTCTGTCATTTTCAATGCGTGGGATTAGTAATTTCACTGTGGGGGTTTTCATATATTTCCGACTTTTTTTTATCTAAGTTTACAACTTAAGATACATATAAGCAAAGTAAAATTTAAGCATTAAGACATTAAACATTATGCATTAAACTTAGGAGTATTAATTAGTTCGAGTTACAGTTTGGATCCCTATCTTCTCAACTAGGTATATAAATAATTTTCAAGTTTTTTTCTAATAATTCCTAAGATCTCTCACCGGTAACATTTTCGTTTCGTGCTTATATGTAAAGTATTCATAAATATTTGCGCTACATTGCATAGCAAAATAAACGGTAGTTTAAAATTTTTCGTATTATGAATTTAAATTTTTTTAACTTTCCCATTGACTTTATCATACCGTTTGAACTTTAGAATTTAAAAAAGAATTCACATGACCAGTTGCTATCTTGATTCTCCTGTATTCCTCCTGTATTTTCTATAGAAAGCAGTGAAGTGAAGAGACAAGCTAGTGAACGCATGGATAGGCGGAGATCTCTTATTCGACCTAGTCGACTTAGAATCTCATATTGGACTTTAATACGGATATTTGCAGATCATTGAAGGGATCACACTGCATGTAATGAGTGAAATGAAATTTGTGTGTTTCTGTTTAAAAAAAAAAGGAATTTTATTCTATTTCTGTCCAAAAGAATATTATGTTCAATTTCTCTCCATAAAAATATGAGCCATCTTCCAACATATGTGTGAGAGAATTTGATACAAAAAAATGATCAAATATTTAGATAATTTTGGACGAATAAGTCGATCAATTGTGGAAATTTTCTTATTTTCTTTTTTTTTTATTGAATTCCAGTAGCTAACGAAATGAACATCCTGTTCGGTTTTACTTAGTTTTACCTTCTATTTTATAATTAAACGTCATAAACTTATGATTGCTGGTGGATAAAAGGATTTATTGTAAGCCAAACACAACTTTTTTTAATGTTTTAAATTAATTTTTTCATCGTGTATATAACGTCGTAAGCTTATAGCTATAATTTTCTAATCTATTGGTTTAATTGAAAAGATTTTATTTGATAGAAGAAAAGCTTTTAGGATTTTGCATTAATTATTTTAAGAATTGTTAGTTTGATACGAGATTATCTCGCAATCGGCTTATGGTAGTTATTTATAAGACTTTCAATGATTTCAATTCCATATTTTTGTGAATCAATGTTTATTAAAGTAAATAATTATTTATTTTTTAAACAATAGTCACATGAAATTAAAGTTTACAGAAAACAGTTTTGCTTACACGCAAATCGAGTATTTTAGGTAAATTTTATATACCGGCTTGTACTCAAATTCTATTTCGACCTTCTAAAGGTTCTTTTACATCTTTCGCTTCCTTTTTTGTTTCTTTTCTTATACATATTTCATAGGACTTTATACAAGTGAAATAATATTCTTCTGGAAACATAACTTAGGTTGATTTTCTTCGTTCTCACGCTATTGTTTTAATTTTCGTTCAGAACAACGTATATTTAATTTTTTTTTGTTGATGTTGCGTTTGGTTGATAATTATATGCGAATTAAATAATTCGTTAAGTTTTAATTCTTTAATTCATTTTTTTTTTGGAAGTTGACCTAAAATCTGTTCTGATTCAGCGCAAAATGAACTAAATTTAATTAGACTCTCGCGTTCATTATTTATTCAAACCTCAGTTTTGTGCGAAAATTTTTATAACCGATCTACTTATTTTCCCAAAATGATTAAAGTTTTTACTAATATACCGGCTTGAAATATTATTATTTTTTGATAATTTAAAAAGTAAAAGCATAGTATTTGCAAAACTATTTCTATTGGTTTTGTATAACATTTGCTGATAAAACTGCTTTGATTTTTTTATAATTGCATCGCAAAATAAAATCAAATGTTGTTAACAACTATCAGAAGCTCATAAAGTTACTGTCTTGATGACTCAGAAAAATATGAATTTGTTTGTCGTTTAAAAGATAAAGCAATATAAGTCTTTTAATATTTTAGCCATGCTTGTATTCCCCTGTTGTGTGAATAGTAATCGTAAAGGAGATGAGTTCTGGAAGCGAATAGTTCGTTAAAGTTTAACGATTAAACAATCCAAATAGCATCAATTTCGTTATTCTGCTGAGATGTTTATGTGAGATTAATTCATACTATTAATTTTATTTATTTTGCTTTTCCTTTTTACACAACAAATATAAAAATATACACGTATAAAATATCTTGTTTACATTTTCCCAATCAATGAAATATATTTTTTTTCATTTTTTTTTCTTTTTTGAAATATCATGGCGATGGTCAGAAAGAAATGATTAAAGATGAACAGGATGTGATCGCAATCCGGGAACTCCAAAAAAACATAAAAGACTTACTATACAAACCTTCTCGAATAAAGAATACTAACTCAATCGAATCTTTACCTTTTGGATGGAGCAATGAATTCCAAATTAGCCATAATACGTTGAGCCCTATTTGAATATTTCATGCATTAGCTATGTCCTTTGTATTATATTACATTTGTATTAAGAGATTTTATTTTTACCTTTGTTCTGTGTTAGAGTTGGAGCTACCGATCGCTACTTCGTGCACTTACGTATATTTGGACATCTTTTTGAAATTTTGCGTACATTTTTGTTTCTCATGATTACAGTAAATATTTCTATGCGCTTGAAATCGCAGCAGCCATGAAATGGAGAATTGTCTTCTCTTTAACAAGCTCTTGAGATGCATATCAAACAAAACAACAAAAAACAGACGACATCCCAAGTGTGTTAATTACGCCTTATTGAAGCCGAGTTCCAAAACATCGTGGGTAACATTTTTCTGAATGGTTTCTTTAATATTTCAGAATTTCGACAAGTTATAGGGATGACTCGAATTAGAAGAGATTTTATTTTAATGAAGTTAAACGTGGAAAGTCGGGTTTTCTTACACTTTTAAGAGATTTGTGATATTTAAACAAAAAAAAATTGAAATTTCTTAAATATTAAAAGTATATCTATTACTCTTACATAAGAACTACGCTCGTAAAAAATATTCAACTCTGTAGCCTTCGTAAAAGAGAAATCGCCAAAATCAATGTAATCTACAATCTTGTTTTTCTCTTTTTTCTTTATAAAAGGTTCGGCACAACCGAATATAATTTTCTTACTTATTTTACTTACATTTGTTTTATTTTCATTGTTTTCAGGGATTGTCTAAAATGAGCCCCGGTTTTACTGTAGCTACTTATAGGTATTTTCCTCTTTTTAACTCGGATAATTCGGAACATCTATCCGTAAACATCGTTTGCGAACTTTGAAAAATGCAAAATCATCTATTCGATCTTCAATCTTACGGCCTAATGTCTATAAAAAACGGACTTGTGTTTGAGGTCCAAAATGAAATAAATTACTGCTTTTTTAAATAACCTAAATATTCTAATTTAATGGCAAGCGTTTATTCAAAAATAAAATCCAGTGCATTTGAATCTATTTAATTTTTTATAAATTCAAAACTTTATTGTAATTAATAATTAAAAATATTTTTCTCCATGTGCTCTTACATCGTTGAGTGAACAACCGTCACAATGATGGATTCTGTAAGTATTTGACCTGGATATAAATGCATTTCTAACGAAATATAATGCAGCATTCTAAGTTCTCTACCAGTTTTATATAAGCGTGACTTAAGAAAAATTATAACTATTAATGTGAACGATAAATGGAACGGTAGCACCATTTCTTTGTGTTTAAAACGTATTTTTAAAGACTGTCGTCACGCGATTTTAATTTTTCTTTTACAACAAACTAGTTAATCTGCTAGTTTTTCTTTGTCGGCTAACGCTATTGATTCATGGCTTTCAAAAGATATAAGAAATTGCCTAAAGAACAAAGCGGGCACAAAAGGCAAATTTATGCAATAAAAAAATAAAAAAAATTAAACAATCATTTTCAAAGAATGTGCAAACACTTGCGATGATATTTTAAAAACAACGAGTATATAAGAGAACAAGTTTATATTCGCGCTATATCGAACGACCATTATATAAAATTGCTTCGTCTCGTTTTTTGTAGGGCCATCATATAATTAAACGGTCCTAATTTGGCACCTGTGAATAGATATTGGTAAAGTAATTTCATAGTTAGCCTTTATAGGCTGTAGGCTATTTGTTCCGAAAAGCGATCACTTAACAGTGAAGTCATAAATATTTCCAATTGACGTTTTCGTCTCTACTTTAGGATGCCTGCTATATTTTATATATTTAGCTGCAACCTTTTGTTGCTCTCTCAAACAAAATATACAATAAAAAAATTTCAGCGTTGATTTAAAATGATCTATTTGTCCCCATTACTTCTTTTTTTATTTTGTTGTCATTGTTTATCAAGAAAAGAAAAATATTCTTTCAATTTTTAATAAACTCTTCTCATTTTTACTGAAATATGTTACTAACTAATTTTTTAATAAACGTGTTTTTAATTCTAGTCATTGTTTCAGATTCTTAATATAATATAATCGGCAGATACAATTTACTTTCTTTTTACATTTCTTTTTCACCGGAATAAAAAAAAAAAACAAAAAAAAGAGCGATTACATTACGCCTGAGTGTCGCAAAACGGACTACGTTATGGCAATTAGCCTTAAAGTTTCGCGACTTAGCATAGAATGCATAAAATTAATTTTTGTTCCGATCTCATGTGATCGATTTTGTTTTGATAGCCTTCTTTTGCTTTTGTGTATTTAACAAAAGAATGCAAGGAATTCTGGACAAGCAAATACCAAAAGTCACTATTTGCACATTGATCTTTTCGGTCATTGCACTTTTGATGACGTGCAAAAACGGAGAAAAATACATACAAACTCCAATTAAGTGCATACCACCTAAGGCTCTCAACTTCTTAGCATTAATTTTTTGACAATACGTTCAGATTGAGTCATCCAATGGAAATGTGCAGAAATGATTTTGGTGGCCAACCTAAATAAGCTAGACAATATTGTAAGTTACAATTTCTAGATGAAAAACTTATTATTCTTGGGCACCAGTTCGGTTTCAGTCATAAACATGGTATCTCTTGTTATATAGTACATCAGAGAACCCGTTTCGAAATAAAAGTTACTGCGGTAGTGTTCTCCTAGATGTGAAAAAAGCCTTCGATAAGAAATATTTCTTCCAACTCTAATATATATACTGCTTCAATCAAGGCAACTAACTAGCAAAGACATCTACCAATAACATTAACAGAGCTCTGTAAAAAGATTAACATAGATCTGTGAAGCAATTAGCGTCAAGCTGTTGTTGGATTTGGAAGCCTACTCCGTCCAAATTAAGATACCTAGAAAACTTATGTAAACGCCATGTGAATCTACATGAAACAACCTTTAAAATTATATGCAAAATTAACTCGCTTCTTTAGTGAATTCCTTTCAATAAATGCTTGAAAATCGATATATTGACGGTAGCCGAATAAATAAAATTAGCCATATTAGAGGCTCTAGTGCGGCCAAACTAGAAAATTCCAACGATATTCACATAAATCACGTGAATGTGTACGAAAAGAGCTTTCAAACAAGGTAGATAAATTGCATATATTGCCAAAGATTAACATGAATATAAAAGCTAAATACCAACAACTCAACTTAAAAACCAGAACGCTCTGTGACTAATTCGTCCAGAATCTCAACTTAGTCTAAAGAATAAATGCATATAAATGCATTAAACAACATGTTTGAACTTGTGGCCTAAAATTATGAGGAGTAACCAGTAATTTTAATATTGAAATACTTTAAAAACATTCATTTAAGGCTTTTCGTCTTATCGTTAATGTCCCGTGGTTCGTTAGCACTAAAACTGCTTATAATGACCTACATTTCCATTTGTTAAAAATCTAATTGAACGCCTTTTTCAAAATCATCACGCAAATTTCTTAATACTATCGCTTCTAGAAGAAATCAAGGAGATAAGAAGATTGAAAAATTAATTTTTTTTCTTATTCCTTAAATTATTTTAATGAATTTTCTAACTTTATATAGTTTTCGTTTATATACTTAAAAATCTCATTTGTATTATTATTCTTTCGTCCACATTGGGTGACAACAGCTTCTGCTATTTTCCTCACACCTTTCCATAACATTTACTCATTATCTTTCGGATAGAATGTAAATTAAATAAGATTTTGACATCAATTCAATAGATTTTTTTTAAATCATTTTTCGAAATTGCAACACATTTTTAATTAAAGCACAATTTGCGTATATTTTGCTTGTTCTTATTGTTAGTTTTCCAAGTATTTATCAACTTATAAATTGCAAATATATACGTTTTGTAGCGTTTAAAACTTAAAACTGCGCATTTACTCTTGAGGAATAATCAATCAAGTGCATGAATGAAATGTTTGCAAGTACTTCTCCAATATACTTTTGCAAATTAGAAAATAAACAATCACCGTTAAAGAATCGCTAAGGATAAGCATTTCTTTCGTATAGGTAGATATAAACTTTTAATATGAAAAAAGAAAGCCATTAGTCAAGCAGTAACAAAGAGTTCTTTGTATGTGTAGCTACTTCGGGAAGCTAAACAACCTTTGCGAATAAAAGAAGAGCAGCAGCATGAAGTATGAAATTTATTTGTTTTAATTAAAATAAATGTCAGAAGAAGAAAGCGATTTTAATTAAAAAAATTTTCACCACTTTAGGGCATTGAGAATAAGTTCAATATTTGAATTAACAACTTTATGAAATCTGCCTTAAACTTAAGCTAAATAGGAAAATTTTAATTACATATTTTATGCACATGTTTGCCTATTTTGATATTAACTGACGACACATTATCTTTTTTTAAAGTATAAACTTAAGAGTGATTTTGTATATGAAGTGAAATTTGAAAATATGATCGGAGTAAAACTCGTATAAAACATAAAGAGAACAATGAAGAAAATTATATTCGGCTGCGCCGAAGTTTATATATCCACCATCTTTATCTTAAAAAAGAGAGCAAAATTAAATTTTTATAGCTGGACGTGGCATTTTTTTTCTTTTTTTGTGGAATACCGTAAAATCTGGCCAGTAATAGAATGACGTGGAACAAAACAGACATGTTTTCAGCATATACTATGGGCGTGGCTTGTGATCGATTTGACCCATTTTCAATAGAAGCGTATGTGAAAGAACTTCCAATATTTCTTGCAAAGCTGTGAAGCTGATATCTTCATTTTTGCGTCCAGAAGAATGTTTACCACATACATTGCACAGACAGACGGACATAATTTCATACTGATCAAGATTATATACATTTTATGTGGTTCCAGAAGCATCTTTCTTAATTTTACAAACATTTTCACAAAAAAATTACGGTTCAATATTTTATTATAACGAGTGGGCGTGGTCCATCCTTTCCAGTTTTGCATCTGCTATGGCTTACGAGTAATGAGCAAAAATCCAATTTTTTTTTTGCTTCTAAAAGCAGAGGTGTTCTCAGTCTACATAGTACTGTGGGCATGTCCTTTGAACGATTTCGCCTATTTTCAATACTAACCTGCATGCCTGAACTTTCAATATTTCTGCCAAATTTGAAGACGATACCTAAATTTTTCCGTCCTGGAGAATGTTTACCGCAAACTTTACACGGACGGACGGACGGACATGCTTAAATCGATTCTAAATTTAATGCTGATCAAGAATATATATACTTTGTGGGATCTCCGAGGTTTCCTTTTGGTAGTTACAAACCACATGACAAAATGAAGAATACCCTTCACCTTCGGTGGTGGATATAAGAATATCATGAAGGCCAAAATTCAAAAGTTCAAAAATCCAAAAATTCAAATTAATAAAAAATCTAGTAACAACTGAATAAATATAAACAAAAGTCTTTTTGCTTCAATGTACAAATTGAATTGAATCACTGTAATTTAATATATATCTGTATAGATAGTTACGCTTTTATATATTCGCATATGAATATTCTTTGCAATCACTTTTATTTGTTATCTCTTAAAAATGATTTGGAAAATCTAATTATACCTCAGGCGGCTATTAATTTGAATAATTAAATAAGATAGTTCTTAATGTAACGCATGTTAAGCTTACCTGTGATGCAAAGCACCGTTTTTCAAATTGTTGCCAACGACAAAATTAGTTTGTTGTTGTAGCAACGGTGATTGTTGCTGTTGCTGTCCTTGTTGCTGTTGCATTGAACAATTTATATTTAAATTCACATTTGCTGGATTAACAGTTGTTGCTACAGAATTTTGCATTTTTTGAAAACTAGCTGATTGCATAGACAAAGTTAAGCCACCAATGGCGGTATCATTAACTTGTGTAGGTCGAACGATAGCTTCTATTGTATCTTCTCTGCTAACCAGAGGCATATTAATAGCTGCATCATCCATATTTATTGAACAATTTTCAGAATTAATCTTGTTTTCTTTACTGCCATAGATTGTTATGAATTTTCAATCATTTTTGTTTTCTTTTTCGTTTTTGTTATTAATATTTTGTCAAAACATTATTTATTTGTTAGTGTAAGTTTTTTGTGAATATCTTTTTATAAATTTATTAGTTACTTTTAATAAATTATTTATATCTATATACAATAGAGAGTAGAATTGTTTTTATTTATTATTTATCGTCTATTTTCCCTTTTCACGGGCCGTTGTTGTAAATCTTTAATCATTCATATCATTCTGCTTTAGGCAGGCTTTCGTGTATATTTCAGACAAACATCGACAATACATTATTTATTTAATTTTTGTTTTGATTTGTTGATAGCACGTCAATCAGGCAATAAACTGAAAAATAAAACAGTAAATTGAAATATCATTTTACTAAATGAGAAACGTATTAAAAATATATTGTTTATAATCTCTTCTATAGTTATATACAATTAAATCAATGATATACGAATAATACGTTAGATTAGCTAGCTACTAGCTACTAGTCAAATGTATTTATGCCCTTTTGAACCAAACAAACGAATTAATGTGCAATAAATCTCACTGGACTTGAGCAATTATAACTTTAACGCTGTTAATGTTAATACAGTTGTTATGTATATATTTACTGCGGTCTGAAAGACGTATTATACTCTGTTGATACAATACTTTAATAATGCATTTGTTTCTATCTGTTTAGCATCAAAAATTGCTTACTTTACCACAAAATTGCAAAGAATGAAATATTTTCTTTAATTGATTGTTATGTATTACATAACATTCCCTAAAAAAGGCTCCAATTTAAAACCAATCTTTATAATCATTTCCTAGGATTGTTAAAGCTTAAGTTTGCTTGATGGATTAAGCTCTTAGTCAAAGGCAATAGTACATATATGTGAACAAAAATGTATTTACGAATAGATACATTAACATGATGCAATATCTGAGAATTCATTTTTAACGAACCAAGATTTCCTTCAAATAATTTCTAGTATCATAGATTTTATGAACTCTTTGAACTTCAAAAGCAAATTTTGATTGCAAAAGCTCAAGACAGTCAAGGAAACTTATCGATTTTAGCTTCATTTTAAAAACATTATTTTTTGGATATTTGCTTAACTTCTTCTTCTTCTTCTTCTTGAGGACATCGCACCGTTCAGTTTTTTCATTAGTTTCTTCGTAGACTATAGCTCTACTAAATTCACAAAATTCAGTCCGATAGTCAATTCGTTAAACCGTCTGCGAGAGCGTTGAGGAAAATTTTTAGAAAGTTAATAAAAATAAGGCAAATTTTTATAAGTCCAGTAAAAGTTCAATGAGGACAATGAGAAAATTTAAACATTGTTCTATGTCATATGCCAGTAACAAGTGGGCTGAAAAGGTCGTAGGCTGACACATAGATGGCGCTACTAGTATTAAACCCATATGATTTTTAATTAGTCCTAACTACGGAAATCAGAATAGGAATTTCAATTGCATATCATATGTAAACTTGGACTTAAAACCGAGACTTTGTTGAGGACTACGAAAGAAAGATTTGCAATTATAATTACTTAAATTACAATCGATATAAAGGCCATGCCTTATAAAAACTTTTTAGATAAGACCTGCTTTTTTGGAGATAAATCACAAAAATCTGAATTTGAAGGTAGTCATAAAGTGTTTCCAAATTCGTTCACGATGAGTCTTGTAAAAATTAAAAAATACAAATCTTTCTTTCTTTTCTTTTCAATTAGAAATTTATATTAGCCATCGATAGGGATTATATGGTCTTGGATAAAAAACATCCGTTTAATAAGTGCTGTAAGTCGTTCAATGTTTTAAACGAAATATTTTTAGATATTTTTTTAACACAAAGTTTTTCGATTTTCATAATCAACTTTATTCACAATACATACGTACACATTCATTCCTATTAGTGCATCAGTTTTCTACTGATAGTAAATTTACACATTATCTGCATTAGAATTGTTTTGTTTACAATAGTTTAAATGTGCAGGCAAAACAAGAGTACATATATGGAAGAGCATTGGTAAGGTACTAAATTAATGACCTGAAAAAAATTGAGAGCAAACAAGTTAAAAAAACTAAATTCATTTTATAATGAACCTTGGATACCAATCAGCTTGGGGGAGTCCATTATAAAAGTTTTAGATTTTTAGTGGGTAACTTTTGTACGTTCAGTTCCAATACATAATGGAATGAAATTTTATATAAACATTTGTTCTATTTCCTTCATTATGGAAATTTTTAAACTTAGTTGGAATTACACGATTAGCTGTTCTGTATGTTTCACATTTGAACGTTTGACTATAATCATCCAAGTATCGAATCTTTTATCTCAATATGGTTGGATTGGATCGACTTAAACGTCCAAATTTAGTGGAAAATAATGTTTATAAAGGATTGTTTCAAATAAATTCATAAAATAATTATGCCTCCATATAATATATAACTGCACTTCATATTTTCCTTAGCTTACCAGCTGTTTGCAAGTCGTACAAGTTTGTATTTTCAAGTCGAGGCAGAGAGCAGTGCAATTAAATTGAAAAAAGTATAACAAACTAAAATGAAGAAATTTTAGAAAAAAAAGTATTTCTATTGATTCTCACATATGTGAGAGATTCATCGTATTCCTGGAAATGCCATTAGGATTGTTATAAAATATTTCATATGTATGCTTAGCATACAATTTAAATATTCTCTTAAATATTTTCATTTTTGTTTATTAGTTTTTTATGTATACGCAAATATTCCCACCCTAAGTAAGTAAGCAAAAGTACAACATGTTTTAGAGAAAAATACACATACAACATAGATACTTATTATATATGAAGAAGAAATGTAGTTTCGTATTTGTAAAGAAAACCTTAATCTACATTTTAACCGACGCATGAATATATGTCGAAAGCATTTAAACGTATACAAAACGTACAGTGTATATATGCAAGTGATTGTGTAAGCCGGACATGCTAAGTACGATAAAGTTCTTTATAAGATATTTGTGGTTTATTCTATTCGCTTTGGAATACTTTTCGAATACTAGGCTTGTGTTATTTCGAGCAAAGCGAAAGGAAAAGAAAAAAAATGTTTTGAAAAATTCTAAATTGGTAGTTGTTTTACATTCAGCCGCATATACATAATGAAAGAAATAAATAAATGACAGAGATTAGTATAAATAAATCGTACGGGGCATTAATATGAAACAACAAATTTGTTTTGCAGCTGATACATTTTGTTTTTTAAATTGTCGAAGCTTTAATGAGAATATGAAGGGAGGACCCGAAAATAAGGTATTTACGAAGACACGATCAATGAACATAATTATAAAATTAATTATATAACATAATTAATTGTGAAAGGAAAAAGTGAATGAGTTATAATAGAAATAGTGAACGAAAAGTTTATTTCCATAAAGATTTAGTTATATATGTATTTAAGTGGAACGTGTCTTCCGAAATGTCTCGCTTTACAAAATAGTTATCTTAAATTTTGATATATACCAACCCAATCCAATACGCAAATAATGCAAAACAAGAAAAGAAGCATCCTCCTTCAAAAAGCGAAAAATATCTTCACGGACATGCTTATTATAAAATTGTGAACGCGATCCGTGTACTTATATTAAAACAGAATTTTTAGTTTACATCAAGGAGTTGATCAGAGCAAAAGAGGAATTTAAAAACGAGAGAGGTAGTCCTCGTATTTACATTTAACGACAAAGGCGTTTGTCTAAGCAATTGATAAATTACACGGACTCCAGATCGTATACAGATTTGTTTCGACAGAACATTAGAAAGTATGTGAACTATATACTAAAGCCCTACAATGCGTGCATAGTACGTTTTTTATGGTACAAGAAGTTATCTCGAATGATCTTCATCAAGTTCGCCCATCAGAGATATATTTATTTCATAAATTTCTATAAGTACCTTTACTTTGTGACAAAAGGTATTTTGGTAAACGCTTGCATTAAGATACGTAGGGCTTTTGCGCAGAATGAAGAAGGAAATTATCGCAAGTATTTTACACTTTTCTCTATAGTTTTCCTAGCAATTTTCAATGGTTTCGATTCCCTTTTTATAGGGAGAACCGTTCAACTTCTCCAAATAGCCATCAAAAAGGCCTCTCATCATTTAACTGCATTTCCAAGTTTAGAAAAAGAAAATTATCATAAGGATTTTCATAACAATTCTTTTTCGCCAAAGAGCGTTTTTTCTCGATTCCATTAGACAAACTTTGCAATAAACCCGTCGAAGGTTGGTAATTCTTGCTTCGTGAAAATAATTGATTAAGACGTTACTTTGTCGATTTGCTCCTTCGGTTCATTGTTTTCAATTTTCGTTCACTTAAGGTGTGAAGTAACATAACTATATTCCATTCATATATAAGAGTCGACTTAAAAACTCGCCTTCATTACGGTGAAATATCGCAGAATATTTGACTGAAACATCCCTACGATCCTGTTTTTGTTCAGTTGCATGGAAACGCGGCATCGATCAATTTATAGATTTTCCTTATCACGTCTAATGCGATCACCACATTTGATCGACTAAGCGATTACATGCTAAGCTAATTAACTTAATATTTGTTTGTCATAAACGAAGGAAAAGATCCTTCGAAAGTAGAGTATAGCAAGGCCATTTACACTTGGTGGATGATCATAAGGAAGCATATGCCCACGCTCACCATCTCTTATAGAAAATTGAAATTGTATTCTTTTCATTTCTTTTCTCAATTTTTCTTAAGATAAGGATGATAGATATAAGTGACGGGACCACAGCTGAATATAATTTTCTTATTTGTTTTCAATGTTATTCTTACTTATTATTTTTTTATACTACTTAGTTATGCTGTACTTGTAGTAAGGAAATGTTAAGTTTGCACGGAAGTATGTTTCACACACTGTGTGTGTGTGTAGAACTAGATGTATTGCTTCCGTTTACTACACCTATAATTTTAAAATTATTTTCTATACTTATACAAGTCTGTCTGTCCACCTACTGCCCTAGTTTGTGACCATGTAGTCTTACATTCGGCCTACCTGACGATCGCAATTTGGCATATTGAGATGTTTAGATTGAAGGCCGAACTCCGAATTGGATTGCGATGTTATTATCACAACTCGTCATATAGCGCCCTATCTGGAAAAATTCAATTAATGACAAAGTTTTGATTTTTCGACAAAAAGATCGGAAATAGTATTTTGGCATCTTAGTGAATGCACGAAATTTCATCTCATTTTCTATATTATCCTTCTTACAAAAAGGGAGGAGTCGAAAACTTGACTTTATGCACAATAGTGATTTGATATTTAAATTTATTCTTTTAAATTTAACCCACAATAACTGAAGAATAATAAATTATTTAGCAATGAAAGCTACGCTAAACATGGGTAATGTCGTTTTTCGATTTCTCTAAAAATATTTATTTTTCAATATTTTATAAAATTTTTAATTTTTATTAAATTCATAAGACGAAGTAGTGTAGAATAATTGGCGATTGACATTGCCCAACTGTAAGGGCTTTACTTATTTTAATTACGCGGTTTCTTGAGTTACTTTTATCTTAATAAGTTTGTTAGATAAAGTTTAAAGTTTATCCTCTCAAGTCAAAACAATAAATTGCGCTGAAAATTTTTAGTTCGAATTTAATGTAATTAATTTTCTCAGATCTGACTGAAAATATATTTGCCGTAGCATTATATATCGTAATATTTCAATTAATTTGAAAATGATAAATCGAGTATAATTCCTATGAAAGGTAATGAAATTAAAATTTTTCAATAATTCTTGTATTAAACGTATCATTCGATTTTATTTATCCGGTTTAAAATGTGTACACATGCACTTGTGTGTGTACGTAATCAGTTATGCATCATATTGTTACAAAGTTCCTCTTTTTGTATTGTTCTAGAGAAAAAGTTCGCATCACTAGATTGTGATTAGCGTAGATTTTATTTACAATTTTTAATAGTAATACTTACAATTAGTTAAAGGAACTTATTTCTTTAATGGTTGCTTGCTTCGAGTATCAATATTCAACTAACTTCTCCTAAGCAAAATACTCTGCTTATAAAAATAAAGAACATCACGAATATCACATCTCATTCTGCAATGCCTGCTAATCCCTCAATGACGGATTTCTCTGTGATATTTCGTTAATCACTTTACCTGATAAGTTTCGTGGGAATTGTCATCAATCTTCGCTTCCATCCCTAGTTGGTAATCCGCTTTTATTTTATAGATAACATACAACTGGTAAAGCATAAGAAGAGATTTTTTTGTCATAGATTTCGATAAGTTTCCTGTAGATTTATTTTACCAGTTTGTGGTGTTCGTAACAGTATTTTATGATACTGAAACCATATGCGATTGCGATGCAAATATAAGTGTTGAAAGTCTTTATTTCTTTATCAATTAATTAATGTTAAGTAATTATGCTTTGTAGTTGTTAGCTTTATACAATTTTTTTATCAGTGTGTTAATATACTTTTATTTAAATAGACTACGCTTCCGCAAGTTTGTTCCATTCGTCACAATCAAAAATTGAATAATTATTTCAAAGTCTGTCCTTCAAAGGATTTTATAAAGTATCGTGCTTGACTTTAGGTAGCACAAATTATGTTTCTGAACAGTAATAATTATTATTAAATACAATAATTATTGAGCCAGGAAGGAGGTATTCATAATATTTACGCGTAAATAACCTAGCATTTATCTTGATTCTGAAATCGACTGAATATTATTATTTTTTGTTTTCTTTTTGTATTGGATATCAGTTATCAAATACAACTCTGCTTTGAAACGAAGCAGTGTATCAGATGCAAACAAAATAATATATCATATATACATAATGAAATAAACCAACTTATGGCGTTTTGTTTTTTTTTTTTTTTGATTCAACAGTATTTCTTTGAAAACATATGTGTCATGTCATTTTTATACTAACTGTTGAAAGATGAAAGCATACTAGAGTTAGCCTTGCGTTTATAACATTAATAAATGCCCCTTGGAGACATCGTAAAGTATATATATATACTTCGTCCAGGAAATCATTCCGAATTGGGCGCTATAATAAATAGTTGATCTATCGTAAGTCCTTCTGGTTGTTACGTACATCCTCACATACTTAATATAGTCTGTACCATAAATGGTATAAAAATTTTTCTATTTCTAATACTCCTCAACAAAAATCATTAAAAACTAATAATTTAGCGGGAAAAGTGAGTTTTAAAAATTTCGTTCGAATGGGACTATTGTTTGAATCATCTCTAACAAAAGTCTTCCTGTAAAAAGTAAGCCTTTATATGATAACAAACTCTAATTTTTAATGCCTTACGACATAAATAGTTGAAGAATATGAAGTCGCTCTGCTCTATAAAGACTCCCAGTAGTACTCCCATGAGTAAAGAAATTCATTTCGTACGTTATCTAATAGCCGACCCTGTCCGAGTATAATGTTTTTTCTTATGTTAAGCTATTGCATTGTGTCCACTTAATAAGTAAAACCAAGAATGAAACAACACATAATGATACATAACATGTACATGAATTATATTCGTTTCTACCGAAAATAATTATACCCACCACTATTATCTTAAAAAAAAAGGTTGAAAAAATAAATTTGAAGACTCTATAATATTTGATTAGCGTGATACATTTTTTCCAATTTTTTTGATCAACGAAACACCTAGACAATTGAACTTATGTTATACCGTAAATGTGTCCGTTGACCGATTTGGCCTATTTCCAATACCAGCATATGGGTAAGAATTATCAATGTTTTTCTCCGGACACGCGTATAAAGATTCTGAATTTGATGCTGATCATTAATATATAAACTTTATGTGGTCTTTGAAGCTTCCTTTTGGGTGTTGAAAATAAAATGACTAAATGAATATTTTCGCTTCCTTCTGTGATCGGTCTAAAAATTAGATCCTTGGTTGACCCTATCCAAATTTTTCATTACGGTTTAGTATCCCGAAATTTATGTCCCGAAATTTCGCAAATTGAATTTTTATTCATATAACGACTTTTTCGTAATAAGGCGTTATATGGTGAGTGGTCGCAAATGTGATCTCTTACACGTCAGTGATAGTTACACACATCTGCACAAAGTTAATATACCCTTTACCCCCCTGAAATACAAGTTGTGTAGAGTATAAATATCTTTCAATGAATATAAAATGCGATATACATGCAAAGCCCAATATTTAACCGTTAACCGTAAGCATGTTAGAAAACAATTTGAGATATTTTTGGACTGAGCATGCAGACTGAGCTGATTAATATGTCGCTAAGCGTTTTTTGTTTATTGCACGCGCGTCTGTGGGCATATCATATTCCTTTTAATCTTTAATCTCCTTTAATCGATTAAGCAATCTGCCCGTGTAATTTAAGCTTTTTTTGAAACTCAAACTTTGAAATAAATGACAGATCAAAATTTTGCAAACCAGTTTTGGCACTGGCATTTTGTCACTGCATCTTCTCCATACGCATCGGCTATTTTTTTTTCATGCTTGAAGTGCATTTTTAACTTTTCGATAGTAAAAAAGTAAAATACGCCAAAAATGCTGCCTACGTCAACCATATTTAGTAGAGCATTAATCAAAAACTACAAATTAAGTGTGAAGTTGGCTGTGAAAAATACAATTAGGCCATCTCTTTGAAAAAAAAAGAAATGGCTTCCCTCACTCAACATATTAAAACTCAATATATTAAAGACCGCTCTACACATTTTCTTTTAATTACTTTCTTTCTATTTAAATCTCCCGATGAGGTTGGTCTATCTTCAAGTTTCCAATCTTTTTTTGTCAACGATATCTACCAAAATGAAAAAGTCGTCAACGAGTTGAAAACCACATATGCAATTCGTGACTAAAGGAAAATATTTTAATTAACTAATAATTCTTTTCATTAACTTTCGTAATTCACTTGAAACATGACTGCTTTTCGTTTAATAATGTTCTCTTATTTCCAATGCCTATTTTGAAGTCCTCTTGATATTTCTCTCCAAGCAAAATGTGTAAGTTTTTAATACCATAGTTTTCATTAGTGTCTGTTTAAATTTCTTTTTTTTGCTTGAAGAATTGAGAGAACTGGTTCGTGAAATGTACTATGATAATACCGAATTATGTGAATATGGTTATACATGAAGACTTTAATCGACGTTTGTTACATTTCCTATATTTCGTAAAGTCGACTGACAGCAAATCTCAATCAAATTGCAATTATCCAATAGTTTCTTTTGTTTTTCTTTCGTTTGAAGAAAGATTGCATTTTATACAATGAAGTTGCAATTAGATTAAGACCATAAATGCAAAATTCAAATTCGGTACATAAGTCGAAACATAGCGATGTGTGATCATAAACCGAAGGCCTCATTAAGCTGAGTTTGGAGACTAAACTAATAATGCAAACTGAATTGGTGCAATAATTTACAGACAACGAAACCATTGTTACGTCTCTCGTGCAGTTGTTTCTAAACTCGCTTTTTTTATTTTATTTAGTTGAGTTATTTTTACAGTTGCCTTTATTCAAAATGCTTACTATTTATTATAGGTTTACATATATGCTGTATGTATGCTGTAAATAGTTATGTGCTACCAAGAGCTTAAAGTTTTTCCATTACGGAAACTTACTAAACAATGAATACAACATCGAAAGAGATAATGATTATTGTTTGTATTTCACTTTTATTCTCATTTTATAATGCTGCCGGCTGAATTACAATTACACTATTTATATATGTATTCAATTAAGGAAGTGTTGAGGCAAATCCTAAGTACTATATACCTTATAAAAGAGTAAGGGTGTGAAGTTATATTTAAATATAACTAGCAAAGTCACAAATCAAAAATGTTAACAGAGGACTGTTAAACGACTAACAGAATCCAGTCAACCAAAGTCTTGGAAGGATTTTTATCAAATATAGTTATAATAGCATTATTTAACTGAGATGACGGTTTTCCTCTAAATTCTTTATTACGTCGCACAATATTTCTTCTTACACAGTAGCACAAAAAATAAGGAACTTCCGTAATGTACAAAGAGAAAATATGTTTAAAATAGAAAACTGTAGATAAAGAGAGTATGTGAACTATGTAACTAAAACAAAGGTGCTAAATTTTTCCCACGACAAAATGTGACAGATTGATTTCTACAAAACCGAAACTAAGTTACGATAGAAATTTTTATTTCAATAATTCATGAGCTCGTTAACGGAAAAGACATTTTCGTAAGCAACGGCTGAATTTTTTTAAATGTGATCTGCACGACTGGGAACATATTGGATTCACTGACTCTGTTTATATGTAGGCAGAGGTGTAATTGTTTTAACAGAACTCTGCTAATATTATGATATGTTAATTTTAACATTTGATGTGGCCTCTATTTTTTGCCATTAACATAAACTTCGCTGTTATTAGTTTTGACTCTATTTAGAGATTAAATATTGACACGAACATTTTGGTATATATTTTTTATTTATTTACTTAAAAAAATTAGAGAATTAGTGTGCAAATTTCGCGATTATTTGTTTGCGTAAATGTTGCTAATATTTTAGTCAATTTATTAATGAGGCGATGACTAAAACAAAATTGTCATATAATTATTCGAAGAACTGCGGAAAATAAATTTTATTTAATAATAAATCTTATTTCTTATTTATTTATTTATTATATCTATATGTATGTAAATAAATTTACGAAATATGGTTTAAAAAACGCCGGATAACTAGATCATATGCGTCTGTTCATATAATCAAAGTTTATAAACGTAGAAATAAGTAGCAAAATGAACAATTTGTGAATGAGTAAATTGTGTAATCTAAATGAGCAAAAGTGGTCAAATTAAGTATAATCTACGTGTCAAGCCACACATGTGATTGAAGAGAGAGGAAAATTGCTAGGATCACGCCCCTCCTGAGGGCAATCGAAAATCATCGCAAGGGATTCGTTAATTTTTGAAGAGGGGCATTCGGATAAAATGCGGCCAACGGAAAGGACGTCTTAACAACAAGAACATCTGGCAGAGTCAGTGCGAGTAATGTTTGGTATTAAATAAAATCGTATTTAATCTAAGACTGACTAAGAAAATGCAGTCAGCTCGAGAGAGAAGGTTATTGTAATCAGGCCTAACGATGGAAGGGTTGATTGACAGCAGAAAAACTTCCGAATGATTCCAAGAGTCTAGACGAAAAGCTACGCTAATGAACCTATAGAGAGAAGTAATTACGTTTGAAATAGAAGGCGGTTTAGATATATGAGATTGGTACAGGGCGCACCTGGCTATCTCGTCTACCCGATCGTTATCGACAATTCTGAGATGGTAGGGGATACAAAATATTTTGACGTTTGTTTCGCATATTGGAAAAAAATGTAATCAAGAATGCCGTATTGCCTTGATAATACTAAGGCTATCAGTACAGATCTGCGGCATATGTCGTAGCTGATATGACAGCAGTTATTTCCGCAGAAAAAACACCGATTCTGTCTGGCAGGGCAATTAATCTTAGTTTCACATAAAAATTCGAATTTTCGAATCAGTTAAAAGCAACCAGAAAAAATTGAAACTGATCATTATTAGGTAAAAAAATGCTTATTATATTGGCAAAATTCATTTATTTTATTCAAAATAATCGCCTTCAAATTTTTTTGCAGAGATTTGCACGGTCAAAAAGCTCGTCAAAAAAAATGCTTTAAATACTTTGATATTAGATCCGTGAGATTATCGACAAAAGCCTTTTTTGTGGTATCCACGCCGGCACAGGACCTGCCTTTCATTAGCAAATTCTTTTTTCCTTATGAGCAAGAATCGCATTGTCCTAGTGGCAATTAGGGATCCATGTGGCGATTTTTGGTTAAAAGATTAACAATACAAAGTTGATCTGTGAGGTGGTGTATTATCATACAACAATAACCACTTTCCTTCTTCTCGCATCAAACACTTCAATACGCCGATATACAACATAGTTTTATTTTTCTGGCTAAGTAGAGTGAACTCATTATTCCTTTCGAATCAAATCAATATTGTCTTGACTTTTAATCTTTCCAAACGGACTTTCTTCTGATTATGTTCATCTGCGTATTTTTGCTTTACATTCTATGGCTTGGCAAGTATTCAAAATATTGTCTTTCATCACTAACCACAACATTGTATAAGATACCTTGATAATTTTCAGTGTTTTCGATGATGTCCTCCGAATGCTCACAGATGTTTTTGATCATCAATTGATGTGAAACGAAACCTAAAATCCTCAAATACATCCACATTGTGTATGCAGGATGCATATCAGAGATAGAAACGCATATATATATACATGTATGGGTGTATGTATAGGTATGTACGCTTTAGAAAGATTGCTTTTTGAAATATTAAAATTCACTATTCCTAGTATTTCATTTTATATTATTTTTCTATTTTTAATCGTTAAGCTAATATGATGTGTGAAATAAAACGTAAAATAAAATATTAATAATTGCCACACTATTGCATCGCCCAGCACGATTTTTATAAAAAAAAAAACTGTAAGTCATATTGTTGACACGTTCTCCGCCATGCTTTTTATGAAGAGATACCATTTCCAAGCCTCCTATGCCGTCTTCGGTACACGCTAATAAATTTAAAAATCTTTTATAAAAATGTGTCGTTTTCCTGATTTCGAGGGAGTATATATTGCTCTCATAATTATAAATACTAAATTGGTAATATGCATTAAATAAGAATAATAGTATAAATTTAATACGTTGTAATAAAAATTATATATAAAAGTAAATGCGCACAATTGACTTACATTTTCACGTGACGATGAATTACGTTAAAATAAGGAATGCTTAAGGAATAGATTATTAAGCCAACTATTCAAAAACTTATCATCCTTTTTGTCGGTGCAAATTGCAAAACGATGAGCTAAAAATTGAAATTCAGATACAGATAACTACTTGCTACACGGCATGTATCGTTATCGCCATGCAACTAAAGAACTGGTGTAATAATTATTACAACGCGCATAAAAGAGTGATAATAGCAATTATTTTTTAGATCCTAATATCTTAATTTACAAACTTGAACTTGTCGTACGAAAGTAGTACATTTTGTATCGAAAACGAGACACGTGACAGGGAACACATTAATTATTAACTCAGAAATTCATTGGGTCGTTAATGTAAATATTTTTACTGAAAGCTTATTTTGTAAATTGTAAGATAAAGTTTTCCTTTTCTTTATAGCTAAAACAAGTTAAAGTATGAAACTTGAAATGACTGAACTTTGTGTAAGTATCATGTCAAATTGTAAACAACCAACAACTTTTCAATTAAGCGAATAAAAGCATAACGTTGAAGTGAAAAGTGACACTCATAGTTGTTCCCATTGTTTAGATAATTAAGACAAAAGTTCTATTGTATTAATTCGATAAAACATATTTTATGATGTTATAAGACACGCAGTTCCCAAATGTAAAAAACTTAAAGGTACTATAGGACATTCATGCAATTATATTTTTAAAATAATTTTTTGTTCTGAGACCACCGAAAAATGATTAGGAAACTTACTATCCTCTTCTTTTCTAAAATCTCATGCATTTTTGGTCGATTTCGCTTCATTTTCTGGACTTTAGTATGACCATCCGTTATCTCAGTCTCGCAAAGATGGTGATAAAAAGTGAAAGTTTACCTCCATGTATTTATAGTTTCTGATCACAAATCACGCTCGAAATTGAGTGGAGATATTCAAAATTAAAAAGTAAAAAATTAGATATCAACTTAAAATTTAGCGTAAGAATTTGACATATAGAAATTTGTGCAAAAAAGAGCCCGTATGATTAAATTATTATTGAAAAAATTATATTCACATTAAGACAAATTTTTGATATTCACGTTCTATTTCAAACCAATATACGACAATTGTTAGGAATTTTTTCAATTACAGAAGAGTTAATTATATAGAATCTTTTTTTATTGAGTGTTTATTAGGTTTAGCCAGTTATCTCTGCAGGGGAATCTTATCCATTTTCTTTATAAAATACATCACATTTTAGATTAACGTCTACTACGTTTGCCAATTGTAAGAGCGATTGAGTGCGGAATGTGTTATTAAAACAGAATATAAATATAAAATATTTTTTCTTTTAATCGTAACTTTCACTACTATGATCATTTCAATAATTCGAATGGACAGACGAAAAAATCGAATCAAAGCCTTGCTGAGAAAATACCGTACCGTATTCTCTAGCGAATATTTCTGATTGTGTGTAGTGACTTTAAACTATCCTTGGCAATGGTTATAAAAACTCTTCACTCTGCTTTAGACATCAGGTGCTTTCAGCAAAACGAAACTGTAGTAAAAAAGCAAATTAGAGTTAAACATAATAATTTGTATATATGTTTATAGAAATCCTTCCAATTTTAGGATCATTTCTTAAGAGGATAGTATTTCTGTTTAGACTGCTTTTGAAGAAATGTAGACTTACGAGAGACTTGATATCAGGATAAACACTTCAGCTTAGTTCGGAGCGCATTGTTGGGACTAAATTTAGTTTATTAAAAAGAATATCAAGAAAGAGAGAGCAACTCTTTGATTATTGCGCTTGCTTTACGGAGATATTCATTTCACATCACTTCATCAGTTCATCACTTCATGGGATTGTTCTAATAACACATAAAATTTCAAGCAGTAATTGGTGGAGCAACAGCTTTGCCATTTTGCTGTCCATCTATTGACAGAAATTTGAAAATTTCGATATATCTTCAAAAACATACCAAAAAGCAATTGAACGATAATGAAAAACCCAATAGGATTCAATATTGAATACTACGATCAGAAAAATGTGACGAAAACTGACAATTTATCTATACTACGGGAAAAGTTCGTTTGTAAAAATATAAGGAGACTTACGCACGTTACAAGATTACATCCGATTACATGACGGTCTATAATATTATTGGTTTTTTGTTCTTGCATTTTTTATTTTAACTAATGATTCACAATATTACGTACATATATATGTGTATACTGCATAAACCCATACATGTAATTATCTATAATGTGCGTCTTTTTCTTCAACAATAACTTGTATAACAACTTAAAGCTGAGTGCATATGCACTTGATTTCAAAGAGAGGAAAGCAATGAAACACGTTGTACACACATACTCTCAAATTTTGTTTATACGCTTGCATTGCACTCGTATTTAACGACAATGATGCATACGTTTTTATATAGACTTTGTTGTTGGTTTGCGGTAGGTTTGTGTAAGGCCGCGTATGCTTGAGTACAATTCATGTCTCTGTAAATAATTAAAAATAAAAGAAAAAAGTAAAATGCTTGTTTTCTTTCCTGAAAGAACATGTGCAACAAAACATGAAACATTTTAAGATTCAATAACTTTACAAAATATCTCACAAGATCATTATTTTTCATATTTTTGAGTGATGATCTGCTAAGTAATGTTAAGATTTTTATATAATTCGAATTTGGTCATAATTTATGATCGAGGAATTATGCCTTAATTGTAATGTAAATTTGTGTGTCCGAAGATTTACGACCTAAAATTGTGCCTTAAATTTGAGTTAAAATTAAAGGGTTTTTGGAGTTGATTGTGTATTCAGCTTTTCCTCTGTAAAGTGTAAAAAAAGGAAATCCGGCTTTGAAGAATAAAGCAAAAGAGGTAATTTTAAACAAGAAATCATCATGAACAAGGGATTATAAGCTAATGAAAAAAAAATATAAAATTAATAACAAATGGGGATTTATTTTTGTAATAAGAGCTGTTTACAGCTTCAGCCTTTTTGTCGAAATAAGATTTTTGAAAAAATTTACACTCTGATTATATCAACAGGCGAATATGATCTAGTTAGCGTACGCTTTTTAAATCATATTTTGCAGATTTATTATGAAAAATAAATAAATAAGATTTTTGATAACGCAGCACAACTCTTTAAATATTCATGTTTTTTCATTTGAATTTCTTACAGTATCTTTGAGATAACATTCTTTGAACAATGCAGGATATATGTTTGATATTAATAAAAGACTGGCTTTTTTGGTCAAAATGTATGTTTACCCCTTAAATATATGCAAAAAACACAAATAGAAATATTTCACTGCAGAACTCTTTGGGCTAAACGTCTATTTAGGGAAAGGCTGAGGAGTTACTATTTTCAAAATAATTTTTTTTTCTAATGCTTAAATACATGCGTAATAATCTCCTCAAATATTATTATTGTAATTTATTTTCTTTGCTGAAAATTTTTAAGTAAGTTTTCCTTTGGTCATTTGGAATTTTCCTTTCCTTTAAAAATTTCTAAACATGTTGAAGTATTGTTGACTTTCTCTTCCTACACTCTAATTATTAATTATGTTCATAATAAAGAAGAGAAAAATTAAAAAAAAGAAGTGCGGAATCGTCAAACAGGAGCAAAAACGATTTTCTCTAAAGGGCTATATATGGGGTCACTTTAATGTAATCAACAATAATTACAATACATATTAATTATAATTAAATATACCCAGAAGGAAAAGTAAATAAAAGAATAAGTGAGATGCATTAAATATAGAAGACCATAGAGTTAAGCATAAATAAATCAATTACTGAAATAACGAAATAAAAACGTTCAATATAAGTTTGAAAACTGAGATTGAATGATTTAATAAAGATTCTTTGTAATAAAGTCGTGGCTAAAGAATCGTTGGGCTATATACCAACAAAGCACAAATTTCATAATGCCTTATTGTTAACAAAGTAGCAGAAGTGATGACATTCCATTAGCAAACATAGAGGGAATTTATAAACAAGAACTAAAATTCATTCAACTCTCTGTACAAACACTTTAACTTAATTACGTTGAAGAATAGAATGAAAGAGTGCGTAGAAATACATTGAGTAGGAAATCAATACACATGATGAAGTCTAAAATTAAAAAAAAAAAAAGATTATATGCGTACACTTGTGTAGATAATTCTACTTTCTTTTGTGCCAAAGAAAATAATTCAACGCTTTTCCAGCATAAAATATAATTTCCTATACAACAACAAAGTGCACAGTCACTTTTTATCAAACATCATAACGGATAGAAAAATGTTATCATGGGAGAAATCTTTTCAATTCAAGGAGAAAATCTGAGATATAAAGAGTCTTTCCCTTATATCTATTTTTATTTATATAAAAAAGTAAAATCTGATAATCATTTTGATGAAAGTTAGTAAAATTGTTATTACAAAAATGACAGGCGAAACACGTATACCATTTTATGCAAGTAAAAGAAAATATACGAAGAAGGAGATATTTATGTATATATATATATGTATATATATATAAATAAGACTAAACAAAAGCGGTAAGTTTTATGCCTACATAAGACAACAAATAAAGCATGCAAATATTATTCACTTTTTCTAAAAAGAAGAAAGATAATAAGTAATATTTTTATGTGATAAGGGCTCACTAAACAGTTCTTCTCTATAAAGTTATAAAAATATCCATCCTAAACTTAAACTTGTTGACTTGTAGAAGGGTCAACTGTGAGTGGTATATTATGATTTATTTCAACGTGCAATGGAACTATCATTAGGGAAAGCTATCAATATTTACTGCTGAAATTGGGACGAAGAATTGGTGCAATATATCAAAAGTCATAATATCGTTTTTTCTTACACAGCCCCAAAACAATGGTAGTCTTGCCTTTACGGAATTCATATTTTCTATAAACTGGGAGAAAGTGGTGATTATAGCGATAGACAATATTCTGAAAAGTAACTGTGTGGCCAGTTTTATTACGAGCTCAAAACGTCATCTGGAAAAACCAGTTTAATATCAAAAATTTTTTTCATTCTTCTCTGATTAATTTAGAAAATCAGCAAAATCGTTAGTCAACAAAACGCTTCCGGTTTTGAGTAAATAAAAATTATATTACAATAAGTTGTAGGTTAGGTCTTAAAATATTGTTTTGTGTTTCGTTTCAAATTCCCGAACTGGTCAAATCCTAGCAACAACGAACCCTCAATAATCAAACGTAAATAATTGCGGTGCTGTATGTGAATATACGGTTTGATATGCAATTGTGTATTCGCGATATAATAAATATCGTAAAAAACCTACAACATTCGCTAAAGTACATATATATATTTATATATATTCATTTACATTTTTTTCTTGCTTTTTCTTTAAATATTAATGTAAAAAAATTTACATACATATGTGTTATAGGAACTTTTCAGTCAAGTTACGAAAAATGTTGATTCCTTTAAATTAATTCTTTTATCTCTGCAGTTTTAATCTTTGGTTATATTACAGCTTAGTTATATTGACAGTTTGATAGACTTGTTGATATATGAAACTACTATTCATTTAAATACTTATTTTAAACTCTTGCTTTTAGTGTTTATTATATACATGAAATACATAATGATTGTCGAATTTGTTTTTGTTGATGCCTTATGATAAGCAGTCAAAATTAAAAATACGTTTCAAGCAAAAATAAATTTCGAATAAAACATCTTTTTCCTTATCGACGGAGATCGTTGAAAAAAGAATTGAATAAAGAAGAAGAATGGAAATGTTATTATTGAAATGTTATCGGACGCCTTTTAAATCACATTTTGTAAATTTGTTTACCTATATGTAGATAATAGATGAATAAATAAATAATAGATGAATAAATAAATGTACAAATATCAAAATAACAAAATTATTATAGTTTCCGAGTACATTTGGCTTATCTGCAAGAGAATCTTCCCCCTTCTGATAAGATAGGGCAAATTTGCAAATCCTCCGTAGAATTACAGAAGATATTCAAGTACTAAGGGTGAAATTATTCAAAACATACCTTAATAATATCCAGATGACATAAAATCGGTTCAATGTATAATCCTTAACTGTTGAGGATGGTGAAATATTAAGAAGAAAAAAATAGAAAATATTGAATTCCTTTGATCATTTTTTTTACGGCCAGAGGAATAGATGAGATAATTATTGGAGAAATAAAAGAAAAATTTGGGTCCCGTAGCGTAAATTAGAAAAAGTTAAATTAAAAAAAAATAAATAAATAAAAACCTTGCAAAAATTTTGGCACTTTTTTTACTTGAAAAAAATTGTTACAATATATATTAATCAAAATATTGCCCATTATTTTCTACATCATTTTCCCATCTTTTTCGTAACGTGGCGATATCGTGTCGATAGAACTAATGAATTTTTGGGGCTATCCATGAATCGACTCTTTTTCACAGTTCTTCAACTTTGTGGAACTGCGCGTCAGGCAAGCCATGCTGCATCAATCTAAGCAAGTGATAATCAGAAGGCGCCATGTATGGCGAGTACGTTATGTGCGGCAGAGATTCCCATGCAACAGAGCTGCACCAGTGCATCCTTGACCAGTTTTGCAAAATAATGCCAAAATGACATTTTCAGTCAATTCGCGTGATAGCCATTTTCCACCATTTGGGGCCCTTTCTAATCGCATGTAAACATGTAGAAATAGTTAATCCATCTACTAAGTTGTTCGGAGGCCACATTTCGCTTTTGAAGTTTTCTAATCTTTGTTAAACCTGTTTTTCTATTACAGTAAATTTTTTTATTATCACCTCCAAAAACTTCAACCCGAACTTTTATTGTATTGACAGAATCATTGAAAACTTTCCAATTGCTCTCAGCCACTTAGCTTCAGAACGGCCGTCTTAGCGAAACTACACTAACGTATTTTTGTTTGGAAACTCTTTTGAACAAATAGAAACGTTTCCTATATGTATTTCTTAACATATTAGAGATATAGCATTCAATAGCTAGAACACTAGATTATAACTTTCCAGCGGAGATTTATTTACCACAGACAGACTTCTTGAGGAAAAATTCAAAATTTTAAGGAAAAAAATTTGAATTGAAAAATTCAAAATTTTAAGGAAAAAAATTTGAATTTTTAAAAATTTCAAGTCTCTCGAAATATACGTTTTCTTTTTTCAAATTTTTTTATGTTTTCGTTTAATGGCGGGTTGCACTTATTGGCCAATGTCAACAGAGTACGCATCACCAATATGTCAACAATAATCAAGATACTGGAGATATAAGCCTAATACTAAACGCTTCCTCCAAAAAAATAAGCGTTTGTTAACATGGAGTAGTATAAGTAAAATTTTTTTTGCAACAAATTTTTAGATGTATTTTGTAAGCAATTGAACCAGCTTCCAGATAAGCATAATCTCGGAAATTATTAACAATATTTAAGAATATTCTTACTTAACGGTCAATGGCCATTAACAAAAAATATTGTTTCGTAAAACTCCCTTTTTTTAATTTTACGTACTTTTACATGGTTTACCACTGCATTGTGCCTTTATAGTAGCGTAGACTATATTTACAAAATTCATTAATAACTCGTTTTAACAGTAAATTATTTTTATATAATAGCACTTCATTTCTACTTTTCGTCATGTGTCTTTGAATATCGCGAATCAACTAACAAGGCTTAAGCAAATCCTTTGCATGTAAACAATTCATAAACACCACATTCCGTTTCCCAATACACCTTTTTCTGGGTATAAGCAGAAGTATTGCTTAAGAATGGAATGCAAATGACGAAACAACAAATAAGTAAGAATAAACAAGCAATTTTAGTAATATTTGTAGAAAAAAGGTTGATGCGATAGAAAACGCTGCATATTTGGTGATTTAAATCGATAACGTGAACTTTAAAGAAAACTGTAAACGGGCAGAGTTTTGATAGCAAATTAATGCAAAATAAATGTAATTTAAATATTTAATATTCCACCAATCAAATTCTTTTCATTTAACCCTTTTAATTTTAATTGAGATATAATTTATTGTCTCAGTTATGCTTACTGAGAAATCTAAATTTCTGAAAACAAGAATATTATGGGTTGGCAACTAAGTAACTGCCGATTTCACTTATAGATGTCTCTCACTCCTATTTTTATGATATTCGCAAATGTTATGATCTTCTTCTTCCTATATATGTCAGCTGTGATCCTTGTCTAAGTTTACAAGTTCGTTGCTTAGATATTTTTTTAGTTTCTTTTACCTCAACATTAATATGGAGTATAAGAGCGCCATATTTTGCTTATTATTAGAACCCAGTGCAAACCGCCAAAAAGCTTCGTGATGTGTATGGTGATTAAGCCCTTAGAGAAAGGGAACGCCGAAATTGGTTTGAAAAATTCCGTTCTGGAGATTTTTCCCATAAAGATGACCAACGTTCACATCGACCAGTTGAGCTTAATGAGGACGAAGTCAAAACCATCATCGAAGCGGATCGTCATGTAACTACACCGGAGATTGCAGAGAAGTTAAATGTTTCACATACAGCCATTGAGAAGCATTTAAAAAGGTGTCGGTCTCGTTAAGAAGCCGGATATTTGGATTCCGCACGATTTGAAAGTAATTCATTTGACAAAGCGCACTAGCGTTTCCGAATTATTATTTAAAAGCAATGAATTCGATCCGTTTTTAAAACGAATCTATCTTCTATCTTTTATCTAATTACTTATTTGCCAACCCAATACTTTTTACATAATTTACATCATTTACTAATTTTTAAGCTAAGACTAAAAAGGTTAATAGAGAATTTAACATTACCGATGTCTTGTTGTAAAAAAAAAGAGAAAACAAAACTTTCTATTATTAAAAACTTAATCGTAGAAAGAAAAACTTCCCTCTCAATACGTTGCAGGCATTTGTAATTCTTTCCAATAACAATTCGTTGTTTTTGCCAGAGAAATTATCTCTAAGCCAAACAAGTAACCGAATTACATTCGGCTTCCTCGAATCTTTCATACCGACCATCTTTATTTTAAAAGCAAGGCAAAAATAAGTTGCAGTAGGTGAGCGCGGCAGATTCTTTCCTTTTTATAGAGCATCGTGGAGATTTTTATTTTGCAGTCTATGAGATGGACAGACGGATATGCTGAAGAATATATATATTTAGTGGGGTCTTTGAAGTTTCCTTCTGGGGCAAAAGAAAATGACGAAGATAATAACAAAATGATTACTCCCCTCACCTTCGGTAGTGACTAAAATAAGCTTTGACGGCGTGGTATGATGCTTTAGGCAAAGTAGAATAGATGACAAGATGACAAGAAGTTTGCCACAAAGAAATTTCGTAGGAATGTTCAGGTATTCAAATTAAATCACAACAATTCATTGAATTTTTGTCAATTAAAACAAATCATTTTGTAGGAATATCAAAAAAAAAAAAACATAATTATTCATTGAATTTCTAACAATTACAACAAATATTTTTGTAAACATTAAAAAAAAAAAGAAAAACTAAATTATTTTCGTGTACGCTTTTTTTTTAAATTTTAATAAAAATATTTATCTGTTTTCGATTTGTTACAGTAAGTTCATCCTTCCATTTGCTTGTGTTTCGTTCATGGTGGGATCATAAAATGACGGATAATTTCCACCACGTAAAGTTTGATTATCATTATAACGTCTTTTCTTATCGGCCTTACGAGGTGTATGGATAGCTAATGCTAATTCTTTTTCGATATAAAGTTAAGCCCTGTAGCAGCTTCAAAACGTAGAATATCCCACAGCGATGCACATACGTAATGAAACCAAACAAACATGAACGTCCTGCCTCGTCTTTATGTATGTAAGCGCTTTCTATTGGGCCCGCCTGTAGAAATGCTTCATACAGTATTTCCTCAGTGGCACGTTCATCCAGGTTGGCACAAGGTAATGTACGCTTATCCTCGTCGCAATCTTCATCATCTCTATATTGCAGTTTACGCTTTAACATGACGGTTGCTGCTGGCAACAAATTATTGAAAATAATTATATGGATAAGCCACAATTGATTTTAGGTTTAATAAAATTTACAAAATAATAAAACCAAGCGAAGAAAACTATATACGTTGTCAATTCTCGACGTAGCGTTGCCAATTTCGGTTTCGCTGAAATAGCCTTGACCAGACAAAGATTTTTTTTGTTGTATCACTTAGAATAAATAATTTATTATAATTGTTCATATATTTGAAATTAATTAAAATTAACTGATTCTTAGCGATATTCGTCTGACTAAATTGCAAACAAGTGATGAAATGAAATTTTTTTCTTTTTATACCCACTACCGAAGGTGAAAGGTATGTTTCATTTTGTCGTTTGGTTTATAACCACCGAAAGGAAACTTCGGAGACCACGCAAAGTATATATATTTTTGATCAGCATCAATGATCAGCATTTAGAATCGATTTAAGCATATCCCTCGCTCCCTCTGTCCGTCTGTCCGTCTGTGCAATGTCTTTGACAAATATTTTCCTGGTCGCAAAAAAGAAGGTATCGTCTTCAAATTTGGCAGAAACATTGGAAGTTCTTTCACGCAGGGTGGTATTGAAAACGGGCGTGATCAGTATGGAATTCGGAATCCAACTAGATGTACTCGTAGGTACGTCTATCCATCTGTCTGGCTGCTTAATTATCTAATATCTGTAGTAAACATTCTCCTAGCCGCAAAAATGAAGATATCTTCTTTGGCAGAAATATTTTCTTTCATTGCCACGCCCACATATTACAGTTTAGTTTTCCTCCTTTTTTAAGATAAGGGTAGTGGGTATAAAAGATTCGGCACAGCCGAATAAAACTTTCTTACTTGTTTACATTGCGTTCTTATGACTCTTCTTCAAAGGCTGCTTAGATAGTTTGAAAAAAGTTTTTCGATTCACAGTATGAATAGTATGAATGGGAAAAGAAGTTATCTTTAAATGAAAAAAATACTCAATATTTTTAAACATGCACGTGTTTACTCAATTCATTGACAGTTTGAAACATTTAGAATATGAATTATACTGACAGAAAAATGTTTATGCTCATTTCAGCATCTCCAAAAAAAAGCAGTAGCACTAGTTCTATCTACAGGACCCTTGAATGGCCACGGGGAATGAAGTTAAACTCGGCTGTAGAATTATAAGAACCCATAAAGTGTATATAATCTTGATCAGCATCAAATTTAGAATCGATTTAAGCCTGTCCGTCTGTCCGTTTGTTTAATGTCTGTGGTGAACATTTCTCTGGCCGCAAAAAACGGAAGATGATTCTATAAAAATTTCCAAAAATATTGCATTAGCCCCCTGCTACTATTTCCTTTATTACTTTGATTATAATTCCGACGATTATCTCCTCCACCGCTTCGGTTATGATCTTCTCGGCATTTGGTAGAACGATCATCGCTACTGTTTCCACTGTCACAACAATATTTCTCGCGAGATGCTACCGATTCGGAAGGAAAAAAGTGTCTGACAATGCGTCGCCTGCGTTTTATAACAACTAGACCAGTTTCAAAAGAAAAAAAATTTAATTCACACCGGGATTCAATGTAGTTGACAGTTTATATCTTTGTTTTATTGAATATTTTTTTTATGCTGGACGAGATTGAGAATTTAAAATACCAACAAAAGTAAAAAGAAAAAACATAGTTCTATATTTTGTCATGTAGGAAAACTTTCACTTTTCTTAGAAACTTTTCCTCTAACGGTGTTTTCCATCAGCTTGCGCCATACATATGGGAATAACTTAATGCAGCCGTGAGCTAACTAATGGACAATATCTTGATATCCACTTGATACTATAATATTTCGTGAATGTTTTTCATTCATTATAAAATTGGATTTACAATTGTGCAAAAGGCAGAATTTACTCCACAACCCCACCCTTTCCTTCAAAAACTAGCTTCAAACAAACAATCATTCGGTGGCTGCATTTAAAAAACTAAAAGAACTCTATAAATAATTGACAATAGTTGAAAAACATTATGTTGATACTAACATTGAATATTAAGTGTAAATGCTAAATTTTCTAATAATTTAACAAAAATATTCTTTAAACAGCATAAAAAGAAAATAACATAAATTACATTCGACGCTTGCGCAAAGAAGTTTACATGTATAAAGAAGAGCATCATTTTAAGTTTGAAAAAGAGACATTTTTTGACAGAGAAGCAGACAAAGAATTCTTCTTTCCATTGTTATGAAATGTATAATAAATTTTTAACTTTTTTTTTTTTAGATTTTAAACACAAATTCGAATATCTATCATATTTTATAAATTATTTCTATTTACCTCATTTTATTAGACGCGATGGTCTTTAGTATGAATGCACATTTCACTTCACACTCTTTCTTTGTAATTTTAATAAAATTTAATTGTCTTCACAATTTGTTTTGAATTTCATTTTATCTCTTTAATAGATATATTTGTTTTGTTTTTATTATATTTTTAATTCAATACTATCTCAACCACATACGAAATATACACACATTACGTATAGGCTGAAAGCCCTTTGCATAAATTTTTATTTATAAAAAGACATGAACACACAACCGACGAATTAATCTAGGCATTACTTTAAAGATTCATTTTCATAATTTTTTGTTTTAATTCTTCCATTAAATTAATTGCAACAAACTTGTGTTTATACTATTTTTTCTCTCTAATAGGAAAGCAAAAACTTATATACACGTTGCATATTGTGCGAGAGAATAAACCACAACGTAACGCGTACAAATAAGAACTGATGAGTTTTCGCTTTGTTGGGTGGCAAAGTCGTTTGTTTGTTTAACTGTTTTCATATATTTTCATCTTTGGCATTATTTTTGCCTTTAAACATTATACACAGAATCTTTTTTGTTTTTGCCTTTAACTTCTATACCGTAATAGCGTTCTGTGTCAGCAACATAATAACAACAAGAACAAAGAATCATCGCTTTTACACGTTCACATCTCTTAAAAATTGAAATTTTTATTAAGAAAAGTTGTTTTTAGTTGATTTAAAAAAAGAGCACAAATAAAACAGTGAGAGAAAATGTTTTTAGCAACATGATGCTAAGCTAGAGCAAGGAAATAATGGAAATAAAAGCTCTTATCATATTTTTGTTATGCGTTTTTAAAAATATTTTTTGATTTCAAACCCTTATTGCAATTTAAGTTAAAAGTTTGAAGTCTTATGTTAAGTATTACTTTTGTATCCTTTACAGATATGATAATACACAATAATCATTTCAAGGTAAAAAAACAAATATCTTGTGCTCTTCTTAAGTCTCGTGAACTTGTGACTGCTGAAAATTGCATAATTAGAATTTTGATTTATGTTCTCTAATAAGAAAATCGTTTCATCTTAAATTTTGAACATGGTTAGCTGCTGTACAAATTATAGTTTATTTCCTTTAGGCTGAAATCATCAGCTACTCCGAAAGCTACATCTTCATGATATCAATTAAATCTCATTTGGTGGCAATATAGAATCATGTCCAACAAGTAAACAGCTGTATGCGCTTCTTTCTAAATTTTTTTATTCTATGCTAATTACTTTAATTCTAAATATTTTGTCAAGTGTCATATATTTGTATCATAACAAGGCTTTTATATAAAGGGTCAGCAAACTTCACTCTTATAAAAATATTTGAGCGTAAATTTGTTAACAAACTGTCCAAGGTCTCCATTAATGTCATTGATTCTGGTTGTAAAAAAAAGATGAAATAAATCGAAACGCTTCATATCGAGATTTCGTAAATCGAAACTTGAGCGTATATTGCATCCAAATATTCAAAAGAATTCAAAAAAATATTCTCTAAAGAACAATGACCCGCATTAACAGCCTATTATATTGGTTATAACAGTTTTAATCCTTATTATATTTAAAACGAGTCAAATTTTTCCAAAATTTTTAGACGACTATATTTCGAAACTTTCATGTATCATGAACAGGCATATAGGACATACCTCAATAGATTTAGTATCTTTTTAGCGATGAATTCATCATGTAATTTAATATATTTGCATAACAAAAAGAATCATTATGAAAGCTGACTAACGTTTGCAAATAATTTTATTTCAAAATTATCAAAAAGTATTTATTTAAATATTTTTTTTTTGTAATGAAAATTGCATTCAAATCACCTGCATATATAAGAGTTCATATATATATATCTAGTGAGATTTCTAATGTTTATTTTACAGTGTTCTAAGCGGAAAGACATAATTACTAAACGTATCTCTTTTGGCGACGTGTAACGTACCTCATAAGAAAGGACAATTGTTTTCCTTTTAGCCAAACACCATTTCAAGTGAATGTGAAGAAGTTGCTAGTTTGATGACAACATTTTGAAACTCTCCTTTTCATATCCAACATCGAAGGTGAGAGGCATAATCATTTAGTCATTTTGTTTGTAACGCCCAGAAGTAAACTTCAGAGACCCTACAAAGTATCTACATCAGATTTGGAATCGATTGAAGCTTTTCCCCCTTGGCCACCTATACATCCGTGTAATTTCTGTAGTAAATATTCTCCTGATCGCAAAAATGAAGATATCGGTGTCAAATTTTGCAGAAGTATTGGAAGTTCTGGTAAACACGTTGTTTTTGAAAATCTGCCAAATCGATCACAGCCCACGTCTATAGTATAAAATAAGCTCAAAACATGTACTTTCTCCGGTTGTTTTGCTCAGTGCTCGTAGACTGCAAAACAAAAATCTCCACGGTACTCCATAAAAACAAAAAAAATCTGCTAAGCCTGTCCATTACAATTGATTTTTCCCCCTATTTTTAAGATAAAGATGGTAAGTAGAAAAGTTTCGGCTTAGCCGAATATAATTTGCTCGTTCGTCTTAGATTGTGAGCAGATCGTGCGTCTTTTCAGGTTTCATATGTCGCTATAATTTTAATGACTGGGAAAACACGAATAATGCAGAAGAGGCGGACAGATATACGCAAGAATAGTGAAGTGGGCATAGATAAGTAAAATCAGTATCTTATGCTAAGAGTAAGAACGCGGATATTCTATAGAGTCATTAAGCCATGATTTTTTCTTGTTAAATTTCTTCATTAATTTTTCTTTTGACATTTACTTTAATGTCTTTCCATTCCCTTTGTGATTATGAATCATACTTTTTTTATAGTTAATTAAAATACGCGAACACTAGTACATACTTATATTTATGTACACTTCTATATATATATACTTATATAATACAAAATTGCATATCACAAACTGGCTTTGTTTGTTCGTACATACATTCATTTCCATCATTTGTGTGTATTGTTTATATACGTATCTTTCTATTTTTCCTATTACAAAATACTATCAACATGTATCTACAATAGTTTCCAAGTGCACATGCACTTAAATAAGTGCATATGTTCCCGATTTACGTGTGTATCTAAGAGCATTAAGTGCACATGACCTCAATTGAAAATATTTTCCTTTGTTTTTTTTTAATTCATTGGTTTTGACAACGCGCAGAGTAAATTTCTCTCTTTGTATTTTTAGTAAAATCTCTTAATTTTAGATAAAATGTAAATGATTTTATGTGATGCGGGGTATATGTGCCAAACGATTGTAACGCATAGAACGATGCACCGACGACCACGTGAAGTAAACCCCTTCGAAAATGTTGCATTCAGACTTCTCACTTATTATATGCATTCATAGCTTGTATATGATATCCAATCCGATATTCAAGTTGATATTCAATTCATTATTCAATTTAATACTCAATTCGATATTAACCTCAATATTCAATATTTAATACGACATTCAATTTTGTATTCATTATACTTTACACGGTGTAGGGTACATTAAATTCTACTGAGGTATGTAACATCTGAGAGGATAAAAATAGATCCGCTTTTAAGTATTCTAATCGATTGAGAATCAATTTAAGTTTGTATGTCCATCCGTCCATCTGTTTGCATGATGCCTACCCATGTATTGTTTGTTTTTCAACCCACAGAAAAAAAATTATTTTTTAATATTTCCTGCTGAAAACTGGACCTTATTAATAAATTAATATAAAAATTAACTTTAGCAAATTTTCAACAGATAAGTAGACCTTTCTAGGGTAGCAAAATTTACTACCGTATCACGAAAATAGGTGGATAGTAGTAGAATCTTTGAATATGCATTTACGCAGAAACTTACGCGGAAAATTATAATTTTTGTGTCTTATCACGAAAACAAATGTAGAATTACATTAAGTAAAGTGATGTTAATGGTCGGCATTGTGTTTATTTGTTTTAAATTAAGAACTTAAAAGTTTGCAATTATTCTCACCAGGTCATATATATATTTGAAAAATATTCCAATATATTTTTCATTTATCCACTTAGCTTTATACTTTGCGTATGACTGGAATAACTGAGGTGATGACATCTGAAACTAACCAACAGTTATCTTAACTGTATATGTATATGTAATATGTATTTTCATATTTAATTATAAGTATTTTCTCCGATCCGATCTATTATCTGATGTGTCAGCAATAGCGAAGCTCAGTTGATGTTATTTTAAAAATTAAAAAATCAAACATTACTTTAATGTTCTCACTACCGAAGAAGCCTAGTACAGTTAGATTAATCCTTCCATACGCATCACCCGGATATCTAACAGATTGAACTATTTAATAATTGATTCATTTTACTTCATACATGATAAGATTACGAAAAAGAACTGACTTCAAGTTGCGCTATGCGCACATCAACTGACTAAATGCTACATATTTTAAAAACAGCTAAAGGTTGAAAAAACGAACTGCAAGAGAATGAAAATGTTCGAATTATAATAAAAAGGATTTAAATTCAAATTTTAATTAATATTTGACATAAAAATCGTATATCGTATTATAACTGGAGATGAGACTCAATTGATGAATTTGAGCTAAACAGCATGAATTCACCAATTGACCTAAGACCGTGCATTCATTTTAGAACCAATTTTTAGTATTTGTGCTCTTCTATGCAGTATTATAAATTTCGTCTGCATCTCTTTATACATCGCAACGGTTTGTTTTTTTTTTTTTTGTTTTGACTTCTGTCTCTCACATCATGTTAATGAAATTCATCCCAATTTTTATAAAGAAAATCATTAAAACTGACAGAAATTCAATCTTTGAATTTTACTAAAGTGTAAAGAAATGTAAAATAATTCCTTGCCAACCTAATATATTTAAAGTAACTCTTTTTTTCAACATGAACTCAGTTTTCGTCTTTATTTAATTTAAAAAATAAAAAAAAAGAGCAAAACAATTTTGATGAATAAGTAACGAAAAAAGTCTCTCTGTACTATTATTACTATTCAGGTTAACTGAGTTGAACTCTTATTTGATCAAAGTATTGAAATTGTAAATATATTGCTATTTAAATACAAATAATTGCAATGTAAGCGTAATTGTAAGAGTCTTAAGTACAAAGTTATTAGGAACAATCGGGTACAATTTAAGTGCATTTGTACTTAGATGTAGTGCGAAATTAGAAACTCGCGACTATTGTGATGACATAAGTGAAATAAAATCAACATCCGTTTACACATAATACAAATACATTTAGATTTAAATATTTATATATGTATGGCTGTGTTTAGATTAATTAATTTGAAGGAGGAACAATAAATAGAATATTGTAATCAATTTAGATGTCAATACACACAGTAGCGTCATAGTTGCTCGTGTTTAAAAGAGAACTTGCTGCTAAGCTTTTTTAAAACCGAACAGAAGTTTAATTTAATTTTTATAACACATCAACTAAACTTTATATTACTCGTAAGGTAATTTCAGTTGTATGCTCAAAAACGATGGTTAGGAGGGTATTAATCTTGTGAAAACATTTGTAACACTAACTGGTAAATTCGTCATAATAAGTTTTTCAGCTTATCCTATTGTCCGTTCAATCGACTTACCTGGTCCTATGCATCAGCATAGAAATAGAAGTAATAGGGGGACTCAATTTGACTTTCATAAATTAGAAGCGGCCATGGTCGCCACGTCGCTTTCTTCGTAGAATGCTAAGAATTATACTTTGTTGCCATGTAAAAAACCTCTATATAGGAGAGACCTAAAATTTACACTGATGTGTTCCAAATTAATTAAAGTTAATTCAATTGTTAAAAGGTTTGTTATACCTTAATCTGTTTCATCATAGAATAGAATAAACTATCAAAAATTCCGTTGCATAGTCTACGTTAATGGTTTCTCTTGACCTATACAATGGCTTCTGATATTTCAATAGAATCAACATTTTATCATTCGTTAGTATTCAGCACTACTTTCCTTCGAATGAAGAACGTTTTCTACCCTTGCCGTTTTTTTTGGCCCCATTCACCATTTATTTAAAGTTTCCAAAAACAATGTTATGAAGACTTCATCGGGCTAACTGTTACGTAAAACTTAAAAATAATAATTTCACATGAACAAGTAAAAGTTTGGCAAATGCTCTTAGACAAACTAACGCTTCTAACGCTTAAAGAAACTATTTTATTTATTTAAAACTTTCGATAGCATTTCTTCTTTTACAAACAATGAAAATATAAGTTTCCAAGTGGACTTGAAAAAAGGACTTAAAAAGAAACGAAAGCAAATAGCAAATACATATATTTTTGTACATAAATTAAAATTTCTGATAAAGCATTTTTAATCGCCCTCTAATACATTCTCAGTGATAAGAAATTTGGAATGTAATTTTTTCGAGTCATTGATAAAAATGAAAGTTTTATATAAAGTTAAATATAGATTGTAACGGAATCTACATTAATAAGAAGAAGCTTTTCTTTAAAACTTTTCGAAAAATATTAAATTTTTGTAACAGATTGCAGGCTTTCAGCGAAAAACAAAGCAAAAGCTTCTGTTATGATAATCTTCTGTGTTCTGTTAACTTACTATACTATCTTCAACACTGTTAACATTTTCATAGAAACTTTCTATCTATGATGTTACCAGATTCCATTCAATTTTTCCTTTTATTTTTTAACTCTTTAAGCTTCTGTAAAATATTAACGGAAACTCTATACATAATAAGACGGTGCATTTCTGTACTAAATATTTTGGTATAAATATTAACCCTTACGATTGAAAAGATTTTATTGTAAAATGTATGCAGAGTGAGTGTGTGAAATCAAAGAGAACTAAATAACGAGCGTAGATAAGAGAGGACTGCGGTGTTGCTGTTATCTGAAACAGAAGTAGACCTGTGAATTAACATTTTTAGAAGCTATTACTCTCATTATTTATGTGCTGCAATACATATTCGTTATCCATTCGTTCGTTAGTTCGTAACGAGTCTAACAAGCTCTAAGTTCTTGCTTCTTTCCCTTCATTCCTCATTCTTTTTTTATTATTCTACGTCCCTGTTATAACCATCATTGCAGTTTTAGTCTAGCTGGCAAGTTGGTAAAAGGCTGAGAGTGATTCAAGCGAGAAAAAGCGTTAGGATTAACATTTTTGAGTTGATTATGAATTAGGTGATAGCACCATATGTTTTCTAAACGGCAGCTCCCATCCTTTTAATCTTCTTTTTACTTCTATGAATTCATATATAAGATGTATTGCCAATCGGTTTATATAATCACCCAGTCTTTCCTCTGAAGGAAAGTGTTGAATTTAATTCATCATCGAGTAGTTGATGAACATTTTTTTTTTATAATTTTAACATTTGTGTTACCCGATAGTTTAAGATCTGGCATATTTATATAAATCAGATTTGAAAATGAATGCGATCTTAGAACAGCAACGTGCATAATAGCCCAAAAGTATATAATTTATACTTCTTAATAGGTGTAAGTCTATAAATCAGTAACGAGACAGTAACGAGAACTTTTTACAACTTGTTTCAAAACGATATTCTCTATAGACAAAAGTTTGCAGTTTGCGGCCTATAAAAGATGTTAACGTAAAAACTGGAGTAAATATTTTCCTAAGATTAGTCAATCAACTATCACGTTCTCATTTAATAAACCATTTTTGTGATTTGAATTCATTGTTTACAGGTAAAGATCAGTTAAGGTATTCGTAGCTCTCCTAATTCTTACACAAACATTTCTTTCTTAAATATTGTAGCGGATGGTTTTAGATATTTATTTATTTCTATATAAATGTACTTTTATATTACATTTCAGTTTCTTATAAAGTAATATTAATACCGGATTAATGTAAAACTTAATTGTTCTGACAACCTATCAAATCTAAGTCAATTAATTTCATTATTATTTTTAAAAAAAGGTAAATAAATACAAGTTAATAAAATTAAAAGTAAATCATGTTTTTATGAAAGATGTGAGAAACACAACAACAACAAAAAAAAACTACTTAAAATTAAGAGCATTCTAATGAATTTACTGTGGCGTCTCGAAAGTAAATAGCATTACTCTCGTACCTTTGAAAAGCAATGATGGCGAAAATCAATAAATACTTAAAAAATAAAAAAATAAAAAAGCAAATTTCATAAATTGAAAGCGGTAATAATATTCCCTTTTTAATAAAATCTTGGCGCATTAGTTTTCAAATCGCCATTTTATCTCGTACACTCAGGTATTATTAATTTTTTCAATATCATGTGAATGTTCGCTATCATCGCCGTCATCGATGCTAGTGGAGCAAGCAGCACCATCACCTCCATTAACATCATTAATGCCACCGGCAAATAAGTGAAACAAGCAGCTGCGTTTCACATAAAGGAAAGCAATCAAAGCACAGAGTAGAAAAGCAACACCCACCGAGCTGCCAATTAACAAAATGCGCGCCTTACGATGCGATGGCACTTGTATCATTAATACACTGCTTGGTATCTGTTCACCGTCCATGGATAAGGCTAGTACTTGAATTTTGAATGTTGCACCCTCTTTGAGATGACGCAATTGATAATAATTATCGAATGTCTCCACAGTGCCGACAAGATGATGTTCCGGTTCTTTCCACCAACGCACTGTATAATGACGTAACAAATCTAAGCCATCGACTGGATGTTCCCAATGCAAAAGCCAACCTTGTTGATTATTAATTGCACTTAAATTCCAAGGCTCACTTAAGCTGTTCGCATTCGGTGGTGGAGGTGCGGGCGGCGCTTTAATATTCCTGCCAGCCGTAGACTCTTGTTGCTGCTGATGTTGCTGTTGTGGCTGCTGAGGGTGATTTTGGTTCTTCTCTCCAGCAATAGCACTTTCATCTTCAACTATGACTTTTGAAGCTGTACAACAACAAAAAAAAAAATAAAAAATAAAAATCGAGGCTTTCACATTCGATAAAAGCAGGAGCATGAATTTTGTAATTTATGCTTGCTGGTGCACAGTGAAAGCTTAAATAACTTAATTCACAAATTGTGGTGAACAGTGTTTACGAGGGATACAAAAATATTCAAAAGAACAAAAAAGAAAGAAAGTGGGCACAAAATGTATTCTTACCAATAACTAAGGCAAAATGGCAGCTATGATAAGATATCATCAAAAATATTTGCCCTTTAGAAGCTGAAAATTTGCAAATTTATTCCATTTATGCCACTTTTTCTATTCACATTCGAAGAAGTACCCGTCGTTTAGGACTAAACGCTATCAATGGCTTTTTTTCTATTGTTTTCAATATTTGTTGGATTATTTCATGCAAATAAAGTAAATCGTTAAGTAACATCATTAATTGATACTCAAAATTGTAGCTTAGGTTGTCGAATCGAATCGAATATTTCTTGAAACATCAAGAAGGAAAGAGAATAATCTCTTCGGATTCGAAGATATGTTGAAGGAAGAAAAAAAGTTTATAATAAATTGTGATTACTGTCTACTTATTAATTTCTTTATTTCTGCATATTTGAAAGTAAGATAAATCGAATAGTAGAATTGTCTTTTAACACATTGAGGGCTCGTATTGTGATTGTTGCTCCGGGCTACGAAATTTGTTATAAACTCACAAAAAGCCGTCGCAACAAAATCGTATATGGTTGTTACTCTTAAATGTGTTATCATCAGTCTCGTCAAATCACGTTCAAAAATTAAGAAAGTCGATCTAGATCCATTCTCCTCGCAATTATGAGAAGAACTTGTAATTTCCTCTTTTTTTCTTTCCTAACTGGATGCCTTGACAAAATCCCTATGTCATAATAACGAGACTTTTCATTTTAGTAGAATTTTTTTGCATTTTTTTACCCAATCGAACGCATTTATATGCTTCCCCAGCCCATAACAAAATTTGCTTAATGAAAATCAATTAAGGCGATATCTGAAGCCTTCATAAAAATGATGGTAGTTAAGGTACTCCAACATTTATGCAAGTTGGACACTTATTTATAAAAGTCATTGAACTTTTTTAAAATTTTCGTGAAGATTCTTATGAAAGCATTTTTATTTTTTTTTTTTGTTTTTTGTTTGTTTTTTTTTTGTTCTTTTACGTTAACTGTAAGCACTGTACGTACGTACATACGACTACATTGTTATGAATGGGTAGCATTTAATTCATATGCGGGTACTTACGTTGTGTTGAAAATCGAATTTGTTTGCTGAACATGCCATCGCCATGTTTATCCTGACTCAGAACCATAAATTCATATTCGCGACCCGGTAGCAGATGTTGTATAGTGGCCTCCATAACATTCTTTTGCAGGATACGCATAGTGCGCCATTCAGGAGCATCCGTTAGACGATACCAAACTGTATATTCAAGATTCGGACGCAAATAACCTGATGTGTGTGGGATGGGATACAGATATACAATGAAAATGGAAACAAGAATATATAATAAACGTAACAGAGTTTTCAAAGGGAGAGAAAGAGAATGTAAAATTTCATATAAATTATTGTCACTATTTTTAGTTGCATTACATATGAATGTGTGTATGTACGTATAAAGGTCCTTGTAAAATGTTTACAGACATCTCGAGAATATTGATATTTTGTCGTTTAATAACAATTTGTTGTACAAATTTTTCGGTCTTATTATCTTAATTATGAATGCTTGTATAAAGTAGAGGGTGGTGTGGTTCATTTATCGTTTTTTATTCTTTTTTTTTTGTTTTATTACAGCACTTACCTACTTTGGGATTTTTGCCGGTTAGCATATACTCATCTGAAATGGAACTTTGACTATGGATAACATATCTCGAAGCTTTAAGTTTTTACACACACATAGACACACACAAAAAGGTGATTCATTTGCATACTTATGATATGAAATTAAAATTCAAACTTAACCAAAGCTATGCAAAATACCAATGAAATGCTATGTTATGAAAATGATAATTATTAATAACGAGAGTTAAATCAAATTTTATTGCTTTAAGCTCAAAAATTGTATTTTAAAATGAACAATTATTTAAATACTCATACGATAGACAATGTGATATAATTCTAATTTTAAGTGTAAATAATAATTAAATGAATTAAAATTACATAAAATGCTCTTTTACATCAGAATAACATTAATTTTGTTATTCAAATATATAAAGTTTTGTGTATTTTAGCAAATGCTTGCTTAGCTACTAGAGTTAATATTTATAAACATTCAAATTTTAACTGTGCTTTTGTGCGTTCATAGTTAGCTATTCCCATTAAATAAATAAGCCAAAACTAGACATTTATTCAAACTGCAATAATATCGTGTCGAAATATAACATAATTTCGTAGCAAAATGTCGAAAGTTGTTTACAGCTAGTTTTCCTTTCGAAATTGTGTCAAATACATGAAATGTTTTAAACTAAATGAAGGCTGACTTTGTTGATAACACCTTCTAAGAAATCATTAATCGAGATCGTTAAAGTTCAATTATATTTTGAGCAACGAAAGAATAATTAATCTTTAGATGTTTCTTTCAAAACAAGATTTTAATCGAACATAACCTCGCTATTGGTCCATCAACGTGATGTCCGCGAATGTTAGTGACAACTTCTAAATTTCTTAGGCTGTACTTTCTGTGTCGAATTGTTTTTTTTTTTTTGTTATTGAATTCTTTAAGATTTCTTTTGGTATTAGTTACCGCCAGTCAACTTATTCCGAAGACAGGTCACAGGTGCGACTTTCTCAGAGATGAGATAGAATAAAAGTTGAATCGCAGGTCGAGTTTAAAATGATTGTCAAAGATGCGGTCTCTTAATGTTTCTAGAATTAGAGCCCACGTTGATCACCCTGTTTAATATCAAGCTGGCCTCATTCCAATATTAATAAATGTTTGATTTTTAATAAAATCTCGTACAAGTATCTTCGCGTATTTTATATTTCGAATTTATACAACTTTTGTTACGGATTTATGCAATAGTATAATTCGTAGCATATGGATGCAATAGCAAATACCTTTTGGATGAAGTTTGTTATCCCAAATACCATCACCACCCTTTCTTTTTACTAACGTGATTGATTAGTAATAATTTTTGCAGGTTAAAAATGAGAAAAAAAAACTAAAAAAACTAAATTTTTTACATATTCGGTCCTTACCGAATCGTTTGATACCCACCAGCTGTTTGAATTTCAATATGCACAATATAATTAGGGAGAAAATAGCGACAGCGTTGTGTTTCAGCCCAATTTTTCTAACTTTTATTGTAAGTTGATCAGAAATTTTGATAAACATAAAAATTTTTATTTTCTCTTAGAAATACTCTTTTGAGATTAATTACGAATGAATATGGTTTTTTAGTTAGCCCCTTACTTCCTTTATATCTTCTTCTTTAAATCCTTTACAATTCTTTGTTTTCTTTTCTTTACTCCCAGAGTTTCACTTCTTTTTATTCGTACTTTTCTTCTTTTTTTATTGGATTTCCAAAAGAAAAAGAAGCAAAGAAAAGCAGTAAAATTGAAAGAAGGTAGCGATGAAAAAGTACAGAATACTGAAGTCGTGAAAAAAAACGTTTGATAATAATAATTTAAGAGGAAAATCTTGTTTTCCATATTTGCTTATCTCAAATCTCTAATGATGCTTGATTGCACTTGAGTAGTTATGTCTTCTAGAGGATTTGTCTTGACAAGTTCACCGGCACACAAACTTCTTGAGTGATTTGGTCAATTAACTTCCAATTTGCGATATTTAGTTCTTTAGAAAGGTATTAAGTTCGTTGTCGTATTTAGAATGTGGAAATAGGTTTTAAGTTTTCTTTCGAGGTTGCCTATTATGGCTTTCGATCTTTAAACAACGCCGGATAACCAGCCAAATGCAAGTTGATTGAAACGATATTGCATCAATACACGCTATTCGATTCATATTTGTGCTTGTTAGACAGAAGTTGAAAAAAATCCCTATTCCAGCGGTGGGTATATTGTTGAAAATCCTTCGTTTACCTGGTTGCCAACGAATGGTAATGCTGGTCTCTGTACTATTAGCGGTTAAATTGTATGGTGGACGGGGTGTTAGATTTTCTATCATCAACTCCGTTTCAGCTGTGATCGTAGCCGCTTCGTTCGTTGCAAAGCACTCATAAATGCCGCGGTCGGTTTCATGCAGACTTGTCAGCGTTAAATTCCCGCCGTCAATCTTATGACGTTTTGGCGGCAAAGGGTGATCATCTTTCTGCAGCAAAAAAAAAGAAGCAAATTATAAAAAAAACGTTAAGATCTATTTTTCAATTTGTATTGTCATTAAATAATTATTTACTCGAAAAATGCTACTATACACTCTAAAAACTTTGGAATCAAGTTTGTATTTTGCAAGCTAAACTGACTATTCATCCGGATCAATTCTGTGTAATGAAAAATGTGGCCCCAAATTAGAAAAAGTTAATTTTCTTCTAAAAGAATTTATTGTTATTCACCTATTATAGCCATAAAAAATTAAAGTTTAGATTTTGTTGCTCTTTATAAGTTTGTCTGTCATGGGAACCCTTATATGCGAAGTCGTTTAGCAAATGGACTTATGCGGTCTACACTTGGTATAGTTTTTAAAAAAATCATATCAAATATTTTGAATCAACTTTTATCATAACAGACTAAAAAATTTGCTTTGTCGCCATACAAAGGTTTACTTTTTTGTAAAAACAAAAAAAAAAAAAAATGAATATTTATATGGGAGGGTCTTTAAATACTTCTCTCATAGCTTTCCCTTTTGCTCGATTTTTGCAGAGAAATATCAAAAATTTTCGTATCACAACCTTTTTTAATTCGAGTTTTATATAAGGAGTGGTTTTAAAAATCCAATCGATATGACAGTTTTCTAAATTTCATTAAAGCATCCTGAAAATTTACGATCTATGAACCGAATAGAATAATATATAGATATACATCAGAGGGACAGACTGACGAATGGGTTTAAATATATTCAAGAAATGTTTATTAAACGATTGGTATAATTAAAAGCGGATCTATATCGAGTTCTTCATTACGTTGCATATATTCCCGCATTTTTAATATATTTTATCAAGAGTAACAAGGGGTGTAAATATAAATATTTATTATATTCGCCTATAGTAGAATCCTCCACACTTACGAACTCTATCTTAAAAAAAAAAAAATATGTTGAAGAAAATAACCCTTCGATACATTATAATATTAGATGGACCTGATGGATATTTCACGTATGTGGAGAAGGGATTTCACTGGCACTAGGTGTTTACCGTGATTGACTTCCGCATTGCTGATACGATCACTTAATTCATGGCTATCTTATGAAGAGAGTACTTTATTAGAACATGGGTTTATTAAAGAAAAAAATACTACATATATAATAAAATATAATATGAAAATCTATAACATCTTATCTTTAGTTAGTTCAAAGTAGGAAATATTGTTTACTTAGAAAAAATTGCATATTGTGCAGAGAGTAGATGAAATTCAATTGTTTCATTAACTGATTTAAAAAAAAGTATATAAATTTTTGAATTCCTATTTAAACGAGTTTTTAATTCTTCTTAATTTACCGCATTTCGCGGGTAAGAATGTCTTTCGTTTACATTTGAAAACTAATTTTTGCTATAGCCGCTAAAGATTATTTTAATTATTCGCTTGACAGTAACAAAGAAACAAGGCTGGCGGTGGGGAAATTTTATCTTGTGTTGAGTTTTATGGCTTTTCGAAAAATATATTTCTCTGATTTATTTATCGAATCTCTTATTTGTAAGTATTGAAAAGCTTTTTCGTTTCCCATGAACATTCATTTTCATATTTCATTGTAATCCGCCAATTCTTGAGAGCGAGTAAATGCGTGCGATTTGTTTATACTAATATTATAAAACCGATGGCTTTCTCGTAATATTCTTTGAGCGAAAAGTTTTAATGTAAAACTTATTTTCAAGTTTGTATATAAATATCAAATGTGAGTATAGTTTTTGTAATGTAGTTTTAAAAGTGTTTTATATAAATTGTTGGAGGCTATTAGAGATGTTGCTTAAAAGTTATTCACATTTGGTGTTCGTCGGTTATAGTTAACGGTATTATAAAATGTGCAAATTTTCTTTATTATTTTTAATAATTTTTATGCAAAATTGTTTCAATTTAACGATTTGTGGCCCCGTCGAAGATAAAACAAATGCGATTATTGTGGAAACAAACATTCGAAATTATTCTGACACGATTTCGCCGGCAGGTGAGATTTTGGACAGAGTGAAAGAAAAAGATAATAAAATATATTATTGTGATTGAATTAAATCTACCGGAATTGGAATTAGAAATTTAGATCAAAGAGATGACGAGATGACGATAAATTAATTGAAGAAAGTTAACGGAAGAAAATCAAAAAATTTCGAAAGATTCTCTAAGTTATAAATTTATAAAGAGGAAGGCATGAAATTCATTTTTGATGTAAATCACAACATAACATAACAATAATAATAATAATAATAAAGCCTTACATTGAGATACTAAACACGCGTACTTTAAAATTTTTTTTTTTTTGAGTAGAGTGATATGGAAAGCGCTGGCTTTATATAATGACTTTGGCGCATTCAGAAATATAGCTTAACATAGATTATATTGATAGGATTTTACTGCCATCTTTAACAATATATGATTTGTGATCGAGTACAGTTAGGAACGTTGCCATATATGATTGTATGTTCCTATCTAGGTTATTATATGTAGATATGTAAAGTATGTATGCTTACCTTTTCATTGCTTTGTAGACCAATTTATTTGAGAGAGTGAAAATGGAAATAAATGAAGTAAATGAGAACTTGAAAAAAATGAGCGGTAAAAAATGTAGAGCCTTCATCGCTTAGTCTACTTAAAGAAAGAAACAGAAGTGTAGTCCGCACGATGTAATGCACATTGAAGACTATTCTTCTTTCAGCATTAATGGTAGATATAAAAAATCTATAATCAAAGTAAGTGATAAACCGAATGACACCTTACTACGCACATTATCGATTAAATTGTGTACAATGATGGACACTTCATAATCATCATCAACTTTCTTCTATTTCCGAATGCGACATATTTTCATGACGTAATGATTTACTTTTTCGTTCGGCATTTCAAGAGAAATTGTAAAACATTCAACAATTAAGGTACATATGAGTCTACATTTAATTTCAATTAGATATAAACCTTGATTTGCGTTGTTGTGTCCAAAGTTGTTGGAAAAGGAAGTTATTTTTCGAGAAAGATTTTTTTGCATTTAACAGAAAAGTGAACTCATAGATAATCTTAATAATATAATTTACATAAACACTATGAATAATTAATATTTATTAATATTATAATAAATTAATCAATACAAAACTAATCTTAGATGAAGTTGAGAGCCATTTAACCACGCAAAAATGTAAGAGACAAATTGTTATGGAAACAACTGCGGCACCTGTTAAGGCGAGAGATTCGTTCCAGAATAGTTCCGAAACAACGCCAGCGGAGCCCGATATCAAAATAGTAAATGAAATTAATAACACAGTTGTCATTGACAATGATCGTAATAATTTAGAAACAAGTACGGCATTAGCTAAAGCTAACGACACAGCTACAACTGAAATTAGCAATCAAAGTAGTGCGAGCAATCCAGTTATCGAAACAACTACTACACTAATCGAAACTACAAGTGATTCAGTCAGTAAGGAATCGGAAATTTTGGAAACTACTACAGAATCAATAGTAGAGCAAACTACACAAAATAAAATAGCAACAAATGTGGAAAATACGCCTTCAGCTCGAATGGAAAAATCTATTCCCATCGATAAAGAAGATTCAGAAGAGTATGAGTCAAACCCTGTGGGCCAAGGACTAATAGCAAGTAGTCAACTTTATTGTGGTGCATATTTGGGTCGAAGGATTTCATTCGGTGTGGAAACCACCTTGTTCGAGTATCCTTGGTCGGCTTTATTAATTTATGATACAACGGAACGATTTCATTGTGGAGGTAGCTTAATAACCAATAGATACGTTCTAACGGCTGCCCATTGTGTTACAGAACATTTTTATCCATTGTAAATACTTCTTAAAATACTCCTTTCAAGTTCGAATATTTTTACCTCTAACAATCTTTAAATTAAAAGAATCGCTGTTCGTCTTGGTGAACATAATATAAGTTCGACGAAAGATTGTGCTCCATCCTTGACCGGCGAACTTATATGTAGTTCAGACCCTATAGATGCTGGTGTGGAAAAAGTGATCATGCACAGTAAATATAGTCGACGTACTCATAAAAACGATATCGCTCTAATACGCCTTGACCAGAATATCGAGTATACACGTATGAGAATGGAAAATAAAATTAAAAAAAAAAGTGCTTAATTTTTATATTATTGTTTTGAACTTTTCAGGGTCCCATTTTCCGATATGTTTACCTCTGCCAAATGAAAACTTTTCTACTCTAAGCAATGCTGTTATTACTGGTTGGGGCGCGACCGAAAAAAGTAATTATAACGAGAGGAAATTTGTATAGAAATTCGTTCTACTTTTTTTATCTCATAGGTATTAGCTCTAATGTGTTAATGAAGGCTGAGATACCTGTTCTAGACATAAATGAATGCAGTCGAATATATCGCTCATTCTTTAGCGACGACAAAGAGATATGCGCATCGGGTGCTACTGAGGTGGATGTATGTAAAGGTGACTCTGGCGGACCTTTATTTACTTCTGTTTACAGAAGCAGGCGTACCCGTTCCGTGCAAGTCGGGGTGACGTCCTTAGGTGTAGCTAGTTGTGGGGACAAACGTTATTTACCGGCAGTGTTCACTCGTGTTACTTCTTATATGAAATGGATAGAGAATAAATTAGAAGAATAATGCTTATTAGCATGCATGTATTTCCTGACATTTATTTATTTTATTTTCAGAATATTCGCGTCTAAACAAGAAAAACTACCTAAAACGAATTTCGAATGATGTAGCGCATTATTTCGCGATAAATATTGTTTTTCGTTTTATCAATAGCTTGTAATTTTGTTGGCTTTTTAATAAAAGACTTTATAAAATAATTTATGATCTTTGTAATTTTGTAGCAAAAATTTTAGCCTAAAAATCCCATTACAAAACAAAGCACATTTTTGAACTTATTTCAAATATCCTCCGACCTTGGTACATCGTTTGATGTTCTTCGTACGCGTGAAAATATTTTATTCCTTTTGTCTTCATTTTAATTATATTTGTCGAAAAACAAAAGGGGCCAACTCTTTAAGAAGTAAAAAAAATCTGGTTTTCTGTTATCTACATAAAATATTATATTCAAAAATCCTAATCGGATACCCATAGTTTTATCAATTCAAAGAGAAGTGGAATGTTTCCATGAAATTTAATGTATGGACTTTTTAAATTCTTTCGTTATTACAAATTTTTGTTTACAAATTGCTTGTAAATTCCAGCGGAATAATAGTAATAGCAACGTTTGTGACGAAGAAGAAGAAGTGACTAAAATTCTTACCTTTTTTTGAATATTTCTGCCAATGAACTTCATTCAGCTAATCTTCTATCAGAGATATCAAAAATTTCGCCTTGAAAAGCTTATCTCTCTTTTATGGAATGTTATGAAAAGGCATGGAAGTACTTTGCTATACATAGGTTTAATTTTGATATAAGCGCTTGTAAGGGTTGCGTTTCAAAAAATTTTATATATTCGACCCAATTTTTTCAAATTAATTTACTGCGCCGTAATATTATTACTCATCCACCTTTGACAATAAATTTTGAAAATTCGAAAAGTTGTTTCATTGGGATCCAATTCATTTTTAATAGCGCGACTCTTTAAGCCAAAACACGTAATCGTATTAAATTTCGTCAAAGTATATCAAAAATTGCGGCCTTTAAGATGAACACTAATGCATTAAATGCATTAATAGACATCAGATGGACAAATGGACCAGCGAACAGACAAGCTTAAATCAATTCAGAAAATGTTTCGAAGTCGATCGCTATATTGAAAGGTCAGTTTATATTAAGTTCTTCTGGTTGTCGCAAATTGAGTACATTGTGTATCAAGAATGGTGTAAGGTATAAAAAGGTGCGCTTTTCTAGTTAAGCGTGGTTAAGCGTGCTTAGACTAAAAAACTGTAAATCCAATTGAAACCTTTACGTTCGAACCAGCTGACTAAAAAACGTGAAGCAATCAAAGTAAGATAGAGGAGATAATCAAATCGAAAATTATTTGTTTCTTATGACACTCTCGGTCTCGTATAGGTTTAGTAACTCGAATTGTAATTCTTATTGTCCTGACGCAGAGTTATGTTATTATTACTGACTTTACGCGAGCTTATAAATCTGCTTGATTCGCAGCTCGTTTTCTTGCTCATGAGATTTAAAAATTCTATGAGTCGTACAATGAAAGAGTCGGAAAGGTGGAAAAAGAATCGTTTTTCGAACGCTTAAAGCGACAGGTCATCATAAAGAATCAGGATTTTCTACTTGCGTGGGTTTTAGACAGGGCAGCAAATGTGCGCCCAAGCTATTCCGGTTAGAAAAAAGTCTAAAATTATTTCAAAGTAATGGGAAAGACGATAAAGGAATACCAAAAATATCTTTAGTCTGGATTAGAACTTGTGGTTTGAGAAAATATTTAAGATTTTAATTAATACAACTACAGCTGGAAAACATTTATCCAATGGAAACTGAAAGACCTAAGTAATAAACAACGTTCCTTTCATTAAAATTAATTACTCTTTCCTCGACACTTGCACTGTTTCACTAATATGTAAATTATATACGAAATTATTTGTCTTGAATTCTCATTCTCAGTTTTTTATTTTTTATTTTTTATACTCAATTAGCGGAAGAGTATTTTCTGTTTCAATCGTTACTGCATAAACTAATTATTGCTTTGTTAAATTGTGCCTTTTCGATAAACTTATTTCTCTGATTTATTTATCAAATATTTTATTAGTGAATATAAAAAACAAAAAGCTTTTCTTGGAAATCTCAAGTTTTTCTAATGAACGTTCAGTTTAATAATTCGTTCTAATCTTCACGGTTTTGCTCGCTAACTAAAATAAATACGCCCGCGATTGTATTTTAAAACTAGTGACTATTGTATGTTAATAATAATCTGCAACCAAAACAATTTTATGCGCAACAGTTTGACATAAAGTTAGTCTTCATTGCTTGTGATTGGTTAGTGGTGTTATACAAAATGCGCAAGTTTTTCTTATTTTTATTAAAAATTTTTATCATAAATTCTATGTGTCTGATGATTTATTACCCAATCATAGACATTATTCGAAATAGCTTTGATACGAATTTAGTTGAAGGTGAGATGTCTGCCAACCGGAATAATGTCACTATAGTGTAATGAAAATAATTTTCTTCTTAACTTCCTTTCCTTTCTTTTTATATACTCGACTAGTCCTCAACAGGCTTGAAGGTGATGCGAAAAATGGAGGAAGAGGGGGAGAGAAGAAATAGGTTTTTATATTCCACTTTAAAGTGGAATAATTTGAAGAAGCGGGAAGTAGTCTTTCCCAAAGAGTGACAATCGATTAAGTTCACATATTCTTGATTGGAACGAGAAAATATCTGTTGGCTGGCAGTTGAAGCCCTTCTTACAAACTGAAAATTGCTTGTGGCTTAGAAAAGTCTACGTAGGTATTTTTTATTATTACAACAAAAACTACTACTACATTTAATTGTTGTCATTTGGTTTCCATGGGAAATGTTTCAACGTATTAAACATTGATGGTATTTTCATCTTCTATTGTAATCTTATGTGGGACCATTTTAATCGTATAATCGAATGTAAACTGCAGCAAAATGTGTCTATCCATGTAGGATGAAATGCGTGATATAATATATATAAAGAAGAGCTAGTGGTGCTTATAAAGAACACATAACATAACACAAATAACAGACCAACAATAAAATATTTCAATTGTCAATAAAATTAATAATGTTGAGTTGATTTGAATTTTAGGCAATAGCTGGTCTAAAGCTCAAAAGCTTTTGAATCCGAACGACTTAAGAACCTCTAAGAAATCTGGAGATATCACGGAAAGTAACTCCTCTGGTATGAATTTGACAAATATAGAAAAGCAAACTTTTTCAAATGTGAGAAATACGTCAATAACGTAGCGTGCCTTCTACGATAACGAAGAGTCAGAAGACGATGAACCAAATCCAGCCGGCCAACGAATACTATCAAGTACTTCACAAGTATGCGGTGCTTTTTTGGGTAAAAGAGTTTCATTCGGTGTGGAAACTACCTTATTAGAATTCCCTTGGTCGGCTTTATTAGTATATAACACTACCGAACGCTATCATTGTGGAGGCAGTTTAATAACCCATAGATATGTTCTAACAGCAGCGCATTGCGTGTCGGAACATTTCCATCCACTGTAAGAGCTTTCTTAAAATACTTTTTCCAAAATAAAATACTTTTACCTAACAATACCTTTTTAATCTATAAGAATTGCTGTTCGTCTTGGTGAACATAATATAAGTTCGACGACAGATTGTACTGAATCCGTAACCGGCGGCCTTAGATGTAGTGAAGACCCTATAGATGCTGGTGTTGAAAAAGTGATCAGGCACAGAAAATATAGTCGACGTACTCATAAAAACGATATCGCTCTAATACGTCTGGCTCAGCACATCCCATTTACACGTATGATTATAGTAAAAGAAGCTTGAAAAAGACGATTCAATTTTAAGTAATCACTGCTAAGATTTTCAGGTTCCCATTACCCGATTTCTTTACCTCAATCCAACGATAACTTTACTAATCTTTGAAGAGCTATTATAAGCGGTTGGGGAGCGACCGAAAAAAGTAATTATAACGAGAAGAAATTTGTATGAAAATCTGTTTTTTTTTATCTTGTAGGTTTAAGCTCTGATGTGTTGATGAAGGCTGATATACCAGTTCTAGATATAAATGAGTGCACACAAATATATCGTTCTTCCTTTAATAACGATAAGAAAATATGTGCATCCGGTGTTAATGAGGTGGATGTTTGTAAAGGTGATTCTGGTGGACCTTTATTTAGTAGAGTGTATCGAGGCAGACGTTCCCTTTTCACGCAAGTCGGTGTGACTTCTTTAGGAGCATGTAGCTGCGGAAATAAACGCTACCTACCAGCCGTGTTTACTCGAGTTAGCTTTTACATGAAATGGATAGAAAACAATTTGAAAAACTAACTCCTATTGTGAGTTTATACATTTAGTTCGTAAGTCTCGTGAACAGTATATAATTTTTAAAAAAATTATCTTACAAATAAAACACTGAATTAGTTTTAAGATAAGTATTCAAAGCCCGTTACATCAAAGGAATATCCACAAATATATGCTTGGTTTAGTTCTTTGGGTATAGGCAGATCACACTTACTTCAAACTTGAACTTAAACAAACCAAACGGCAAAACTGACCGCGAATTCTATACTGATTCTTAGGGGAGCATATTTAGAGTTACAAAAGAAAATGTTAAAACTGGCACACATTTATTTATTAAATCTCATGTTAAAGAGTTTTATGAAACAATGCATAAATAAAGATTTTTAACGGTCAGTATTAAATTAGAATTATTTTTTGAAGTTTAGGTTTTAATAAAACGAGACGCTCCCTATATCTTTAAAGCATTGTATACAAAATAACATTTTTCATAGTAGCTCGTATGTTAAAACGTTACAGTTGGTTGTTTAGTTTTTGTGATTATTTGAGAGCATTGAAAAAAGAACATTATCACATTATTCTCGCACATAGAAATAAACAAAGAGCGTAGAAATACACACCCGTTTCCAATCAATAGATGGATGATTGCTGCCGTCTCGGTCGATGGCTTGACATGGTAGTTCAACAGTTTCACCCAGTTTCTGTATGTAAATCGCTTTTGGTGTTACAGTGAATATTGGCGGTCGCAAGACAATTACATTAATGACGGGCGATGGACCATCGGTGCCGAGTTCATTGAATGGCGTACAAGTGTAGCTGCCAGCATAATTTTCATCCACTTTAGAGAAGAATAGACTGCCATTCATTTTATAGAAAACACCCTAAATGTGCAATAAATACAAAGAATAGTGAAAAGATAGAGAAAGATGAAGCGAAAAAAAGAGACAAAGTATTCAACTATTATTGACACTTTTGTTTTGACTTGAAAAGCAGTATTTTATATTTAACACGATACTATCTAAGCCTAGAAATATCTTACCGGTACATTGTATGAATCAAAGAGTAAACCGTCTTTCTCCCATCTTAAATTTTTTAATGGTGGATTAGCACGAAAATGACAATCAAGTACAGCTGGTTGTCCGTACGGTAAATAGACTTCAGGTGGAGCATAAATAACTTTAGCTTTATCTACGAGATAAAAGCGTATACATGAGTATGTAAGAATTTGATTACATGCATACATACATACATTGTATATTCAAAAAGGCCTTAGCAGTTTGTATTTCACTTTCGTTGTTACGCACTTGACACTCATATTCGCCATAATCACTCATCATGGTGGGATCAATGCTCAAACTACCATGTGGTCCCATAAAAGAGCGACGCATTAAATCCGGTATATCTTGTAATAAGACACCGTCTTTATACCATGATGCCATAGAAATATCCGGATATTTCATCACACAATGAAAAAACGCTGTCTGTCCTTCCATAAGTGTTTGATTTATTGGCGGTATTTTTATCAAAGAACCACCTAAAACATAAATACAAAGTGTGGATTATATGCAATTTTGTTATTTTTAATCGATAATACCTTGCACGGCGAGATGATACCAGGTACCATTGTTTCGGGCACTGGGCGTGCGATTTGGAAAAATAATTTGGCAGTGATACCAGCCTTGATCTGATTCACGTATTGACGTTAAGTTTGCTGACGCTTTACCATAATCCGCATGATCAATCAAATGTAAACGTCCAATGAATAATTCGCTGGTTGATGTTTCGCCTTCGTACCAGGTGAAGATTTTTTTGTGCTAGAAAAAGAAATAACAATAAAAAAGGGATTAAGAATGTGATAAAAGAAAGTAACATCTCAAATAATACACTTAGCTAGAGCCAAAAAGACAATAAGATCTCAACTAATTTTTAAGATCGATCCGTAAAGGTTTAACACTTACGGATCAGGTTTATATACTTCACGGTCTGCAAACAACTCCCTTTGGTTACTTTTTTCTGTATGACCATCACTTTGCTTATATATATGAAGGGTAATTGTGTAACCAATTATAAAAAAATAATTGACTAATCTGTTGAACGGTTTTTTAACTGATCTGCAAAATTCAACGAAATTCTTTGCACAATTTTCACGCTGCTGGCATTTGTTGTTTCTTATTTTATTCATGTATTGGCAAACGTGAAAGCTTCGTAAATTTAATTATCACTTAACAGTATATCCGTAGCTTAAGTATTTACCACAGGAAGATCGGCAACCATATGAAAAACAGATGTCCTTTTTAATAGAAAAAGTTAGGTCGGACCTTTAAAAAGATTTGTGTTAAAGAAAAGGAATGCTCATCTCAAACGAAAATGATTGGAAGCCAGCAATTGCTAAAATTATTGCATTACAATTCGTATAATATTCAAAAAGAAATTTCTAATTTAAAAATTAGATTATTAGAATTAATAACGAAAACACTGCTTTAAATTGCATGATTTCTATATATGGCATCAGAATGTCTACACCAGATGCATAATGCAAAGTTGGTAAAGCTCTTACATTCTTTTGATCACTAGAATTATACATCCAATTCGCTAGAACATCAGTCTGTTTATTAGATATTGTCTCACCATATTAGATCATCCTATTACACCCGGCGACTTATTCTGGGCCGTAATGAAGTAATCTCGTTGCCATTATTAAACTGAATAAGAAAAAAAAAGACAAATGTTTTACTCCAGCAATGGATATTGAGGACTTACCCTAAACTGAATATAACATTTTTGTTTGCTCAAATGCTTCATTCATTCATTTCATTATCACTGTCAAGCTCTTGATAAAGATTAGAAATGTAACAATAACGAACAAATCTAGTTATTCATAGATAAAAATTTACGAGTAATTCGCTTTAATACTGCACCACATGATTTCATTAACATTTAACCTCATTGGTTTCATGTATTCATGTTTGTGGGAACGGCGTACACGCGCACACTACTAACAGCGAGTTCGCAAGCTTATTACGTGTGTGCAATTTTCTTTAACCCTCAAAACTCAAAAATCATAATAAATATGAAATATTAAGCTTTACGCTTAGCAGGTGTTTAGAAAGAAAGGAAAACACTCGCAAGTGTGCTATTTATATGTAACCTCTTCGGTTCTATGTGTTTAAGTCTTGATAATTATTTAATGGAAAAAATCTTCTGGTTAGTAATTATTTTCAATTTCTTGCGACAGTTTAGTAGTTTTCGTATTTCATTTCCCTACTTACCGTCAAACTGTATTTGAAAATATATTGAAAATCTTAAATGGAAATTAATTTGACTATGTGAGGATTGTGAGGGAAATGACGACAAATTCTATACTCGAGTCGTTTTATGTAACCAAAAGAGAAACACACACAATATTCGTTTGTTTTCGACTCGTAATTTTATCTATAATTTTATTTATTTTGCACAGACAACATATCAGTATAAGTATAAATACCTTTCAAAGAAAACCACAAAACTTAAGTAGTATTTCGCATCTATACTTACAAAAACAAAATTGTTGCTTTGTATGTTGCATTCTCCTACAAAAATTAATTATATATTACTGCCATCATTACATATGAATAGAGAAAGATTCTTTGTATGTAGAGAGAGAGTAAGTTTATGAGGGAAATTATATATACGCTGCCTCATCCTCCCGGAATTCTCGATAGCAAAGAATTTTTTATTTCAAGAAAGCATTACCAGCTACGAGATAAGATCGAAATATTCAAAAACTATTTAAAAAAAATAATCAAGACTTTGAAAATATTACCAACTGCTTAGCAAATGGTGTTTCATCTTTATAAGCCCTTATGTTCGTTTACCGAATCTTTAGAGTTTTTAGTAGAAAAATATTTATAACTTTTCAAAAAGAAAAGAAGTCAAAATAAGTCAGAGTAAGTCAGATCGGTCTACTAAGAAAGAAAAGGAAATTTCTATACATTGTCATAATGAAACTATGAGCTATAAAGTCGAGTAATTGTATAATATCAGCTCAAAGGTTCAAAAAGAAGACGGCCGTTATTAATCTATTTACCAAAAAACCTGATTGAATTGGTCAGGTGAACTGATTGTTATGATGAATATATCAAAGATTCTAGTATTTTCATATAATTTTACATTTGATTTTGCATTGAATTTGCATTGAATATTTTCTGCATAAATTGCCCCTGTCTCTCCCTGTTTTTCTCTAATACTCTCTATCTCTTTTCATCATTCTGAAAATAATTTATTATTAGTCTTGCGATTGTTGTTATTGCTTTCGTTGGCTATGTACAGAGATTCTATTTCCCAGACATACAGTTACGTGCATGCATGCCCGTTTACACATGTATATGTGCATTTCTCTTTATTCTATTGTTATTGTTGCTATTTTAATTGTAATTGTGATCTTATTAGTAAATTATGACTTTTGATTGTTTATGCTGCTGCCGATGCTGCCGTTACTGTAAGGCATCTATTGCTATGTTGTATGCTTTTCTAATTCAAAGAAATTTATCATTTTGTTGCTCTGTGAGTGCAAACTATGCTTGCGTTTGGCTGGCTTGTTTATTTGTATGCCTATGCAAGAGTACATATTTAAATAGTGATTTGGCAGAAATGTGATTTATATTCTGATTTGACAGAATATGCAAAATCTGTAGGCCGTAATTTGGACCCTCTCTGGTATTTATTGTTTCCATAAGCAAATAAAATGACAATTGCTAACCAATTTAAACATAAAAGTACAGTAAAGAAATAATTGGAATTTAAAATACAATAAATAAAGGAGATAAGAGAAAAATTAAAAGAAGTTAGAAGATTATACTTAAATCTTACTTAAGTTTTGTACTTCAAGAAACAAATCCTATGGTCGTGATCGACATATTCCATTTTCATACACATAATGCATGACCATATTTCAAACATATAAGTGGGAGTTTCCATCGTTTCTGCTACAGCTTATGAATAAATTGCAAAGGATCATAATTTTTTTGCTTTTGGAAGTAGAGGTATTCTTAGTTTATGCTGTAATGTAATGCGCGTAAGAAACAGCGATGCAAAAATTTGAAACCGATATCTTAACTTTTGCGATCGGAAGAATGTTTGCCACAGAAACCGAAAAGGACCGACAGACGCAAGAAAGATGGAATGTCGTTTAAGAATTTGACTTTAATCAGTATATATATTTTCTATATTCACTAATCGATTTCCATTGTGAATGTTGTATACGTTTTGATAAATTCAGTATACCCTCAAGCCCGGAGGTGGATGAAGGAATTGTATCAGTCTTGGAAGGAGCTAATATATCGCTTTTCAAATTTTCTTGACAAAAACGTATCAACTGTTCGGTAGCGACTATTTTGTAGTATGTCTTTCACCAATGTCTGCTACAGTTAATAAGATAATGATAATAGAATTTGTAGGTTATTTCATTACACTTTATCTTTATCATTTGTGATAATTTTGTGCGGTTATATACCACATTAAGAACTTGAGGTAATATTACACCAATCATATTTGGATGATTTTCTAACTCTCTGTCTGTTTGAAGTCAGACGACGAATTTTTGTATTGTGATGAAGTTCTACGGATCGACATATGCCCACCTGAGGAAAATGAATCGGATCGAGCACTTTTTAGGACCACTATCTTTCAAATTCCCCTCTATACAATCGCCCTTAGAATCAAAAAAACGCCTTTATAGTGCAACAAAATGTAAATTGTGTACTTTATAATAAAAGTTACTACGGGACATGTAAATCTACGCTACTGAAGTTGGCCCGGGTAAATCTATAATTCTAAGCACTTAAAACGATGTGGAAAATATTTATAATGGGTTGTGCAACTAAATAAGTGCCGATTTCACATATAGATGTTTCTCACTCCCTTATCTAGCTTTACAAGTCCATTGCGTAGATATTTTCTTAACGGTCTTTGTTTTACCTCCACATTAATATGGAATCCAAGCGCAAACATTTCCGCCATATTTTGCTTTATTATTTTCTTAAAGGAAAGAACGCTGTGCAAGCCGCCAAAATGTTATGTGATGTGTATGGTGATGAAGCCCTTAGAGAAAGGGAATGCCGAAATTGGTTTGAAAAATTCCATTCTGGAGATTTTCCCCCTAAAGATGACCAACGTTCAGGTCAACCAGTTGAGCTGAATGAAAATGAAATCAAACCATCATCGTCATGCAACTGCACGGGAGATTGTAGAGAAGTTAAATGTTTCACATACAGCCATTGAGATGCATTTAAAACGTGTCGGTCTCGTTAAGAAGCTGGATATTTGGGTTCCGCACGATTTGAAAGAAATTCATCTGACAAAGCGCATTAGCGCTTTGCGAATCATTACTTAAACGCAATAAATTCGATCCGTTTTAAAACGAATCATCACTGGAGATGAAAAGTGGATTGTGTAAAACAATGTCAATCGGAAACGATTGTGGTGCATGCCTAATGAGCCATCGCAAACCATTGCAAAGGCACATATCCAATAAAAAAAAATGTTGCTGTCAATTTGGTGGGACTGGAAAGGTCGGGTGTATTTTGAGTTGTTTCCAAGGAACCAAACCATTAATTCGGAGGTCTACTGTCGGCAGTTGGACAAACTGAATGCAGCGGTCAAGCAGAAGCGGCCAGAATTGGTCAATCGTAAAGGTGTCATTTTCCAGCAGGACAATCCTAGACCGCGCACTTCTTTAGCCACTCGGCGAAAATTAATGGATCTTGGTTTGGAATTAATGGTATACCCACTATATAGTACTGATCTTGCCCCATCGGATTACCATTCCCTTTGTGTTAAAACTTTCAACGATAAGAACACTGTAAAATTCCACTTAATTCAGTTTTTGGTCGAAAAGGATCAGACTTTCTACGAGCATGGAATTCTCAAGTTGTCAGAAAAATGGCAAAACATCATCGAACAAAATGGAAAATACATTATAGAATTAACTTCATTCCAAGTAAAAAAAAAAACCGGTTGTTTTATTAAAGAAATCGGCACTTGTTTAGTTGCCAACCCAATAGAAACAATCTGAAAAACCTTTGATCTTTTCAATAGCTAAGATGCTTAAATAAATTTTATGAAAAAAAGAACGCTTATTTCGAAAGAATACCAAACATTATCTTATTTAAAGTACTTTAAATCATCAATCACTGCGTTTAACATCTTTCTTTACACATTATCAATTTCGTACCGAGAAACTTCTGGGGTCGATTGACGTTTTGCGAAATAGACCAAATTCGATAACGTTTTTTTAATTTTATTTCATGGTTATCGTTATCGTAATAGTACTGTCGAATATTGAGTTTATCGTTCACGAAAGCCGGTGAATTTTTTTCTATATTGAAACTTTGAAATTTTCGAATTTTAGCACAAAAGCAAAAGAGTTATCGTGTTTCATATGAAAGTGAAGAATAAAATAAAATATTGTTATAAAATTAAACATTTGTTATAATCTTTGTGTGTAGGATACCAAATTTTAAAAAAAGTGAGAGAAAGAAAAAGTTTTTTTTGTGGTTTTATCTGTTGGTGTCACAAAATAAAAGGGAATTATGAAGATGGAATCGATAAAAAAACGTTTGCAAAGGATTAATATTATCAAAGAGCTAACAAATATATGACATTTATTGGCTGTTTGGACAATGTACAAACCAGCAATTTTCGAAAGCAACATGAGTTCAGGTAAGTCAAATGTTATATCAAGGGAATAAAGTCCACCAATGTTAAAACAAATGAACAATTCAATGTCGAATAACAAATAAAAGCAAACATTCTTTGAACGGTGTGTTTGTACGAAAATCATTCTCATATCATTTAATAAACGCACAATGTATAGATCAAAAAATCATGACTGAACGTCTCCTAATGTCCCCCTTCAGATGGTCGTACGACTCCTGCTCGCAATTGATTCTTTGCACAAAGTTGCGAGTACTAGAACTAGATGGCAAGAAGCGTCGCTGCGTGGAATTAAATTATTGATATTTAAGCTACACGTTTAAATATACTTATTTTTTTCTTCAGTTTATAATTTGACAAATTGAGAACTATTTGTATATAATTTTCCCTTTTTCTTGTTTGATTGTTGACTTTTCTTCTTCTTTTTTTCCATTTGTTCGTAAGTACATTGCTGTGCACATATATATATATATATATATATATATATATATATATATATATAAAATATACATATATTACAAGTGCTTGAATACATCGTAACCACCACATCTTTATTTATGCTACATATTATAATAAAAAAATATATTTATAATGAAAAACTATGAATTCTATAGAACTGGAAAGATTTTGATTTGAGATGAATGTCTAATGAGAATGAAGGTCGAAACCTTATCGTATTATTTATACATATTTCATCTCATATGTGTCATTGAAATTAGTATTAAAATTTTATACATCATATATATCATAACGAGTATTCAATTTCGGATATAACTTTGAATTAATGAGAATAAAAAAATTTAGCAGCACAATATTTTGAATTATTTTTTAGAACCTCTGTTACTGATTTCCATAGTAAATAATTAATTTCATATATATGAATAAAATTGCATTTCATTACAATGACAAATTTATGGTTTTTGTGTTATTAAACAATTAAAAATATTTTCAAAAATGCAAATTTTTAATAGAAGCTTCAAGTTTTTCAATGATATAATGTTACATTTGATTAAAAAGCTACGACCGGACAGACGAATGCACACATCTAAATATTTGTTGATATGTGGTTAACATTAAAATGTACAGTTAATCTAAAACTTACTAAAGCTAATACACACAAATGCGGTTCGGTTTACTGTTAAAGAAAAAAGGAGACAAAAAAATTGTAAGTGAGGCGGGTGAACTCTCTGTGTAGGTGTAGAACGAATATTGGATCTGCAACATTTGCAATAATCTATACACATTAAGTATATACATATATGTGTATATATAATACATATATCTATGTATATAAAACTGTTATGCATAATATACATATAAAACATACATATATACATTGACTATGTAAAATATTGTCCATCTTTCGCATAGTATAAGGATACCACGTCGAAAAAGGTAGTTCATCTTTTGAGCGCTCAATGTATCGGTCCAATTTTCGATTGCTTCATACAAAGGAGAGCGTTTGTCAAGCACCGCGTGTCATTTATCGCAACAAGCGGTAGTCAGAACGAGTAACGTCTGAGTTGCGGCCGTTTGTTTTTCAATGCTCGGCTTAAATGCACTAATTGCTTTCATTGCAAATCACCTGCTATTGCATCAGACGGTTGTAGTGGCTCATAAAACATTACGCCGAGCCAGCCTCACTAAATACAGAAGTGTGAAAATTCCGTCTGACTGTCGACATGGAAATGTGGCCTTTAAGGTTATTGTAACGAACCCTCAGTCACAACGCGACTCAGAAATCCGTTTCTCTTCTTTCTCGAAAAAGAAAACTTTCCAACACAGATATTTCCTCGTTTTTGAGCGAAATTTTAATTTGCAAATTCGGAAGAATCCTTGCTCCACTATATTATGCAAATGAGCTATGGCCGTTTGGTTAATATCTTTTAGTTGAATACTCGCCTGAGTGCAGAAGTTGATGCAACTTTATAAAATTTCAAATTTTACCCAGCTTCTCCCACCGTGATGTTTTTACCAATTGCAACCTAATATAGGCAATTCACCATGATTTACTCATTCCAATCAAAATGTTTTAGACAGTGGCTAACCATAGGCAAACGGATGATAGAAAACTCGGCTGACATAGCTAAAGATTCAAACTTTTACCCCGATATATGCAGAAGATTATGGCAGAATAGATGTGAATTGTTGTAAATTGTTCTTAAGATTTTTAATTCTCATATTCAGCACTTTTGTTGGATATATGGATTTCTCACAGATTTATTTGGATAAATCTTTAAAAATGTCATAGATTTTGTATCAACAGACCAATTGGAGCTTCAAAGTGGTTAAGATAAATTATGTTGAGTTAATATATGATATTGAATATATCAATAATGATAATATTGAATATATTTAATAATATTGATGAAAGTTTAGTAAAAAACTATTCATTTTTCTATCTTTTTTCAATTCGCTAGAAAGATATGGAAGTTATCAATTTTAATCTACATCTCCGAGTCTGCCCTGGTTTTTAATTTATTTTAGATGTGTTTTTCATTGCTTTCAGTCTGCATTCTATTTGGATTTATTAATTAGAACAAAATATATATATATGGGAAGTTGGACTTTGTATTACAATTTGTGGCACGTAGAGAATTCTACGGATATGGATAAGTCTTATGATTTTCTACTAATCGCATTACGTCTCACAAAGGATATCAAAATTTTCTATTGTTGCTACCGTTGATGTCATTAGGAGCTACTATATGTGTATTGAAGTCGCCTTGTTTTCATTTTTTTCGTTTTTTTTATTATTAAATTATTTAAAAACCATGCTCAGCAAATCCATGCTTACGTTGCTGCAAATGTATTGAATGCATTAATTGACAAGTATTAGCAGTCGCAACTTTCAGAGGGGGAGCAGAGAGAGAGAGAGAGAGTACGAAAGGGAGGGAAAACGTATAAAATGAAGGGAAAAATTGCAATTTTTCTAATTAGTATAAATATTTAAATGCGGTATTAAATGACCACTGGTGTATAATCGTAAACATTGATATATGTAAACAATGGAGGACAACAAGCTTACGTATTATAATGGCACACACATATTAACATTTATATATGGGGATGTATGTATTTACTCATACATATGCAGGCAGTCATTTGGTCTAATTAATTAATATATAGAAATCATTCCAAACAGAATGTAGAAAAGTTGAAATGTAAACAAACGGTTTCATGGTATTTTTTTTCATACCAGAAAAAAAATTGTTTTTAAAGACAATTTTTATAAATTTAAACTAATCCTGATGAATAGCATAAGATGACTCAGAAAATTATAAGAGACAAAAAAGTAATATCATACAGTTACATCAACTATTTGCTTTATATGAACACATGTATGTCTTGCGCACGTATGTCATACTTGTAGAGTTATTATCAAATCAAACACATAAAAACAAATTCATAGAAAAAAAGAGCATCAATAGTGTACGTACAATGCAAGCACTATGTAGAGGATGGGCCTTCTATTGATACGAAGAGAAATAAATATAAAGAAAATTTCATGGTCAAAAAATCAAACAACAAAACAGATATGAAAATCTGTTCATGTAGATACGAGTAACATATGTTCACGTCTACGCAGTTGTTGGCGTTGTACGGTCAGTCAGAGTTTGGCATCTTTTGTTCAACATAACGAGAACGAGTTTGCAAAAATTTTATCGACTGAGGAAAATATTATTACAAAACAGAGAACGCATTCGCTCTCTGATGAATGTTGGATAATCGTTATGAAAAAAAAAAACAACTTATCAGATGATTAAGCTTAGCTTATTGCAGGCTTTCTGATAACTACTTCTGCGTAGATGCTATGTGCGCTCACTTGGCATAAGCAATAAATAACATGTATGCAGTATATGAATACATGACAAAAAAAAACATTCACTTTTTCTTCTATCACTGGGATGCTATAAAGACGAGAACGAGCTTGTGTTAAGTTTATATCTCCCCGCTTTCTTACGTTTAGATTTAATTTGATTGAATTGAAAATGTTTCCTCAAATAAATTCTAAAAGTAACTTTAGTATATTTTTATATTATGACTTTTTATAATTCCCGACGACAGTAGACCTCAAAGATAGCGTACAATTCAAATTACTTCGAATTTTTGGTGATCAAGCCTCAGGCGGTGCTAATGTATGCGTTTATATTGAGGTAAAGCGATTCAGGTGCACGCAAAAGCATTAAGAATATATTCTACTTTAGGCATACGTAAAGAGCCAAATGCTTCTGTTCTCCAACTACCAGATGAAATTTCTTGCAAGCAGCGTCATTATAAAGTTTAAAATGGGAAAATAATCCGAAAGAACAAATTCCGCAGAAGAGCGTATGTAAGGAAGCAGCCTAACTCTTAGAATTTGGCCAACACGTCTTGATGCACGCATTGGCTGCTTGTATAGCCCCGTTTAAACTCCCCCGCCTATGTTTTATTGTTGCAAACGAAAGGGACGATTCTCTTGTAGTAAAATTTGGATCGGTTTTGATTCGTCTTTGACCTGTATATTGTACCACGTTACAATGAACACGAAGTTCGCAAGTTCGCTGAAAAGTCGCTTACTACCAAGCAGGTATTAACCAAAGTAGTGCCTACAAAAATCAAAGTTAATCTTTATAAGATTGCTAAAATTAAATTATTCTATTCTAGAGAAAATAAAGCTACTTATTACCTAACCATATTATTTGGCAAGAAAGGTAAATTCGATTCGGGGTTGAACATAACGACAGAAAAGAAATCATATAACAGAAGCATGTTCCTTTAGGTCTAGCCTGGCGTAGTCAGTCTGTTCTGGATGAATTCAAAACAGATCGTAAATTATCTTCGGTCTGTCATGTGTCTTTAATGAAAATTTTGTTGAAAAATAATAAATAAAGTATATAAATAAAAAAAAATATGTTCACTTATCGTAATATCACTTTGCGGCTACTAATTCAATCAATGCAAGTATATTTTTTAATTTTTTTAATTGTTTAAACTATTTTTTTTAAAATTTTTATTATGAACACTTGGAGTTTTCGATCTCTTCTTTACTGATAAAAACAATACTGCAAACAAATTATTGCAGTTTTTACTTACTTTAAAAAAGGGCTGTTTCTATTTATAGTACTTGTTCCTAACGTAAAATTTATAAAAGCTTTAAACGAAGCGATTACGCAACACAGCATTTAAGAAACGCTTTAACCAAATAAATTGGGTCAATCTAAGCACTTATTTACGATAACGCTAATAATGATGACATTTAAGCATTTTTGGTTAAGTTTTTATTTCAATTCGGTCAGTATTAAGTGAAGTGGAAAATATATGAACGAAAATTAATATCTACAGATATGTTAGTTTCGTAAGCCTTTAGTAAACACTGTACAAATAGCATTAATAATAGACAAAAAGACGGAAGGACAGATAACCTTACAAGCTTATCGAAATCGATATTGAGAGGTTTATTAGGACACTTAATGTGTGCATATATGCATTTAGATGTTTCAGTGAAACTTCAAATCGATTTAGAATTCTTGTGAGATCGTCCGTCCCTCCAAAGGAAGTTTTTGAGTTCACAAGAGGTTTAGATGCAGAAAATTAAGCAAAACTTATTTAAGAAATATCAAAGACATCTTGAATTATAAACAAGTAAATATAACGGAGCAAATGTTTTATATTTATTTCTTCAAACCAATGAGTAGTAATTGTAAAGAATTTGTTAGTGAATTGCAGTTAGATGGCAATATGGCATTCAAAAGAGTTCTTTATGATATCTGCTATGGATTGAAATTCATAAACTTTTCTTTTTGTAGAAGGATCGCCTTCAATCTTTTTCAAGTTGAATCTACAGCTATCATGTAATGTTAGTTTCAGAAATGGATAGGGATGTAGTCAGATCAGAGTAGAATCCTCCGCTGGCGTCAAATATTTAAGTTTAATGGAGCCTTTGAAACACAATTTTGAGGTTATAAACGGAAGTTTAACTTTGATGTACATCCATCCGTCGATTGATGCAACAATTGTTTATGCTTAGGATGAGCTAAATTTCAATCCCCTTCATAAATTCATTAACCATATGCTCAGTTTAATATTGAATTTATTTTCCAGAAATGACATCATAAACATGCATTAGTAACAATATCCGAAAAGACCTAATGATTAGCTAATGGAGACGGGGTATAGTGTCTGCTATTTGTTCAATGTAAACATTTGTCGCTCTTGTGGTTATGTTTTATTTTTGATCATTCATTGCCTTTAGTCATCGAGTGCTTTATGGGTAGTCAAACATTTAAAGCAGCATATATTAATATATAAATTTTTTTGTACATATGTATATATGCACGAAACCATAAAAAAATTCTTTATATTATTTTTTTGTAAGTAATTTGTTTTGTATAAAATTTAATTAATGTACATGAAATTGCATTACATAGGCGACAAGACATATTCATTCAGCAAATGTTCAAATAAAACGGTACAAAAAACGACGAACGCTTGTCAACAAAATAGCATTCAATTCGATTGAAATCAATTGAAATTGATTTCAACAATACGCAAGCACGCTTTCGCCATACACGCATTTACAAGTAGGAAATATGAAGAACCATATCTATCGGCTTATTTTTGTTGTTGTCGTTCAACGTTTGACTGACTGCTATTTTGGTTCATCTCTCACTTATTAGCAGATGTCAATTACAAGTCGTTTGCTTGTAGAGAGGAATTATTTTTTTTTTTTTTTTAATTGGGTTAAATATTTTCATCGATGAATATTATAAAGCACACAGAGCAACATATTTTCGTTATTTAACTTCACTTAAAAAAATTAATTAATTTAATACTTTTTGACACTTAGGTAATTAATTTCTTTTGTGTTTGTGCAACAAAAATAACGAAATATAAATTTTCCATTTTGTTTGTTAATAATTGTGGGAGAGTATAAATATATACATATATGCACATATACGTATATAGGGTTTATGCGTATGTGTTACTATACATGCCTTTGCCAGGTGTATGTATGAGAGTGTAGTTGCTTCGTTAAATTAATTTTTCTTTATCATGTTGCTTTAGATGTTTTTATAGCAACCGGCTTTTTATTAATATTTAAGGACGTTTTTAACTCTCTTCTACTCGTTGAATGTAATAAAAAAAAATTTTTGTTTTTGTTTAAATTTTTTAATTAAAAATCATACGAAAATAATATGGAAAAGTTTTCGGAAACCTAAATATTTCATCACAAAATTCAGTTTGCCGCTTATCAATAATTTACTCCTATTTGTGATAGTTTGATTAAAAAATTTACTAAAATCCATGTAAACCTAGAGTCAGGAAATATTATGAACGGAAAGTTTACTTACTTTGGGTTGTTTGGCACGAAAAGTGTTGAATTGAATTGAAGTTTATGTCGTATAAATGCAGCTCATGTTATGTTCTACACAAGCGCTGTTACAAACCAAGAAAACATTCAGTAAAATATTATTATACTTTAGTAGTTAATTTTTTGTTTTTAAATCACTATTGAAATGTTGTTCTGTAATTTTGTTGATCCCCTTGAAACATTTACGATACTTTGAGTGTTAGCGACAGCTAAAATAGGTTTTCGTCTATAACTTGAGAATGATAAGGAAAATTTTGATATCGACATAATCGTTTTAGAGAAAAAAATCATAAAATGTAGAACCAGCAAACGAAGCTAAATTAATTGGTGCGGGTCAAGTCACAACATCTACATTAACAGATCGTATATGTGGTTCCATTGGGAAATAAAATCAAGCAAATGGTCTAAAGCTTGACATCAAAACATACGAAAATTAATTTAAAAATTCATTTTACATATTAGCATGATCAGCTTTCAAATAAGCTCACAATAGAGATAAACTTAGAGCATACATGAGATATTGATCTTGAATTTATAACGTTAATTGATGTTAACGTAAAAATAGTCCCGATCGAGCAAGAGACACATCCACATGCGACAAAATATTCTTTTTGATAATAAAGACATCCACTAATCTAATGACGAATTATTTATTTCCGATGTGCACATAATCGCTATTTCTTACTTCGACGTTATTGTCTACCAGCTTGCTTTGCACATGTGAGAAAAATTATTAGGTCTCTAAATTTAAGAGCTTATGTTCTAGCGGCTAGTAGTCTAATGTTATGACAGCTTCAACAGTCTTTTTCTTTCGTCGACATGTGATTCTTTGCCTGGCTGTCTGTCTATCCGTCTGAGTAGTTGTCCGTTGTAAGCCGCAAAAATTAAGATATTAATTTCAAGTTTGGCGAAAAGTATTGGAAATTATAGATCTAAGTAATACACTAACAATACGACATAAGCTAAGAACATTTTTGTTTTCAAAAGCAAAATACTCTCTGCTTATAAATCACTAGAGATAAAACCATGAAAATTTCCGCGTAGATTGTATGGATAATTCAAATATGGAATCGCAATTGAATATAATTATTTTACGTATATCACAATTGGTATAGAGTATTGTAAGAGTTTGTACATATGTATACAACAGCCAGAAGGGCTTAAGATAGATCCTCTTTTTACTATACCGACCAATTCAAGATGTAAACTTGTCTGTTTTTCTGTCTCATACTTTTCCATGGATTCTTGTGTTTAACCTAAAGGGCGCAGGGCATGTTTTGACGATATTTGGTTTATTGACCCAAGAACGAACAGTTTTGAAAATGCATAGGAATGTATAATTTTTACGACAACTCCTCACATAACGTCCTATATGAAAAGAGTCTGTACATAACAACGATCAGTAGAAACTATTGCATGGGACAATTTTCTGAACCACCTTCTATATAACTTTTTTCTTGAAAAGTTAGCATTTATATGGGGAGAAGGTACAATTTCTAATATTTTATGTTGCAAATGAATCTATAATAGTAATTTGGCATAAAAATTAACTGTACTCTCACTTATATGAGAACTACTCCTAAAAGTGGTAGAATCGAATCCATTTTCAGTAGCGTTCATCCTTAAACCAAGACACGTCATTAGACCAAATTTTGCCAAAATATTTTCAATATTGCGACATGTAAGCTTAACACAATAATCCATACACAGTCATCAGACGTATAGGCAGACAGACAGACAGACCAATTTAAATCAAGCGGGATTATAAAAGGTGAGTTTATATTAAGCCCATATTACATATAGATCAGCATAAATTTATACCCTATACTACAAGGTGTAGGGTACAATCCGTCTCTAATAGACATCTGAAGCAAGAATTAGGAAAATAAATGTGAAATATTGGAAACGAATAAGACCGTTTTTTGAACCGCCTCCTATGTAACTTTTCTTTATGCGGTAAAAAGGTCTAATTTTTAATATATTAGTATGAAAATCAATCATTAATAGTAATTTGATATAAAAATTAACTGTTCTAGGTTTGAACTGCGCAAGTCTAATTTTTGGATCCCATTCCATGTAAGCGTTCTCATGAAAAATAAGCCTTTGCATGACAAAATGGTCTGATCTTTAACCATTTATGAAGAAAATTGTTCCGTAAAAGCAATTTAAGATAAAAATTAACCGCTACAGATTTGGACCACGTAAGTCTATCTTTTGAAATCATCTCACGTAAGTGAAAAGTAAGCCTTTATAAAAATAAAAATAAAATCTACCAAATTTGGATGATGCAGGTCTATTTTTTGGGCAGCACTATAATATGTTACAGATTATTCGTGTATTCTCACGAAAGTCAGTGAACAACTATATTAGGCGAATTGGTATAGGGTATGCAATGGTCGAGCTTATCCGCCCATAATGTTTCTGTTTTGTTTTTGTTTTTAAAGCAGTCATCGATATTTATTGGGCTTAAACGATCTCGCACATTGAACGTAGTTGAAAGTCATTTATTTTTGGAATGATAGGCGTTAACTTAAGATCAACTGTAAAAACCTTCTGCAGATATTAGATGCCTGTAGTTAGACCACTTTTTGCAAAAAGACATAATTTTCATTTTCACCGCAAAACATCTAGAAATAGCGCTTTCGAAAACCTATGATCGCAAGATTTGATAGGAAGGTAAAGGTTGGCCTGCAAACATTTTTATTTCATAATATCTGTATACTTAATGGCATAATTTGTATTATTAGATAATAATTTAAATTGAATACAAAATCACTATTTAAGTTGTTAGGACACGTTTCAAAAGGCTTAAAAAGTTTTAAGTTTTAATTTATTATTTTTTTTAATATATGTTTACTTTGTATACAAATATTAATATTATGTTATATAAAATTTTAATTCCGGTATTATTTACTTACATCCTTGCTCCAGTGCACCACATACGGTATAGGAAGGTCATACGGAAAATCAATATAACAATTAAACACAACATAGGAACCGACTTTTGCTTCTAAATGCGTTGTTTTATGATGATCGTGTCGCACACACCACACACAGGATACACTAATTAAATGAAATAGTATAACCGACGATAATAGCAAGATTGTATGCGAAGAACGTAAGCCAGGCCGATGGTAAAATGACGATTGATGTATTTTAAATAATAAGAATCGACGTTTCATTTTAGTAGCAAGCAAAAAGGAAAACAGCAAAAGCACAATACAAACACAAGAATTGTAGTTGGTTATCTCTCTTATTATTATCTTTTCTTTATAATTTGTTTAACACATTAAATTGCATTGCATGTAAAAGAAAAGCATAAAAAAACAAAATGAAAAAATTTATTTTCATGTGTAGTATGTTGTCGTCGTTTTCGCTGCTGTGGTTTGAAAATATTCTATTTATGCATCAACATTCATGTGCATGTAACGATTGCTTCGCACATTTCGTTGTTGTTTTAATATGATTTTATAAGAGCAACCAACGATGGACGTTCGCTCACGTATGATGTGACCTTAATGTGCATATGTAAGTAATATTTTTCGGCTGAACGTACGATGTTTTTAACAAAAAAATTTGCTTTAATTAATAAATGTTAGTTAAATGAACACCAGAAGTATATATCTTGAAATAAGTGGATTTCCGATTTGAGTAAATTTTCATGAAACCATGAAAAAAATTGAGCTGAATTAAATCTTATAATAAATCTTAATGAAAAAAAATTATAAATTATAACATTTCACTGTTGATAATTTAAATCAATCAAAAGACGGTAAATATTAAATTTTCAGTTCAGTTTTTTAATTAGAAGGTGTTCTGATTAACATATTCTTCGTCAGGTGGGATTAGTATCTTTGGCGTAATATCGTACTTTTACGATATCATTGATAATGTTTTAGGTGAGGCTTGTTTATAAACTGGATTCTAAACTGATGCACTGAGGCAACGGAAATTTTTATGAACAATTTTCCAAAATTTGATATTTTGAGCTAAAGACTTTGGTCCCGTATTGAAGTATATGTTGTTTTCTTGAAACTTTCTAAAAGTTTAGGTTATTAAAAATCAGTAATCAAATTATACAAATCGTTTAGAAATTGAACTTTTATTGTTTAATTGATACAATTTAATCTCCGAAAAAACGGTAATTAAATTGTGTTTGATTCGGAAAGAGTGCTTTTATATTCGATTTTTCTAAAGGAAAGATCCATTCACTCCATAAATCTTTGGGAAACGTATACTTTTCAAATCCTAAGTTACTATTGCTTTCTACATATGTAAGATTATGACCCGTTCTTTTTAATTTAATTGATTTTAATACAATCTTTATAATCGGATATTGAAAAAATAACTTAAAGTTCAAAATTAAATGGTCTCCCATTCTTACTACAGAATTAAGGATAAGGAAGAAATTGTAGGCTTTTTAGTAATACCGGGGTATAGAGACAGTTTTACGTTATTGGCGAATTTTACCTGACGATAATATTGAAATGAAAGTTAACAATAAGTTTGTTTTTCTAGAAAAAGTTTCGATTTTTGATTTGATTCATAATCACTTTGTAGAAGTTATTGATCTAGCAACACATATATATACGTTTTAAAATTATTTATGATCATTTACTATTAATGAAAGATTTCACATTTTTTTTTACGGTGATCGTATCGCAAATTGAAAAATTATTTTTTATTTATTTCCGCTCTTGATTTATTTTTTTTTATATTTTTATTTTATTTTGATTTATTTTGAAATTATTTCATTGTAGTGATAAAGTTTGTCGAAAACAACATGAACGTTGGAGAGCGCTGTTTTGATATGCGCTAATATGCAAAACAGGTCAATTGTGCTTAATCCCCGCGTGCGAGATTTTCTATTATCCATATATCTTTTTTACGGTTTTCTTTTTTCTTAAAACTGTGTCTTCTTTCTTGCATTACCAGCACATTTCAAAAATTCCAAAGTTTAATTTCCACTTTGATATATAAGAGAACAAGATTATCTTCTTATTCTTTGCTTCATAACGTTTACTTTATTTTATTATCAAATATTTGAGCGCTAACAGAAATATTTACGAAACGAACGTTGAGACCACAAAAACGCAACTGATCTCATAAAAATCATAAAATATTTAATCCAGTAGTGACAAGTGCAGCTTTACCAAAGCTAAGTGATACAATAGCTAACTACGTTCTATTCTAATAATGATAATCACTGAAATCATTATGATGATTATATTGTGCAATATGCAGTATAGAGATAATAAATGTATCGTAATTTATTGTTATATCTATTAAAACGCTATCTTAATTTAGTTTAAATGCATCATCACGAGATGTAGTGATAGTTAACAGAAAACACTTATATTAATAATTCTTGCTGGTACGACGATGTTTACTCTAATTTTATTAGAAATTGTTTCTATAAAAGAATTCTTAGAAGTAAACTAAGTATAATTTCAGTTGAGTTAATTTGTTTTTTCTGTTTTTCTGTTTTTATCTTTTATTCTTCTTTGTATTTTTCAGGAAGTCTAGAACTACATTAAACATTGACATTTGCGCAGGCGTTCTGCTATTAATAAACTGAATTATTTTTTGCATTTGTAAAAAATACATAAATGTGTATATGTCCAGTGTGGAGATTGAACTCTTTTAATAAAAAGTCTTACTTCTGGTTCATCTAATAAATATGTTAAGTCATATCTAAGTTTATGGGAATTATGTGTTATTCGTTTCTTATAAATGAACATGGGAATAAATATGAGTCAAGTCGTTAGAATAATAATTATTTTTAGAAGACTAGAAAGAAAAAAAGAAGATTTTTATTAGGAGTTGCGAGAGATCTTTTTTAGTCTTGTAGGCATCCATTGATTTAAATGCCTAATTAGAATATTTATTTTCTTCTATAATGTCAAGCTTTTCTGAATTGTGCAATTTCTGTAATGAACTTTTGAATGCTTCCGTAAAATATGTGCACAGTGTTTTATATTATTATCGTTAAGTTAGTATGTTATCACACTCAAAGTCGTCTGTGACTTTACCTTAAAAAATAACTGATCGTCGTACTTCTTAGCACATTTTACGTTGATTGATGGAGTTGTAGTCCACTGACTCAAACCGCTTCTTTGAAGTTGTAATCTTCGTAAAAGGAAATATATTACCTGGTCAGATAAGTGCGATGTTTATTAGATTACATTAAGGGTTTCATTAAAAACTTTTGATCTTTTCTGAACAAATTAGAATTTTTTTCGCAACCAATCGAATGTCGACTGGTTAGTTGGTATACTAAGAATGTGTTTCAACACATCAATTTGACGCCTAAGTCTCCAATATTCCTCCGATGATGCTTAAGCCTCGTGATTTTGCTGATCTCGACACTTCTTAGCCGATAGGTGTCTGTTTGCTTTCAAACTTTGCGCTGTAAATCAATGAAGTTCTATGAAGTTCTTCTTCGATATCATAAGTGATAGTTCTTCATTGCATTTAATGCGAAAACGAAGATCGAAAAAACCAACTTTTTAAATTTAACAAAACATTACGGAAAAGATTTATTAGACAAAAAAAATGTATGAAGGTTTTATCCCGTAGCAGATTCCACAAGGGTTATACGTGCTTCCAGGATGGTCGCGAAGAATAATTAAAAATGATAATTAAAAAGTTTGACAAAACTGTCAAGATCATCATCTTTATCAATATTTGTAGAAATGAAATTAGACAACTCTAAAACAAAAACTTAGACCATTTGCTCCTTTCGGAAATTTTTTCTGAGCAAATCGATTGACGACTAAACTTTGTGATGAAAAATTTGACATCGCGCCTTTTTTATCTCATCAGCAAAATCTGTTTACGGATGAAAAAAAAGCTATATCGACATGGAGGCCATTCAAAAGGCTTACATTGATCCAATAACCCCATTACTGCTTCGACCACCATGTGTGAACGTTTGGGATAACTGAAGCAGCCATCGATAATTGTAGCCCGTAAAATATACTACTATGAAAACACTTTGTTTGCGACGCATCGACGCACTTTTGCTTAAGATTATCATAGTTGTTGTTTGGGTTTTAACTGGTGATATGCGTCAAGTTTTACCTTTCGATTTCAAATTTTGTCATTGTATTTTCAAATGAACTAAAAGACGACAAGACTCGCCAAACGGACGCAGGCATAAACATAACTAAACCGATTAAGAACCCTGGAACACACATCACAACCAGCATATACTTTATGTATGTCTGTAGCGAACGTGCGCACACATTAACATACATATAGTATATCTACGATTAACTCAAATATCGATAAACAGCAATGCACTTAGGTAATGGAAGTAATGGTTAAAAAGGATTTGATCAATTTAGCCACAAAATTATTGCAAATGATTTAAATGGAAACAAGCCAAAAATAATTTAATCAAATGCTAACATAATTGGAAAATAAAACAAAGTTTGAGTTCAGGTAGGTCAAAAAAAAAAAACGATTGCATAGAAGCCTAAGTTCTACTGACACTTGACAGCGCTTTTCTACTTTCTTGGTTCAAATATTAAAATTTTGCAAAATTTTAATCAACATTTTGCTTTTTTTCTAAACCTTAACTTACCACCAGATATAAAATAACTACACAAATTAATGTACAGTAAGTAGAAATAATGCGTTTGCGTGAAGCTTCATTACATACGTTGCGTATGCTGTGCAAACATGGTTAATACGCCCATTTAGTTGGTTGCACCACAAATATATTCATCGTGGACGGCATGAGGTACACATACAACGGGTAACGCGGTGCCTTTCGTTCTCCCTACTACATGTACCTCACATATTCAACAAAATATGTCAGCATTTTAAAACATAAAGTTCGATTTGTTTATTTATTGGGATTTGTCTCCACATAATAATAATAATAAACTCCCTCTATAGAAGTCTCCTTTTTGTAACTATACAAAAATGTTTGGAAAACGTTGGTACACCAAATATTTAAATTTCAAAGAAATGGAATTAAAAGTAATATACTCTACAACTTCAGAGAGAAAAAAGAAATAAATTTTACCTTTTCAAGCTGTTAACTGAAAACAATCCGTTTCTGATCGCAAGCTTAAGTCCGTAAATTTATAATATTATTTAATATAGTCCGATATCTATGTCTACTAGTGCTATGAAAAATAATGGCATAAGCATTTGGATGATAACAAAACAAACCAAAATTGTGTTGTTGCATCGTAACCAGCGAAACTGAAGAACTTGCGGAATGAAGTTTCTGATGTTTTAGATAATTTTATATCACTTCAACCACTCAATTACTGCAGATTGTGCTTTGCTCTCTAAACAATTATGAATGCTATTGCGATTCGTTGCAGCTTATTTGCATACGTTTTATGAACAAAAGAACTGGAAAATTATGTTGCACTGTGGACATGTGTTTGTTTAACAGTTTTCCAAACAAAATTTGGATTACATTAAGACTCGGAGTAGCCACAATGTATATATACAGTATTCACAACTAAATTCCTGTGGCGTAAACATTTATGTGAGCGACCCAAGTACATGCATTTATTGCAAACATGGATGTGTATGCATAATTGAAAGGCAAATACAAACGCATCCGAAATCTTTCCTAAAAAATAAAGTTGGTAAATAAGGAGACTACATTAATGGTGAAGTTTTAGTAAAATTCTTGAATTCTTGAACTATATTAATCATGTTGAGCAACAATGTCTTGCTTTCAATTGATTGATATAAAATGTATGCATTGGCAGTAGGTATTAAAAATAGAAGATATATATAGTCATAATACTATTCATATATTATCTAAACTAAAAGTAGAAGTTATAGTCGACCATCTAATAATATTCATTACACTATACTACCCGATGAAAGATAAAGAAGAGATCCGTTCATTTAGTATATTGTTGTATATATCGTATACTTTTTAAATCATGTGTAACTTACATACTTTTATTGACAATTATTATTATATATATTGTTAGAGAAAACTATATATTTTCAAGGTTTAATACTGAAATTTCTAAACTGAAGTTTTAAAAAAAAATTTTCTTTAGAACACAGCTGAGGAAAAAACGAAAATTTTAAGCTATTCACTTTAGGTGAACGTTACTTATTAAAATTTTTCTGAAAATTTGGTGCATCGATTTGTATCTCTTTTTTATAAATTGCCTTTTATAGTTTTATGGATATAGTTACGGATAGTTTTCACTCCTTACCAAAAATAGGGGAAGTCTATTTTCGACCTCCGAAATATTGGCCTTGCCTTTTGAATATAGATCCGTAAAAAAATAAACTAGATGAAGTATAGAATAATAGAAAGAGGAACTAAAACATAGCATTAGATAGTCTTTTAAATATGTCATCAGTTGCCGTTGGAATATATTGGGTTGGAAACTAAGTAATTGCCGATTTGTTCAATAAAATGAAAGGTTTTTTTTTACTTGGAATGAAGTTTAATCTATAATGTGTTTTCCATTTTGTTCGATGACCTTTTGCCATCTCTGTGAACATCTCTGTTGAACATTCCATGCTTGTAGAAAGTCTGATTCTTTTCGACCAAAAACTGAATTAAGTGGAATTTTACAGTGTTCTTATCGTTGAAAGTTTTAACACAAAGGGAATGGTCATCCGATGGCGCAAGATCAGTACTATATAGTGGGTATACCATTAATTCCAAACCAAGATCCATCAATTTTCGCCGAGTGGCTAAAGAAGTGTGCGGCCTAGGATTGTCCTGGTGGAAAATGACACCTTTACGATTGATCAATTCTGGCCGCTTCTGCTTGACCGCTGCTTTCAATTTGTCCAACTGCCGACAGTAGACCTCCGAATTAATGGTTTGGTTCCTTGGAAACAACTCAAAATACACCCGACCTTTCCAGTCCCACCAAATTGACAGCAACATTTTTTTTTATTGGATATGTGCCTTTGAAATGGTTTGCGATGACTCATTAGGCATGCACCACAATCGTTTTCGATTGACATTGTTGTACACAGTCCACTTTTCATCTCCAGTGATGATCCGTTTTAAAAACGGATCGTATTTATTGCGTCTAAGTAATAATTTGTACCCGCTAATGCGCTTTGTCAGATGAATTTCTTTCAAATCGTGCGGAACCCAAATATGCAGCTTCTTAACGAGACCGACACGTTTTAAATGCTTCTCAATGGCTGTATGTGAAACATTTAATTTCTCCGCAATCCCCCGTGTAGTTACATAACGATACACTTGGATGATGGTTCTGATTTCATTTGCATTAAGCTCACCTGGTTGACCTGAACGTTGATCATCTCTAAGAGAAAAATCTTCAGAATGGAATTTTTCAAATCAATTTCGGTATTGTTTTTTTTAAGGGCTTCATCACCTTACACATCACGTAGCTTTTTGGCGGATTGCACAGCGTTCTTTCCTTTACGAAAATAATATCATAAAATGGGAGTGAGAGACATCTATAAGTGAAATCGGCAGTTTTAATTAAAATGGATGAAGTATAGCATAATAGAAAGAGGAACTAAACATGACATCAGATAAATTTTTAAAGATATTGTGATTTAACTATTGGACTATTAGGGATATTTCTTCTGGTAGGGAACTGAACCTACAGTATATTAATATTGATCACATGTACTCAAGCGTCGGGTCTTCACCTCACTTTTTCGCGGGGTGGGATACGGGATAACATTAGACAACCAGACTACTTTATTTTCATGTCGCGATTACCAATATAAAAAATGATAAATATTTTCTCGAAAATATTGCAAGGCTGTATTGCAGACTTCCATTGATGATTTCTCTTTACGTAGACTTTAAAAAGATCTAGCAATGGCGATAATAAATTGAGTTACTTTAGAAATTGTCGGAACACCTATCGTGTCCATCAGAAGAAGTGCCTCCTTCTACGTCCATCCGTTCAAAAGGCAAAACAATTTTTGAACAACGAGCGCATCTCTTCAAACAAAACATTCTGTACGCAAAATGTTTGCAAGCTCTTAATGAACTATATTAGAGACGGGCTTCACTAACTTGGAAATCGCCAGAGAAATACGTAAAGCTTAAGGAAGAATACGCGTATATTGATTTATTAAGTCGTCCTTTCAAAAGTAAATCACGGTTAATGATTAAAATGAATGCCAGCACTTAAGCTATCTCTCATAAATTAAAAAAAACTTTGAATAATTTCTTGTGTTTTATCATTTTTATGAATTTCTTATTTATTTTATTTTTTTTCTTTTACATTCGTTTTTAGAAATTTTTCACTCAACTTAACCACAAATGATTTTATTTTATTTTACGATCTCTTTTTTGTTTTGTTTTTTTTTTTTTTTTATTTCACTAAACTAGAATATATATATATATATATCCATTATATATATATATATATATATGTATATATATTTGTAGAAATTTACAGATTTCAACTTATATCTCGGGAACTAAAGAGAAAGAAAACATTTTTATATTAACACAAACTACAAGTTATTATAGAAAAATATAGATTAAATAGTTTGTACTTAAAGAGATTATAATGAAATATTATGAGAACATTAAAAACTATTTAAAAAAATAAACACAAAAAGATATTTCGTATATTAAAATATAAATTATACATATATTGCTAATGAGTTTTATAAAAACCTTTTTTTTTGTCTTTTTTCGAATTAATTATAATTTTAATGTCATTTAATATATATAAATGTATTGATTGAAGTTGATTAATTGGTTGCGTGATTTTCAAATTTCTTTATATTTTTGTTTTGCTTTTTTTTCATATATATATATATATATATAGTTTCCATTTATTTAATTATAATTATTTTATCTGCTTTTTCACTTTTTTTTTTTAAATATATTTATAAAAATCAGTTAAAAATAAGATATAAAAATTTTAAAGAAATTTCAGTACAAGTAGAACACAATAGAAGAGGAATTGTTTTAACTTAAAAAAGGAAAAGAACGAACTCCTTACGTATTTGATAATAATAACAGTTAAAACCCTTTTTTCTTGTTATGATTGATTAAAAGGGCTTTTAAAGCGTTAGACTCGATTTTGTGTTTTTTTTGTTTTGTTTTTTATTTCCTGTTCCTCTCTCTCTCTTATGATAATTTCTTTTTAATGATTCTATTTACTGAATTTGTTAAATTAATTAACATATTAGTATAAGTATTTTTTCATTAATTATTTTAGATCAATTTGTTAAGTCTGTTCTATTTTTTGTTTTTTTTTTTTGGTTAATTATTAGTTTTTTCCTTGTTTTTACAATTGATTTCATGTGTATGTTTTTTTTTGTTTTTCTTAATTTATGTAATGAACTTTGTCGAGTTCTGTCAGTATCGCTGACTTTTCTTAAAGAAGACGATTTAATCTCAAATTTATTCAAATACAAACAAACAGCAGCCAAAGGAAATTTTAAATATTATCATCTATAGGCAAAAGAGATTTTATGCCCACCACCGTTGCATTCCAATATTTTATGTCGGCTTATTAAGGCGAGAGTGAAGATGAAATATTAAGACTTAGCACAGATCAGCTTTATTGTTTTGTATAGATTGATTCGCTAAATTTGTAGAATAAGGTTGGAAACAGTCTTAGTAGTAGACATATATGTCATTCAAATCACGAATATTAACTAAGTGGTAACAGAAAATGTTGGAATAATAAGCCTAATAACACTAAGATGAACATTTCACTTATCTAAGACGTAAGCTAGTAAAGGAAAAAAGTTTCGAAAACAATTATGGAAATTTGAATATTTAAAACCAGAATTTAGAAAAATAAGCGCAAGGATTCTACATAAAAAATATTGATAACACAATAAATGACTTATGGTTTAGACAAGAAACATATCTAAATGTTAACTCTGTATATGCTCTATCTCTTGAGGGCTCAGTGGCTCAGCTAAGTGGCTATATATAAATTAATAACTCATTTTAGTTTAAAATTTATGAACAAGATTTCAAGTAGTCCTGTTAAAAATTGTAGAAGGAAAAATTGCGGATAGCTTTTGCGCCGTACCCTCCTTAGGTAATTAATAATAAACAAATGTAAGGCTGAATTTGAAAAACTATTCCGGCAAGTACGGCACGTTCATTCTTGCTTTGTAAGCGAACTCTTTCTTTATCCAAAACAAAAAAACAATGTAATAAGTTAAATATAAAATTGAGGAGTAGTAGTAGAAACAACAGGTGGTAGGTATTCACAAGATTCTTTATTATTAGTTTTCGACGTAAGCCTTAGTGTACAAAGTAATGCAGTTTAGCAGTCGTTGCTGAGAGTTTGCATTTTAATGATGAACACATTAGAAATAGAATCATTGAAAGTAAATTTCAATTTTAATAAGCAGCAGTCAGAATATTTATTTACTTATAGTTTTTTCTTTTTTTTTTTGTTAAATGATTTGGGAACCTAATGGAAACATGTCAGTAATAGATTTTTAAATGAAAATTTTTTTTCAGGTTTTTAAAGAGATAAACTATTTATGTTTTCTGAACAGGCGGTAATGACTTTCAAATAATAAAGAAAAAAAATGAAAATAACAAAAATAAAGACGAAATCTTTTCAAGCACCTTTCAGAAAAGCTTTTATTATTTTGCAAAAATATGATAAATAGGTTTTTCCTTTTTTTCAATATTTTTATTCGTAAAATTTCAATAAAGTGCTTTTTTCTCGGTTTTTTTAATTTAAAAAAAAAATTCTATTCGCTAACAGTTTTTTTTTTTTTATCAAATAAAGATAAATTTATAATGAGATCGGATTTCTTTCGTTTAAAGAGAAAGCATATAAAAATAAAAATTTAAAACAAAAGTACAAAAAATAAATATAATTGAATACCATTTCTTATAATACACCTTAGCCTGTTTTCATAAAATTTTCATTTGAATTTCTTAACCCATTTTACAAGTTTTATTTAAATTTATATTATTTAAAGTATTTTAAGTAACTTTTATTAATATTATTATTATAATAATTTTCTTCGCTGTGGCAGTGTTTTGGCGTCAAGTTGTGTCAAACCTTTACCGTTTCAATATACAATTTTTTCTCATTAATTTTTTTTTATATCTTTTACTCTTAGAATTTTTTCAAAAATTTTCTCAAGTTTTCTTTTAATATTTTGCTAAATAAATGTGTGCTTTAGTTTTTTTCTTTTTAGTTTTTATTGTTCTTTATCTTCACTTTTTCATTTAACAAAACAAAACATCATACTTTGCAAGCCGTTTTATTATTATGTATTGTTTCAAAAAAAATTCTTTTTTATTCTCCTCGATCCATCAATTTGTTTTAGTATAATCTTTACACGAGAAAATAAAATTTATAAGAAATTATAACAAATTATAAATAACAACAAATAAAATGTAAAATCACTTTGAAATAAAATATATATTTTTATACGCAGTCATTCGAATTATTAGGGATTTTACCCGAACAATTAGAATTTCTTTGGCTTTAATTTAAAGTCAAATTTCAATAAAGGAATTTTTTGAAATTAAGAAAAATTCCATTAAATGTATGTTTTAAGTGCTTGCTACTTTGAAAACTTGTCTAACAAATAAGCTCCGTTTGTCCTTGAGATTGATAGTTTAGAATATAACTACCCTGACCTGGATATTGAAAACATATTGAGAATATTATTAGTGCATCGTCGCCTTCTTTTTTAGGTCGACTGTTCTGTAAAAATGCGTGGCAACGCATTTAGAAATGGTCTGGAAGAAAATTCTCCGTATAGTCGAATGAAATTACACAAAAAAAAAAAACGTTCAAGCGACCTTTAGTCAATATCCATCATTACTTCATACGCTCTAAATGGGTTTTGATAAAATGAAAAACTAAGATTTACAAGTTTCTTCATTAGGTCTCCAAAAAATTAATTCTTTCCTGTCTCATAAACAGAATTTACGAGCAGAGAAAGCATTGCTAATACGCTATTCTTGTAGAACTAGAAGCAATCTATGCTTTTTTCTTGGTTGTTTCATCATAAGGATGTTCACTCTACTCGGCATATGATTAATAGTAGCACTTGAAAAGGGTTTGAAGTGGGAAGCACTTAAGCCAGACACATTTCTTTTAAAGAACGAATATCTGGTGTCAGCTGAACAATATTTTTTTTGTTTTCACCGTCGAATAATAGGCGGAATAGGAACGATACTCGTCAAAGTACATATAAATTTTTTAGATGTTTTTCAGTTTTCTGCTCTACTTCTCTATGTACGTCTCTCCTTATTTCCTGTATAGGTGAGAGAAAAAAATATTAGGCAGAAAAAAAGGAACTTTTTTTTTTAAAAAAAAAGGAGAACATAATACAAATTGATACATCTCCTAAAGACTCTTATTTTTAGATAATTTTTTCTTAAGCAATTTGTTTAACGAGATCAGTGGCCTAAGTTAATTTATCTTAAGAATGAGATCTTGGCTACTGAGAAGAGTATAAAATTTTAATGAAATTTATTTTTAAATTTTTTGATTGAAGAATAAAATTAAAATCGAATTTTATCTCCCTCCCTGCCTCTTTCTTTCAAATCTAACCTGACATATTAAATATCATGCAGGAGTTTTATTACGATTTGCAGACTTCTTTTCACATAGACGACATATTCTTTCATTTACAAAAGATCGCAAAATTTTTGTGGGAGAACTTCCAAATAATAATACATGAACCAACAGTGTCTGTCCGTTCGTGAGCTGTGATATATATGGCAAATATGTTTACAGCAACCTGAACGCGCAGGAAGGTGATAAATCGATTACCAGCTATTGATGCTTTAGTAAGGTCTTTACTTAAATTTTGAAGAAGAAAATCTTTGAAAATTGTTTTTTAAATTTGCAAGAATTTCTAATTGTTCAATGAATAGTGTAATGATTTTCGATGTTGTGTTCTCCGAACATTATGCGTGCTGGATAGTACATTGTATTTATAACGTTTACCTGTTATAATGATCTTTTTTATGTCATTTATTTAATATGAAACTCATACTGTTATTGTTATTGTATTTTTTCAATATTATGAGGTCTTTTCTATAATTGTTACTAAATTTCCTACAGTCTGCTTACCTTTCGTATCGTTTAAAGAAAATATTTTAAAAACGTTTTGCTTTATCGCGTTTTGCAATTTCGATTTTAATTATTTAAATTATTTTTAACGTATGTACACAAACACACTTGCTGTTCAACGACTACTTTTTCTTCTTTTACAATTTTGATCACTTAATTTTAATTTTAGTGCCTTAATTTAATGTAATTAAATTGTAATTTAATAGAAAGAAACTTATATTCACCTTTGGAGCAAACCTTCGATATCCATCATACTATGCTGCTTTTTAAAGCGAATAGCGCTCTAAATATTACATTAAAATTTTGTCCTCACAGATAAGTTAACATCATGTAAAATCGGGTTTCAATCTCAGTTTTCGTGGACATAACATTTATAAAAGCAAACGCGCGGACCTACAGACAGACGGTCATATCGAAACTCACCCAAAACTTTATTCTAATCAAAAACAGAGTTCATGCAGATAGACTTAGAAAATGATTACAATTTCCATTTTGAAGTGGGCTGTCCAAGTCAAAATCTGTGAAAATCTTCAAAATGTGGTTGAAAGAGATCAATCTAATGTAGCAAATTTAAAAGGTGAAAAGCTTGGCAAAAGAAAATATTTGATTTTTGTCGCAATCGAGAGACTAATTCTAGCAAAATAAAGCTAAGTTTCTTAAAGATTACTTTGTTTAAAATCTTCCCACTCACTGAATTCAATCATGATGTCCAGTCGAGAGGATTTGGAAAAACTTTCGAAAGAAGTCGACATTTTTCTGCGCTTTCTTTTGTTTTTTGCTTTCGTTCTTTATAACAGATGTAGGCTGACACATAGATGGCGCTACTAGAATTAAATCCGTATGATTTTTAGTTAGCCCTCTCCTTCAAAAGAGACCTGTACAAATTTGACAGCTGTTGTACTATTGATATGTGAGTTATAGCATTTTTAGTGAAGCAACTTTTGTTGATTTAAAAAAATCGATAAAAAGAAATTTCGTGTGTTAATAGAAAAATACGAAAAATACGAAAAAAATACTATTCAAGCCAAGGCTTGGCTTGGTAGTCATTGTTCGGACTTTGCACCAGGAAAGTCAACCGTAGAGAAGTGGTTTCTAAATTTAAACGAGGCGAAATGAGCACCAAGCACGATGAACGCAGTGGACGCCCCATAGAGGCTGTTACCCACGAAAACAGCAAAAAGTCCACAAAATAAGTTCGGGTAACCGTAAAGTGAAGTTGATTGAGATAGCTGAGACCCTAAAGATATCAAAGGAACGTATTGGACACATCGTGAATAAATATTTGGATATGTGAAAGCCCTGTTCAAAGTGGCTGCCGAAGCGAGCTCACGATCGACCAAAAACAGCAACGAATTGATGATTCTAAACAGTGTTTGGAGCTGTTCAATCGTAATAAACCCGAATGTTTGCATCGATAAGTGGCAATGTTTGAAACATGGCTTCATCATTTCACACCGGAGTCCAAATTGACAGTCAGCCGAGTGGACTATATGTATGGTATAATATTCACTGACTATCTTAAAAAGGAGAAACCATAAATAGCAACTATTACGTAGCGTCATTGGATTGTTTGAAAGACAAAATCACGGAACAACGGCCTCATTTGAAGAAGAAGAAAGTGCTGTTTTATCAAGACAATGCACCGTGTCATAAATCAATGAAAACGACGGCAAAATTGCATGAATTGAGCTTCGAATTGCTTGCGCATCCATCGTATTCTCCAGATCTGGCCCCCAGCGACTTTTCCTGTTCTCAAATCTCAAGAGGATGCTTGCTGGAAAGAAATTTCGCGCCAAAAAAGTTTCTTCATTAAAAATGCTATAAGTCACATACTAATAGTGCAACAGCTGTCAAATTTATACACGTGTCTTTTGAAGGTTAGGGCTAACTAAAAATCATATGGGTTTAATACTAGTAACGCCATCTATCTGTCAGCCTACGAACTTTCTAACTCACCTGTTATGTTCTTATATGCTCCTAATACAGATGCCAAAATTAGTTTCGACGGCGGAATTTAAAATCTTAAAAATCTCTGTGCAACTCAGTCCTGCCAAGAGATTCTAGTTAGTTTAGACGTTGTGTCGTTTCTAGAAAAAGATAAATTGTTAGCTATACCTCAAACCATTTTGTGAAGGATATGAAAAGCGTAAAATTTTGAATACCAAATTATATCCATTGTTATGCCTCAGAAAATGTTTGCGAATTATCGCAGTTCTTGAATTAAAACGTGAGTTTAAAACGTAACTGCTGTTTGCATAAAACCATATTTACCTGTCGAGCGTACTTTTGTTCAATGACAATTTTTTATTTGTTTCTTTTTAAGCCATGTTGCGGATTGTCTTATAAGTTATTTGAAAGTTTTCTGTTAGTGTTATAGGGGCATTGGTAACAGGCAGAGCAATCAGTTGCCTCAAGTTGACCAGAGCTTGATAGACTGCCACCGAAACTTGTTGAATTTTTGTGAAAAATGCAAAATAATCGATCATTTTGGCAAGGAAGTTAGAGAGACAGCGCCACATTCCACATCATCGAGAGTCAAAGTGGTGCTGCTTTAATGAAAACGAGGTTCAATAGACAGAAGGATTTTTCTTTTTTTAATCACTCTCTTCTTTTTCGTTCTTCTTAATTGTGAGAAGGAAATACGCGTTAATTTTACATTAACTCAGTTCTCTCTGAGAGAGAGAATGTCATGTTGAACAAAATTATGTGCTTTATAGGGTCTCGAATTTATGTAATACTTTCCTTTGGTGGAGGGAATAAAAATTATAATACGATGTTTTGCTTCGCGGGGTTGGTTGGTTGGTTTTGAAGGGAAAGTTCATTTTCGATTGTTGTTTTTGTTATTGTTTAACTTATATGTCTGTGTCTTTTGTTGTTGTTGCCTTTATATTTTATAAATTAAGTTTTTAAATTATTTTTTCCTTTTTCTAGTTTTATCTTCTTTGAAAATGCTAAACGATTACGTTTAAGTTAAATTATTTTTTTTTTCGTTTTTTTTAAATATATTTTAAATTTTTTTTTTAAATATATATATAGTAATTGCAAAGTTTTTTTTATTGTAATTCTTTCAATAATATATACATAGTTGTTGTTGTTGCTTTTTTTAAATAATTTACTTTTTTTTTCTTTTTCTTTTTTTGTAGTACTTACGCTAAACTTATTTTAATATCAATTACATGCTTATTTAGGTCTTTACTCTTACTAACTTATTTAATAAGTAATTGTTTTTTAAATGATTTTAGCTATATTTTTCTCGTTTTTACTCATTTTATTATTATTGTTTTTAAATATTTAAATTAAAAATTAATTTTACTTTTTGTTAACTAAAAAAGTTTTATGAATTTTTAGAATATTTTACAAGTATTTCTTTTTTCTTTTATTTTAATTTTCTTTTTATTTTAACTTTGTGTGTATGCATTTCACATATGCATATATATATATATGTATATATGTATATGTATATATATACATGTAGATATATATATATACATACGTACATATAGCATATAGTATATATATGCTTTTATTAAACTACTAATTGTGTCTCACCTAAATGTGTGGTTTTGTTATATTAATTATTATTTTTATAAATTTTTTTTTCGGTAATTTAATGAAATCGTTTAGTTTTCGTTTTAGTTTTTGCTTTGAGGTGTTTGTTTGTTTTTTTCCTTTTTTTGTTTTTTTGGTTGGTTTTAATTTTCTGGTTCTCGCTAAGAAATTATTCGTGTGTAAGAGCTTTCGTTTAATTGGAGTCATATTTCGGTTTTTGCTTTATTTTTCTGTTCTTAATTTGTTTTTTTAACTATAATATTATTTTAAGTATATAATTTAAGATATTTAAAACTTGTTTTTTTTAAATTGAAATTAGTGCTCTTAAAAAACGTTCGCATTTTATTTTAAAATATTTTAATTTCATGATAACAATGACTCTCTATGACCGATATCGTTTGGCTTTATGAGAATCGTTTATAAGAAAGAATAAGAAGAAGATGGCATAAGAAGAAAAAGCACGATGTATAATGTGTACTAGTAACTTGGAGGAAATCGAATTGTTGAGGTGTTCGCTTTAGCATAATTTATAAAAGGATCAAGGCTGACGTGAGTTTTCTGTCACTTCTCGCCAATTCTAAGTGAGATGTTAGTCTTTACACTATACGATTAGAAGCCTGCGACGAGAATTATCAATGCAATGTAAAGCGTAACAGCAAAAATGAAAAATCCATATCTCTGTAACTAAAAGCTTTCCATTGCGTTTGTTTACACTCAACATAAACAAGGAATCTTTTTCTCGTCTTCAGAAAATTTAAAAGCTTCTTCTTGCACTAAAAAAATATCTTTTTTAACTAACTTCCCAAGCCGGCCCAGTTGGTATATAATTCCTCCTCTCATATAGTCCCTTCCCACCAACGTCTCTGAGTATTTTTGTTATTGCTGTTATTAACGTTAACTGAACGCATTTGAGGCCTTCTTAAGCCGTAAAGCCTTTGTCAGCAAATAGTTTCAAGCTCTGATACGGCTGCCCGCTGCATAGCTTGACGTTTACGATACTCGTAAAACTCTTCTTTCATAGCCTGTAATCGCGTTTCCACATGATCGTAACGATTTGATAAACGCGTTTTTCGTATTGCAGCATTATTGAGGGTAGCTGAACCGGAGAATGTCATATTCATTGGATTAGGTCCATGAAACGATGATGTTGCATTATTACTTATAGGACCTAAAGTGTGATGGTGAGATTGATGATCATGATTGCTGTGCAAAGTTTGAAGAGGATGATGATGATTTAAGTGGCCATTGGTATCTATGTGTAAATTGAGATCTTCTCTTAGTAGGCCTCCGGTCGGGGTGGATACGCTAGGCGTTGGTGTGGATGGGTCAAATTCATAATGTCCATCAACACTTCCTACATCTATCGATTTAGGCAATTGAATGTTATCGGTGGCGTTGTTCAATCGTGTTATCATATCTAACCAATGTTCCATAGTGTAGGGTGGCGTTATAGTTCTTTGGGTACTTGAACTAAAATAGTTTGAAGGCGAATAATGCTGATGATATTGCTGCTGATTTTGTATGACCGGTACTTGTGCCTGAGCCTGCTGGGGTTGCGTCGCCCGTTCTACTCCTCCGCCTAGCGCTGTTGATTGTGAACCGAAATAGGCTTTATTTGAGGCTGGTGGTGGTGGTGGCGGTCTATAAGGTGGAAGTAATCGCCATTCACTTGTGCTGCCCGAATGGTGAGATCCCTGCGGTTGATTTGATGTATTTTTTGAACCGAAACCACTTGAACTGGAACGGGACTCAGGTGAGGCATCTAAGCCAAGAATACCCGATTGGCTTGGTGCTCTTAGTGTTAGGTTTAGATGTGGCAAAGGAGACATTAATTCTGACTGAGGTCGTCCGAGCAGCCTGGAGTAATGCCGGGGATACCAGCGAGTTCGAGGTCTATAACTGTGATAATATGGAGCCTGGTTGTGTTGATAAAAACTACGCCACGAGGGAGGAGAAGGAATTTGTAGGGGAACAAATTTATTAAGCTGCTGCTGCTGTTGTTCTAAATTCATCCGTCTCGTTTCTTCTTCGATGGTACGTAAAGCGGGTAGTTCATATGAATAATAACGATACCGACTTAAATTGCCACTGGCTGTGGGCGTTAGTGTTGGCACCGATCTTTCAGCTGAGCCCGCATGCACTGAACTCAAGTCATTACATTGATTATAGAAAAAATTACCAGCAGCAATACCGCTATTACTATTGGGAGTGGTTAAAGCCCAAGGTGACATTAATAATCCCTGGTTTCTTTGGTTCAGCATACCGTTCGGGCTACTAGCCGGTGAACTTGAAAAAATTCTGGACACTTTTGATGGCGAGAATACGTGATGCATATGATGACTCAAGGAACCACTAATTGTATTAATATGTAAAGGACGATTGGCTGGTTGAGCTTGTTGTGTATCTCTAAACTCCGTTTGATAAACATTTTGGTAGCGAGCTCCCCCGGTCGTCGTATTTTCATTATCATTATTATTAGTATTACCACCGATCTTCAGTAAACCTCCTAGACCCTGCAGTAATCCCCTGGCAGAACCAGCTGCCGCTGATTGTAAACTCAATTGACTGGGGGAAGCAACCAAAGGACGTCGCCAAGAAGCGCGAGCAGTTATAAAATTACGACGTGAAAGAAAGCCACCATCATCACTAGATGACGAAGCAGTACTATTACGTTTTGCGTCGTCTACCTCATCAATACCATTATCGATTCCTCTCACATTATCAATGACGGATAACGACTTGCCATTTAAAACCAATTGACTATCCCGCGAACGTGTTAATTCTTTCACTGACGTTCTTTTCTTACCTGGTGTTATTTGATATCCTCCCCCGTCGTCTGCGGGCAAATGAGGTGAACTATAAATCGAATGACAATTATTACACCGATCAGGTGGCCATATCCAATGCAGTATGGCAATTAGTATGGTAGTTAGACTTGATATTCGGGTTTCTTTATATCTAAATATTTGAAATCGTAAAAAATGTTATAAATTAATTAGTAACAAAAATTTAATTTAAAAAAGCAACGACTTAAGCGCAAAAACATGCAAGTTTATTTAAATAAGGTGAAAATATTTTGCTAAAGTGAAAAGCGCCGAAAATTGCTTGATTAAATTCTAAATCCATTGCAGTGTATATATTCGTATATATTGAAGTGAAAAGTATTGTTTTTTTACAATGCTAACCTTTTGCACTAATAACGTCCATAGAAGGGTCATCGTTAATTATAAGAAAATAGACAGATATGGGTACAGAGGAGAAATTTTTATTAATATTGTATTATTATTAAATGCATGCTAAAGGCCATAGCGATATGACGTAACAAAATTACAAAATAAAAACCAATTTAATAAATGAGAAATTATGCTCCATCGGCTCTAAACTGACTCATAAGATTTTCTAAAAATTGCTTCATTTGATTGGGTCTTAAAACTCACAAATGAATTTATTGCACATACAAATGCACTACAAATAATAGAATCAAGAATCTTAATATCCTACTACCAATTCGAAGTATTAGATGGATTAAGAACGGCCTCGGACATCTCGATAATATTAAGCTTTTATCACTTTCATCACATTTATAGACAACGTTGTAATAGATTCTTGTAACTAAAAATATATAAATTAACAAAACTTAAATCATTTTATTAATATTAATTAATTGCAATTATATTCTACACCTGCTTTGCTGTACAGATGTTATTTTTTACACATCTATTTCATGCCGGGTCTCAACGATTTCTTTTTCCTAATATGACTCATGCAAGCGAAAGGCTTGAAATTCCTGCTCTGAATCGGAAACGAATGTTCGGAGTAAACGAATTTTGCACAAGTGGTTTTCACGACTTATAATCTTAATCTTAAATTTGGAAAGGGAAGATTATTATAGTTTATATGAAGAGATTAAAACGAAAAAACAAAAACTGTCAATTGAAATCCAATTCCATATCGAAGAACAACGTATGCGATAGTAATTATGGTAAAAACTTTTTTAAATAAATCTAAATTATTTGCTTAAAACGATCTTCCTTATTTCAGTTTTTCAGCGCTTGAGCAATGATGAGAACAATTGAATTTTAATAAACATAGACAACTGCGTGATTAATGCGTTACATATAAATTTAAACAAATTTTAGAAGAAATATGGTTTATGCAAGATCCGAAATTTAACTCCTTGCTCATCTCTATACTAACATGGTTTATACAATTAACAAATCCGATCACAATGATATGCGGTGAACCAAAGAATTAAGAGATTTTGTTGGATGAGGAACTATCACACAACTAATGAGATGTGATTGGATTTTCAAAGAAAAACAAATGTTTCTTTTTTAAATTGGCTGAATGGATGCTTCGAAGTCTTTGGAATATATGGAAAAAAGCTCATTAGCCGATATAAATGTTTTCCATAAAATTTCAGGCTTTTTCATAAACGCTCCAAAAAGGCCGCCAGACAGGAAACTTACATTTTAATCTCTTGTCCATTAAATTCTAACATCTGTGATACGCTAACAGATATCTTTAGAGAATATTCACGATTATTTCAAAGCATTTTCAAACAAAAACACTCCAATGTACCTGTATGGTGTCGACTGCTAAGTAGATATGAAGCCGAGCATGATTCGGAGGCTTTCAAAAATTCTGCCAAGAAATTAAAAACTTACGATGAAATTTTTCAATCGCAATAAAAGCAATATTGCTAAAAATTTTTTCGCCATTTCCTAGATATAGGCCCATAGATTAAATGATTTTCTTTTTTAAATCAAATTTGGATAAGCCACAGTGCATGTAGCGAGCCCCTTCAACTAAAGATGTCTGCAGAGAAAGCCTGCCATTGCCATTTTTTTTTATATTTTCCAAAAATATTTGTTTTTTATACTCAGTCTATTGAAATGTTATTATTCTAACATCTTTACTTTCGTCCACTAAAAAAAAAAAAATTGTCAACAAGCTATTTTCTTTAGGGTGTTACTGTGATGTTGCCCTAATATCGGGTTGCAACGTCATATAACAACATACCATCCGAAAAGGACAAGGATGGGTGGTATCAAAAAAGTGCAATAAGAAGGAATTTCATATTGAAAAAAAAGGAAAAAGCTCAATATTACAAGGTACGTTCTCTGAAAGGTGACGATGAGTACGAACATTAAAATACCAAAACATAAGTTTGAAAAAAAGAAAGAAAAAATTAAATTTCATACCAAAAAGGTAATATCCATTTCATTTCCCATAGATGTAATATCAAATAAATTGTGAAATTGTAATTTTGTTCCCTCATTTTAATTTTAAAATTAACACTTGCTGAGAGAGATTCTTCAGCAAAAGATAAAAGGTGGGCTGAAATGTTCGTAGGCTGACACATAGATGGTACCACCAGTATGAAATTCATATAATTCTTAGTGAACCCTAACCTTCAAGCTGAGACCCTAAAGATATCAAAGGAACGTATTGGGCACATCGTGAATGAATATTTAGATATGTGAGAGCTCTGTTCAAAGTGGCTGCCGAAGCGAGCTCACGATCGACCAAAAACAGCAACGAATTGATGATTCTAAACAGTGTTTGGAGCTGTTCAATCGTAATAAACCCGAATGTTTGCATCGATAAGTGGCAATGGTTGAAACATGGCTTAATCATTTCACACCGGAGTCCAAATTGACAGCCAGCCGAGTGGACTGAAGCCTATTTTGATTCTAAAGACAAATCGTACCATAAAAATGGTATCGAAAAATTGTATGACCGCTATAATCGTTGTATCGCCCTCGAAGGCAACTATACTGAATACTAAAATCAAATTGTATAAAAAAAAGAATTTTTCTATGTTAGCGTACGAACTTTTCAGCTCAACTGGTAAACTGACTGCTTTGAACTGCAAATTATTAGAACATCATCCATCTGTATGGCGGATGTCTTACCTCTACCTATTGTTAGAGTTGATTTGAAATTTACGTTTGTAAAACGTTTCACATCAAACAAAAAACTTATCATAGATTTATATTTACTATCAATATTTTGTGATTTTTGAACACCACATTTGATGGAAGAAATTTATTCACTGGTAAAGCGTTCAATGAATTGTAATAATCTTAAATCTGCATTTAAAAAATCTTTCACAGTTAGCCCAAGGAATTTCCAACTTGCTCTCACAGTAAGTTCTAAGCAAATTTTGACTTTCTTTGTAAAAATAAGAAAGGAGATAAACCAAAAAAAACGGAAATGGTCTAAAAAAAATAAAAACAAATAACTTCGCTAATAAATTTGAAGGTTCTTACGATTTTGATTATGACATGATGGACCTGGAACTATGAAAACGGTTTCATAATCACGGTAATGTTCAGAATTGCTAGCGAAGGAAAGAAAAGTAGAATAAATAGAAAAATCGAAACATGTTTATTAATAATTAAAGCTTATTAGAGAATTTTAAACAAACAAAACAAAAACATCAATTATCTTAACTGTGCGTTAAACGTTGATAACGCAAAATAACTTTTTCAAATAGCAACATAAACAAAAATAAAATTAAAAGGGAAGTTAACGAGAAAGATAAATCAAAATATTAAAACTAATTACACAACTCATTTGTTACACTTAAATCTAGTAAGTAAACAAACAAAAACAAAGAAATAAAAAAGTTGCCATTGGCCATATGGCGAACATTGACCACCCAACACCACCGCCACCACCACCACCACCTTCAACAAATATATAATATTCAGAGTTTTCTGTTAATTAGAAGCATGTCAGTTAACTAAATTACTCTTGCCATAAACTTTTCGAGAGCTATAGTCATTTTAGATAAACATTTAGGTAAACATTCTCCAGGCCGGAAAAATGAATATATCGCATTCAAATTTTGGCAGAAACATTGTGAATTCTTTCACTCCCACTCCTACGTATTACAATTTAGTTTTTCCCCCATTTTTTAAGATAAAAGTCATGGGTATAAAAGATTTTTCGTAGCCGAATATAATTTTCTTAGTTGTTTTAAATTTGATATTTTTAGCCTAATTTTATGCATATATGTCGAATTTCAATGGTCTGTCTTCATTTTTAGTTTCTTGCTAAATGAACACACATAATCTTATGATGATGAGGAAGTTGAAGTATATAACTGGTCGTTACAAACCGAAGGATTGCTCTTGTGTACTATCGTCTTCCCGTCAGTGGCGGTGAAAATAACGACATTTTGAACGAAATTAACTAAATTTACATTTTGTATCAAAATTAAAACAAACAACTTTAACGTTCCCAAAAAAAAAAAAAAAAATGCGCGATTGGTTTAAATGTATAAAAAGGAAATCAAGGGAACTTACTTTTTTAAAGGCACTTGACAAGCGGAAATAGAGCCCGTATTGCGATTGTGCATTTGCTGTTGTTGTTGATGTTGCTGATGATGTTGCTGAAGTTGATGTTCTAATGGTAATTGTTGTTGTTGTTGTTGCTGCTGCTGCAGAAGGTGATGCTGCTGTTGCTGGCGGTGATGATGATGATTATTTGCGGCAATATTACGGGCATCCGTTATCCGGCAAGCTACCATGTTGAACTCTGTAAACGAATTATTTCTTCAATTAATTTTGGGTGGAGTATTGGCCCTGTCCTTTACTTATATTAAAAATATATAAATATTTTATTTTCATATCTATAACACGTAATTAATTGATAAATCTGCGTCTCATGTATATGAATTATTATATCGTAGCATTTAAATATATGTTAGTAGTGCTCTCTTTTCAACTCAAAGGTTACACTCTCCATACCATATCCATATACCAAATCATACCATACCGAAGTTCGTTTAATAAACAAAAGCAAAGAAAAATAATATAAATTTTTTTTATATATAAATTTATACATACTTGTGTGTAAACAAAAATCGCAGCTTAAGTTGTAGATAGTACCGAAAATACTTTGTTATTATTACAAAGCGGTCAATGTTAGCTTTATCAAATCAATTACTAAAATAGTATATTATCGGTTAATCTGTTAGTAGATTTAATTAAATATGAGTATACAGCCCGAGCTCAAAGAATTAATACAAATAATCAGTCTATTGTATATTCATTATATACTTACGCACTACTACTACTACAAATAGACACATCTGTATATAAGTGCGAATCTAGATATAGCAAAAGGTTTATAAAATAAACAATAATATTATACTTAATGTGATATTCAGATTATATTTTCAATGTACAATTAATTGATTTAAGTAAGCAAGCCTAGAAAATTTAATCCATTATTCCATTATAATGTACTGTATAATAAATATGAATTTTTGGTACGTTTATGTCTGGAGTTATAAAATAATAAATTCATATTATTCGTTACCTGACTCGATTTTTTTAAATTATTTGACATTAAATTTCAAAGAAGAATTAAAAACTCCTTCCCTGCTTTATAACGTTTAAATACGTATCCCTGCAGCATACATGTTAATTGTATGCCCAAATGTACACATCTTTAACATATTTTTAGCCTCTAGTCTAGAGAAAAAACCTTTTATTATACGATATAAAGGACGATAATTGCTTTTAATTTCTTCCGTTTTCATTCATTCATGTTTCATTCATTTGTATTTTCGCAATTTATTTTAAATTCTACATTACTTTAACACAATCTTATTTTTGAATATTATCCATTTACTTGAATTACGCTTTAACAGAAACAGAAAGTTGTTCAAAATTTCGTAATAAATCATAAGACGAATAATGGCATGAAACTTTTTTAATTTTGACTATTTCTTCAGTGGCATCTTTGATATAAAAAATTAATAATTGAAATTATTATGTACGTTTTTATCGTTAAAGGATGGGGAATAAAATAATACCTTTAGCAATCTGTTCGCAATAGTCGGAAGGAAGAAGAAGATATTTCATAATGAAACTCGACGCATATAAATATACTCTACATCATCTTTGGGACAGAGTATATAAAATTTCTCCGGGTGTAGATTACATCGAGAAGCACTCTCCGACATTTTTGGTAAATTGGTCAATTTATGATAATTTTTTGAATCGACTGAAGTCTGTCTATTCTTCTACATGTCTATACAAGCTTTCATACGATAGGTGAGCCTTTATATGAGAAAAGGATCTAAGTTTTATAATTTTTAAAAAAAAATTGGCCTAAAAGTTTTCCTAAAAAGTAACTGTACCAAATTTGTACCATCAAACGCAATTTTTCGGACACGAGCTTATATAAGGGTCCTCAAGAAAAGTAAGCTTTTATATTGTAACAAAATCTAATTTGTAGTTCTTTATGAAGAAAATAATTTGAACGTTTTGGGTTCTTCCACAAAAGAGTGCTCGTGAAAAATAGGCTTTTATTATAGGCCTTTATGTGGTATAATTTTTGATATATTCTCATGAAAATGAACGAAAATTTGTAGAATAAAAGTGGCATAGGCTATGTAATGGACTATAATGTTTTTACTTGTTTTAAATCAATTTGAGAATGAATATAATCCACGCTCCCACGCTTATTAACTTAAAAACGTATCCAAAAACCAACATTTAAAAAATACTCCACTAACAACTTATAACATTAGCTCAAGTAATTACGAGCATCTTTTTAAAGCACAATTCAAGAATAATTTCGAGAATCAATTTAAGTATTCACTTTTCACAAACAGTTTTCCAACTTAATTTAAAGCAATTATTATATAATAATATCCATGAGCCGTCCTATGGTGGATATAGCGTTTTATTTTACTGGTTTACAAATAATATCAAGTGAAAAACGAATAAGTGCTTTAAGATACTTAAAAGCATATTTTAAGTTATAAATATAAATAATTTATATGTAAATATACAATATAAGGAACAGGAAGTATCGTTGCCCTTTATTGATAATGTTTTAAGAAATATTATATCGCGCCAAATTTCTAGAAGATTCTGAAACTTGTACGTAGTTAAAGTAATGTACGCCTGTGGAGACCTGATATTTAGAATTGATTGAAGAATATACGGTATAAGATATTTAATTAAATCGTAATTCTAATTCGGAATAAATAGCGTATTTTCGACGTTTGCAAGCGCAACGAAAAATCGTTACTTAGAAAGACTTTACCCACTTCCTGATGACCTGAGCAATTAGTGTAGAAAGCATACATAGAGGAATACGGATACCCTTGAATATATGGAGTTCCGGTTTTCTCTCTCATTGTTTGCATTCGCGAGACTGATACAAGGACGAGTAGACTTTTTTAGGTGAACTCAAATAGAATCTTAGTCTGATGAAAAAAGTATATACATTTTATGGATATAAATCGCATATAAATGTTATAAACGAGAAGTCAAACCAAGTATATCGCCACACTTCAACGAAGCGAATTTTCTAAATTGAATACTAGAGAAACTAACTAACAGTTCGACTTAAAAGCAGGCTTCGGTAGATGGAAGTTTCTCAGGAGTATAAAAGCTAGTCATATCAAAAATAGTCTAATTTGAAACAATTTGTAAAGAGTACAATTAAAATTAAAATATATCTGCAAAGAAAAAACAAAAAAGAAACTCTTAGACGATATAATAAAACAATTGAACTGGAAAGAGAAGATTCATATTCTGCTTGGTGTGGCGCCTATTTAACGTATTTAAGCCATTTTAATTGATAGGCATAGTAATTGGTTATATTCTGATATTCTAAGAAAAGCGTTAAAGATGGCCGAGCTATAAATCGAAATAGTTGGAATAAAATGATGTTATTTTCTAAGTAAAGTTTCGAAAGAGCTTTAGCGTAAACGCTTGCGTAAATAGTAAAACACTATTCTATATGGCTGGGGAGTACAACACATTGAAATTTATACACACATATACACACATAATTAGCTTTTTTTCAAATATCATATACACATGTACACAAATCGTTACGTTAAATATTTATTTTATATATTTATATATTTTTATTAGAGGATCAGGCTCTACAGAGTGATTAAAAAAAAGGTGAGCATGAAATGGCTTTTAATGCAAAATGATATTTATATATATATAAATGATATTTATATATAATTGCTATAGCATTTGGGACAAAAATGCGAGAGAAATTATGAACAAAGGAAGCTCTATGGGGTTTATTTAGGAAAGGATGCTTTTTAGGTGAACCATTTCTTTTAAGGCGTGGAATGAAATGATTACTTGTTGTGTTTGAATGCGTGTATATGTATGTATGTGAGGATTGCTGTGTCTCAATTTAGATCTGTTGTGTACGTTTCCGATTAGAAAAGCATGAATGTGAATGACGTTTGATAGAAATAACTTGTGATGCTCTTGCAGATCTCACGAAACTCTTGTGTTTTTTTACAGTTGTGTTTGTTAAAGACTTCTAAACACACACACACACACACACATAAAACTATATATGCATGAATTAATTTATAGTTTTACTTTTTTTTTTTTTTGCTTTTTTTTGCTTTCAAAAATAACAACTTACCCCGTCCTCTGTAGTTTACTAATCGGTACGGTTTTAGAAGTTTGCTAACATAAAACTTAAAAATATATAATTGTTTAAGGAAAATAATCGAGTTGAAGCGTCGTTCTGGGGCTTTTACAAAAATATGCATTTACGAGGCAGCCATGCATTAATTTCTGTTTATCAATTATCTAAACAAAGTTGACTTTAGCTTAAATGGGTTTAATTGCATGCACAGCCTGCATGAGCTTTCGAAGTCTCCTTTGCTTGCGTATTTGTTTAACGAAATTAAGCCTGTTTTCTTTTTTGTCTTTTGTTTTGAAGAAAACATTTTAGCTGCCCCGCTTAGAAAATGTTTTTTGTATTTTAAAACAGTTTAACGCGATCATTTTATACAATTTTTTTTTTTTGGAAATTCATTAAAACGTTTAACGAATTACTCTTCAATTTTTTTTCTAATTTTTTCTCTTATTCAATTTTTACCATCTTTGTGCGTGAATTGTTTACAAAAAACGTCTGCCCAGCATTTGTCACAACCTTTACCATCAAGAACTTAGCTCTGGGCAGAAACAACGACGGGCCACTAAGAACTCGATGACATTTATTGGCTGCGGTAAAGGTTAATTTATTTTCTCAAATTTTTTTTGTTTTTAATTTCAATATTTCATCATTCAATGAGTTTTATTCAATTTCATAAATGTTTTCATTCGTTTATACACTCCGAGCAAAAAGCGGTAGGATATAGTTGATTAAATGTCCGGCAGCAACGCAATTGGGAATTTTTCTTTTCGCGATATCTTTACATAATTTCAGAGCTACAGCAGAAATAATGAAAAGAAGAACAACAACAGCTATGCCTTAAAAATTTGAAAATTGATGAGAGAATTGCAAATGACGTTTCGTTTTTGCCAAGTTTAAATGAGATATTGGTGCGTGTGGATCTCTCCATAAGCAATCAAGCGTATGGCGTTGGGAGAACATCCCAAACGACACAGGCACTGATTAATGTTACCCTGTCAATAACGCACAGAGAGAAAGTTAATACATTGCTTACATGCAAGCGTCCAGGTAATAACTCGAAGTTATTTCGGAGATTGGGTACATTAACTACTACTGGGTACCAATTGAATTTCTTGATAACCAAAGCCTGTAGTTTGCATTAATTCGTCTTAGTATTTCTATCGATTTTTTCGCTATTGACATATTTTCGATGTATTAATGAGAAGATTGCAGTCTTATTTCAATATTCTAATCTTACATTTACATCCCAGCAATAGATATATTGCGAAACTGTTACATTTTATAAGGAATGCCTGGGAAATGAGATCGTAAAGTTGGGTGTGCATAGATATGGAATACATTTCGATTCATTTATAAATTTATGGATATATTGTACTTCAATCAAAAAGCGTTGTGCAATAATATTCAAGTACAATGTACTCAGAAGCTAGAGCACAGAAGATTTTAAATCTGTTGAGTTTATCTCAGCTCCTACTCGGTACAGTATTAGTACTAATTATTATTATGATTTTTTGTAACTAGTACCTTGCGAAATATATACTGAGGTGTATAAACGTGATTAGGGTCGGGGTGAAAGAAATGGGTAAATAGACATAAGATGTATGTCCAATAGCAACGAGTTTACCGATCGAGCATTAACGTCATTGACTTTTAAACGTACCGAACTTTTTTTCTTCATCAATATTTGTCGCGAAGAACGTTCAAGTCGAAGTATTACCTTTACAGGTTTTATAATAACTTAATTTTTATGTAAACATGTATATTAGGCTTTCGAAAATTCAGAATTTTCGGAGGAAGGAAGGAAAGTACGAAAGCTGAAAGCAACTCTGTGCAACAACTTCAGTTATTATAAACATCGAAAATGATTTTGAAATTGGGACAGCTTGTCGTGTAATACTCAAATTAGCCATAAATAACAAATAACATATAAGGGGTTGGGGAGGAGGGAGGGGGACGAAAAACAAATTTTTATATTTCCCTAAACTTTTTGATCGGAGTGTAAAATAATCAAAATGTTCGAACATGCATGAAATTGGAGTTTTTGTGTATTTTTTTCTTTTTTTTTTTTACAAATTTTTGGCTTTCAAATCAATGATTACTTATGTCAAATGTAGTAGCTATTGCTTGTTTTTGTAAATTGTTAAGAAAACACTTAAATTTTTGTTTTGCTAGTTTTTAAGTAAAATAACTAAAAGAAAATACGATTAAATTAAGGAAATAATTAAATAATAATTGAATTATTACTTAAACAAAAAACTAAATAAGAAAAAAAAAATTAAAGAAGTTATATAACACATTGCTGTGTTATTGATGATGATGATAACCTAAGGAAGTTATTTGAGTTATTCTCTATCTACTATTAGGCAACATTTAAATAAAGAATAGAAAAAAAAACGAAAAAAGTAAGGATTTCACATCATATATAGCATCGTAAACATTTTGTGATATTTATTGTAAAAACGTAATCATATGGAAATAATGCGTACAAGTGATACTTATATATGTTGGTATAGAAACTGATTTCTGTGATAATTATTAAATTTACATAGCATGCAATGTTAGTATCAATTAATTTAAAATAAATTTATTTATTTTGAAAAATTAAAGAGAAAAAGTATGGCATGTTTGGTAATGATTTTTTAATGATTAATGCTAATGGATATAAAATTTTTATTAAGAATTTATTTTGAAAAAATATTTGAAATATCAAAATAAAAACATCGCATTTTTAAAAAAATATGATGAAATCGCTCGAATCAGTGAAAATGGTTAAGTCAATAACCTCTAACTAATAAGACGTAACGATTTTTAATCACTTTGCAAATGCAACTTTTTTCTTACGCCTAACTATGCACCTGAGCAGACAACAATTTTGCTAACCATTATATAAGCAGTATCATTAAGTCAAAGCGTTAGCTCTTATACAAATTTAAATGCAATTATTGCAAGTAAATCATCTAGTGTCAACTTTGGCTAATTTTTTAATTCGGAATTTTTCATTTCAGAAGCATATACAATGATTTACAAATTAAGAGGACATTTTTCAATCATATGTTACAATTTACTGCGATTCTATCTTTCTTCCTTTTTGTCTGTTCTTTTTTATGATTTAGTTCACATTTAGACGTAGCGCTAGTTTACAATTCCTGTAATAATGCCGATAATTAACCAGAAACTTGCGTATATATCAAGTCGTAAAAAAACTATTTCTATTCACCAACTGGGAAGCCCTTAAAAAGAAAAAAATCACTAACTACGTATAGTTTTCGGTAAATATGTATTATTCAAGACAAAAACGATTCTTGTTTCTTATTCCAATGTTATGCCATTAGAAGGCTAGAAATACAGAAAAAACTAATACGTTTAATTATTGTGACCTTTCTGTAGATCCTACACCACTTGTAGATTGAGTACCCCCACAAACTCTCTTCTATAATATTAATCGAACAGTTTTCAATAGGCTTTGTTCTCGATTGAAAAGATGTTTGTGTACAGTGGTCATCAAAGCGTCTTGAAAAGAGTACCTTTAATTAACCATAAAGACATTAAAAAAAACCTAAGCAGACAAGCCTATGTTGATACAAAAAAAAAAGAAAAAAAAATTCCAGACCGTTTGATATAATAAAAGGCGGCTTTTTCTCAAATTGTTAGGAATGTTGCGTACACCAGATAAATTTTATGGATCGCTAGTGATATAATATACGATAAGGCAGCAGTGACTCAATTATTTTCAAAGTAATTGCATGTAAAAAACTTCATAATGTAGAAAAGTCTTCAAATCTGAATGTTGCCCTTGTTAAGTTCTAAATTTTATACACTGCACCATTTATATGCACAGTACACGGTATATTAATTTTCTGCGGAGCCAGAAGATAATACCGTATTTTACTATAGCGATCGATTCAGAATCATGTTTTGACTACATACATGTCTTTCCTTTACACCGCCTTAAGTGTCCAGAAGGGTAATGAAAAGTCATCTTTATATGGCATTATAGTCGACCAATTACGACCCCACACCACTTTGCTTAATATAATTCTACATGAAAAAATACTACAAGTTAAACTTTGTATTCACGTAAAGGAATGCTTTTTATAAGAATCTTTATAGGCAAGGAAGCCTAAACTAGCGTGATCTAAATTTAAAAAAAATATAATTTTCCAGTCAAAGTACTTTGGACTTGTTGTTCAACCATTTTTACTATAAAGTTCCAAACATCAGAGTTATGTTTCGTAAGAACCTTTATATGTAGTGGGGTTCCAAAAATAGGCTTACATGGTCCGAATTTGTTACTCTTAATCTTTATGTCAAGTAATTATTATAGACCATTTTTCATAATGAAACATTAAAAATCAGACGTTTTTGTTACATAAAGACCTACTTTTCTTGATGTGGTCTTATGAGAGGCGACTCAAAGCATGGTTCCATTCGATCTAAATTTTTCCCATTTATTTTATGTGCCACTAGTTTTTATTCTATTTTATATGTTTCACTCGATTTTTGTTGAAAAATATTAGAAATTGCAGTTTTTCCATGCGAAGTCGTTATACGGGAAGTAATCGTAAAAGTGATCCGATCGAATTCATTTGCAATAGCATTCATCCTTGGTCCAAGGCATATCACTAAACCAAATTTTGTCAAAAAACCTGAAAAATTGTGATCTGCAGGTTTAATAATGCATGAACAAACACCGGACAGATCGAGAGACAGACGAGCCGGCAAGCTAAAATCAACTTAGAGGATGATTCTGAATCGATCGATATAATAAAAGGCAGATGTATCTTGACCCTTTCGTTTGGTAGGCACATGCGCACAATCTTAATATACCACGAGTGGTGTATGATATAAAGTTTCTCCGCTATAGTCAGGTATAAATATAGTTTGAACTTAAATTTCTGAAAGTGTATATAACGTACGACTAAACTTTTGCTTAACGACGTATGCATGAAAAAAATCAAAGTTAATTATGTGGCAATAGTGAATAAAATTTTTACATGGGTTCAAGCTGCTGTTCCGCATAAAATTTGCTGCAAATCGGAATCTGCCAATTTGGATTTACCTTCGAAATTGCGGCAATTTTTATAGGTAAGTTGTTAAATGTGAATTTTGGAATTTAACTAGAAAAATTCAATGCATTCATGAAATTGTAACGCATGATTGCTGTATTGATAAGCATATGATTGTCATACTACTAAGCACGACTATAAAGTTGGTTGAAAACTTCTAACTAGCTTCTGGATATTTAAGTTATAATATAATAAAGTATAAAATTCGAAAATGATTTTGGATGCATATCATCGAAATAATCGCTTTGTGATGCTTTGTGATGCTAGGGAGATCGTAATAACATGTGACTCTTATGTGATTAGTTTCTAATATTTGTTTTTCAACGTGTGCATCACACTTAACGTTAATAATTTACGAGTTGGTTGGCTGGGTTGGTTCTTTTATTCTAAACGAATACCTGTTCAATTTTAGTATCGTGCCCTTTTTTTTAGTTTACCTTGAAATAGTTTAAACGAACAAACTGTTTGCAAAACTTCTATTGATTTCCGTTTTAGTATCTTGCATTCGAAACTAATGCAATAAATTGATTTAATGATGGGTATTAAGCTCATACACTGCATATGGTATTGTACTAAAAATATTTATATATGTGTGCGTGATTTCAGATGATTTATGTTTAAACAAAGAAATAAATTTAAAAAAAAAAATGCGCAACAATGCGAAAATAATTTCATAATATTTCAAAAATTAATTAATATTACATTGAAATATTATAAATTATTTTGATTGAGCGCTAATTGAATAAAAATATGCATAAGAGAAAAAACGAATTAAATTTATTAAATTAAATAATAATAAAAGTAAAAGTACAAATCATAAAAACAGTAATAACAATAGAAAACATTTAAAAAAAAAAAATTTATGTCCAAAACTATGGTATGACAAGCGAATTTTGTAATTAAAATTTTATTTGAATAGAAAATTCTATTAATTAGAATTTATTTCACATTTTTCTTCTAAATATTTTATGCATTATATTATTAAAAAATTTTATTGTTGCTTCTTTAGCTGATTTCTTTTTAATATATATAAATATAAAAAGTAGTGCTGTTCTAGTTTTGATATTCTGTTTATACCCATCATAATAATAAATTCGTCAGACGTTGCATAGAACATGTATAATTTTGATTTCTAAAAGATTTTTAGCTGATTTTGCTAAGGCTTTTCAGTTAGGTTTCCATCTTTAGCCGTTCATCGTCAGATCCAGAGCGTTAAAGTCTAGACTTGTGCTACTTATACACCGCTTCTATAACACTCGGAAGGCTTTAAGTTACGCCCTCTTTATTATACTACTCGATTTAGAATCATTTTCTAAGCCAAAATAAACATGTCTGTCTGTTTATCTGCCTCATGTGAAATTTGGTGGTTTGCTGTCTTTTGGGTCAAGGGCGAACGCTATTAAAAATGAATCCGATCGATTTTACGATCATTTCCCATATAACGCTCTACTTAAAAGAGCCTTTATATATCAAAAACTACAATTTTTAATGTTTTTCGACGAAGTAAATGTAAAAAAGTTGGGTCGGATAGGATCATGTATGGAACCGCAACTAATTTTCAATGCTTTATGATTTAAATAAATCCCTAATAGCAATTTGCCATCAAAATTAAATATACCACATTTGGACCACAAAGGTGTACGTTTTAGACCTCACACAAGGGTATTAGGTGCGGCCGTAATACTTGTGGAAGAGATAGTAGAAGAATAAGCAATTATTTGATGGAAAAATTAAATTTGCTTAAATCTCAGTCATAATTTATCAAAACTCTACTGTATATAGTGTATCATAAAAAATCAGTCAGCTGTGATTATGCATTATTCAATGTAATTTTCACATAGAGCACTGAGAAGTGCTACATATTGATTTTTGAAAATGAAGAATTGGAGGTAATACTTAAAGAAAACCCACATCTTATGCCTGAAAGACTTTCCCAACCATTAAATGAATATTAATTGATAAACAACTTTCGAGACAAAATATTTCAGTTTTGAGATGCTGTCTTAAAGATAAAAAATCAACGGAAGTTTGTTGACAATAGACACTACTATTGAGACCGGAATGTCATTAATATACTAAAGTCCATAAGAAAATGAATTGTTAGCATTAAAACAATCAGTTATGTGTCATATTAATTAACAGATCTAGAAAACATATATATATATATATATAACATATAGGACTCTTGATTAGCAAATGTTATATATTTTTGGATTATAGATGCATAGAGGCATCGTATCGTAATTTGATATCAATATTCATTGTAATCTTTGGGAATTATCTCGATTGGTTTGTTAACAAGCCCACAGCCCAAAACTTAGAAGAAATTAACTAAATCAAGTAAAAAAAAATGCTTTGCTATTGTGTTTACGTTGAAATTTTTATATAAAATAAGAAACAATAAAGGAAAAAACTGATATAAATATCATAAAAAATCACAAAAAATAATAATAATAATATATAAATAAAAAGAATAATTTTTAATTGACTTTAAAATATTAAAAACCATTTCAATGCTTCTCTTTTGAGTTTCCTCAAAAAGTTCGCTTGTCATTGTTGGTTTTACCTTTTTCCTGTTTTCGTCGTTTACGTTTATTGCAAATTTTTACGGCACAAACCGATAAAATGATCGCAACTATAAAAAACAGGATGCCCCCAACGACACCGGCTGTTATCGCTTTATGTTTGACACGTGCCGGTACCGGAAATTTAACTTCATCGCTGGACTCATAGGATTTTTCCGAATTGGCTAAAACGCGAAAATAATACGTACGACCACCAACTAAATTCTTAACTAAATATTGTGTTTCTTCCGGTCGTATTTGACCGCGATTCAGTGTCTTCCACTGTGCGTCGGTGCGATATTTAATAGTATAAAATTTTACGATATGAGCTCGTTCCAACGGTGCTTGCCATGAGATTAGAAAACCGTTCGAAACTTCAGTTACGGTTAAATTACGTGGTGGACCTGGTTTGGGGCCTGTATGTTATCATTAGGTACATGAAAAAAGAAATTGAAAAAAAGAGAAAAAGAAAACACAAATTATTAAAGTTGAAACACAGGATTGTTTTTTTTAATTGTCTTTTAATGAACTTATTACTCTTTTTTATTTATTTGTAAATTACCTTATTGTCCTTGGAAATTTTTCAAGAAATTATAAAAGTATTTTTCTTTTCTTCGGTTTTGAAGAACTTTTTCTATGCAAATATTTAATTTATTCAGATTTATATGAGTGTTAGCGGTTTAATGAAAAATTTTAAGCACTTTTCATCGCTCATATTCTTAAGGAATAAATAAAAAAATAATCCTTTACATACATATATATCAAAACTCATATATGACTCTTTATAGTAATATAATATAATAATATAATTTAAACACAAATAAAATTTTGGACTTTATACTTTCAAAACTCTCAATGCGTTTGCCCCTTCGGTTTTTGGGTTTCATCCATATGTCTTCTTGTCCATCTATATTTCTATTCGAAAGCCCGTACTTCTAGGTCATAGATCCATTTCGAAACTAAGCGGAAAGCACTAAGGAATATGCTCACGAAAACTACGATACTTTCAAGAAAAAAAATCTAAAATTTCAAAATATTCTGCACTAATAAGTATCGAAAAATTATAGCCAAAACAATTCTCAAACATTGCAAGAAAACAGAAGCATTTTCATACGAAATAAATGAATGGATATGTCTAATAGTTGGAAGTGAAATGCTTCAAAATGTGTTTCTGTATTTATCTAACTTCTTATATATAGATACGTATAGTCATATATGTACTGCATAAAAATCTGTATAGTCTATATGTCTATATGTCTATATATTGTTAACAGCGGTATAAAAGTTCTCAAAATCTAATTTAGGACAGAGTTTAGAACATTTTAAAAAGAGCTTTAGTCGCATTATAAAAAGTTAACCATAAGAACAATAAAAAAAATAGGATAAATACCGAAGCTATGTATTGGGTGCGTTATTGTAGACACCACAAAGGCTATATTAGATCTTCCACATTTTAGTAAGTTAAAGAAATATATGTAAGTCGGTTACCCCTATGAGCTGCATATGTTTTTAGAAAGCGTTAAAAGTTATTATAAAAGTGGGAAACATGAAATGAAATAGCAAGTAAAATATGATAACAACAGATAATTGTTATTACTATTGGATGGACAAAAAGCAAGAAGGAACAAAAGACGAACAACTAAACCAAAGGATGAATTTACAGCGTTATAAACGATAAGTTTAGACAGACATATCTGCAAATATACGAACGCATTGTGGAATTATGAGAAAAAGAGAAATAAAAATAAAAAAGTAAGAAAATTACATTTGGTTGTACCGAATCTTTTATACCCACCAAGGTCAAAGGTCAAAAAAACTATATTTTAATAGACAGATTTTTTCTATTCTTGTTAAATGCGAGGGAAATTTTTACAGTTCAGTCTATGAATACTCAGTAAAATACCGACAAAACAGAAGTGTCTTCGGGCTTATATTATACCATATATATATAGGCGTCGTCTGCGACCGATTTGGACCGTTTTCAATACCTAGGTATGTGAAAAAACTTTCAATGTTTTTGCCAAATTTCATCCAGATGTCGTAGTTTTTAAGACCGATAAAATGGCTATAGCCGACATTACACGGATAAGCAGACAGAAAGATGGGCAGACGAAGGGACAGATAGGTCTAGGTGGATTCCGAATTTGATACTGATGAAAAATATATACACACTTTATGTGGTTTCTGAAGCTTTTTTCTTAATGCTAAAAATTTTTTTCGCGAAAATATTAATTTCTAATGCTCCATTATAGCGAGTGGGAGCGGTCGCGATTTTTTCCGTTTTTGTACCAATACTAGAGGATAGCTAACTCAATAAATGTGGATATTTTTATATATCTGTCCGCTAGAGTTTATGTATAATAAGCAAAAACTTCGTTTTTTTTCTGAAAAGCAGAGATGCTTCCAGTTTACGTTGTACTGTGGGCGTTTCCTTTGACCGATTTTGCCCATTTTCAATAGCCACTTGCATGCAAGAACTTCCAATGTTTCTATTAAATTGAAACCGATATCTTACTTTTTTCTTGAATAATGTGTACCACAGACATAAGAAAGCTAGGCAGACGGAGATGCCGATCAAGGATACATATACTTTAAGGGGGTTTATGAAGCCTCCTTCTGGATATTGCAAACGAACTGACAAAATTAATATACCTCAATCCTTCGATGGTGAGTATAAAATTTACAACATAAGCTACAGATTTTGCTCGAGATAACATAACAAAGAAAGTAATCTGAATAATTATATACATTCGTACACAGCCTGTATATAACTGTATTCTCGATTTGTTAATGTAACCTTTCCTTAGACAAAACAAACATGTCAGAGATGAAAAAAAAACAAGAACAAGTTAGAAAGGAAATAAACCATTACTTAAGCGCATTAGGGACAACACCGGAAATAGTAGTAAAATATCAAAGAATACAAGATTACATAATAGACACACAAACACTCGCACGCATACATACCTATTTGAATATTCTTATTTATACACATTCATAATGTGTGACGAAATAATATATTTTTTGTTGGTTATGAGAGGACAAGGTTACTTGGAGTAAAAGTGCTTACAATATAAGCACGAAGTTGAGGTCACATGTAATGTGTTTGCATGCACCGAGTACGATGATAATTGCAGTGAAACATAAAATAAAGGATGAGAATGTAAATCTAAATTTAATTGTTGTACTTTTTCTGTTTCCAAGCTTAGAGTAAGTGAATGTGTCAGTTTTTTGTAACGCGCAAAACAACAACAAAACTTAAGATTACTTAACATGAACCGATAATTCTTATATACTTTGTTACTGGGATTTTTCGTGTTTCTTTGCATGACAATGACTGCTTTGCATGTCAAGGCAATATTTACAATTTAGAAAATTATGTACTCTACTCGAAAATGACCTTTGCAAACATAAAATTTACATTAGCAGACCTCATTTCGCTTCAAGATAGTTTGTTATTATTGTTGCTGCTCTACGAATGAGTTTTAATGAATTCTTTTCTATTTCTTTCTCCTTTTTTTCAGTCTGAATAGAAATTCCCTTTGAAGATTTTAAAACCTACGAAAATGAAAACAATGGCAAGGACATATTGACTTAATAGTATCGTTTGTCATCAAAGCTCATCTTTGAAGAATTTGAACAGTTCAAGATGTCAAAAGCTAAAGAATACAAGACAGTTCATCAAGTTTTTTAATTGAAATATCTTTTTCAAACTTTTTTTTTCCTGTCAGAGTATATTCTTAGTCCAGTTAATGAAGTCTATTTATTTGGTCTTCTGTCATTGCTAGAACTAAATAATAACAACAAAAATACAAATGCAGCAGTTGAAAAATTGAAGAAGAACGAAGAACTGTGGAAAACGCCAAAAGAACGAAGCGAAGGTCTATTCATTGAGACGCCTTAAGTTAGCAAAAAGATGTCCAAGACAACGTTAACACAAGTTGATGCTAATAAGAGAGTATGAATCTCGCCATATCAGGCTGAACGTGGTTTCAAATGTGAATTTCAAAGCAAATAGATGGACGAATTGAATTGCTATTGTCAGACGAGAGCCACTGTATCTGTTTTTACGTCTATGAAGCCATAATTGCTGAGCCGACACCCAAAAAAATAGTGATTAAAAACAAATCCGACACATACAGATTGCTTACAATTCCTCGCTATATAGAAACTTGAATCTAAATCAATCGATATTTCGTTGCAAGATATAAGCACTTGAACTTGATGAAATTTCTATCTGTTAATTTTCTATGAAAACTATTTCAGTTTTTTTCTGAAGCATTTGTTATTGAAAGGTGAAGTGTGAAGCTCGTGATAAAAGTGACATTAACTTATATCAATATGCCTATCAGTGCATAATTATGAAATCCGAACCTTTACAATCAGCAAACTAAGCGGTTTGAAAGAATTTTTGAAAATTTGCAAACAGAAAATTTTAGAGTAAACAACGCCATCAAGATCAAGATGATGCACAAATGTGTTATAAAAATAATATTTTCCAATAGTTTCAGGGTTAACGGACAACTAAACTAAACTTATTAAGTTCTTAATTTATTTGTGACGAATAATGAACAAATCAAATCTAAAACTATGGAATAGTGGCCAGATAATAAAGTCGACTTTAGCCGAATTTTGTTTTTAATGTTTTCTTAATTAAAATATATTCAAAGAAAAAAAAATTTTAAAAAATGCAAGTCGAATGAGACAAAATAATAATAATGTAGAAAAAATAATACCTTTTAGTTTTATTTTGGGCGGTGAATAAACAATCGATCCATTCGAATCGGTATGAAAATAAATGTCAAAATAGGCTAAAAGGTCTGCAAATAAAAAATAGAGAGAAATTAAACGAAACAAAAACCATCAAAATAAAACGATTTACGGAAAAAGAATAAAAAGAAAAAATATAGGAAAAGAACAAAAGCCGAAATTCATTAACAAAATGGAAAATTTAGTTCAAATATTTACTTATCCCATAGAGGGAAAATTTCAATATAATGCAAAAAAGAAATATTAAGAAGCGAGAAGAAACAAATAGGAAAGGATTTCGTTTTTCTTTTCATATTAAGTGCCGGTGCAAAATTGGACTTTTGTGTAATTGTTTGTGCAAAAAAAAAAAAAAAAAAAACAAGAAAATGCAAGTATAGTAAATAATTTTTAAAAGTGAAAATTATTCCTTTTATTCATGACAATCCACAAAACTTTGCTTGACTAAAACTACATTAAAACAATTCTTTATGACCATTGTAAAAGTTTCGAGTGCTCTTACGCTTTCGAAGTAATAGGAATATAGACGTTTGTTTGTTTATATGTGCTTAAGAAAAAAACGTCTCTATAAATGTATGTTTGTGTGTAATTGTCTGTATGCGCACGTAATCCTGATTTTATCTTTTGAAGGATTTCACTCGACGTTGATTTACTTGCTTGCTTTATAAAAATGTAATATTAACTGGAACAGAATTTTATTATAAGCGAGATTAGAAATAATTAAATTAATTACTTTCTTTACGTTCATCTCAGCGAAAATATGGCTAACGTTCTACAATATTTCATTTACAATAATTGGCAGGAAGCAGAAGAGGAGGGAAGATGTATGTTTTGAACTATAAGTTAGAAAACCGTAATTCGATCTTCACTCTGTTGTAGAGATTAGGTCACATAAGATGGCTCTACATATACACATTGACAAGTCTGTGTTTTGTAAACCCAGAAATTCAAAGTTTGATCTCCACTGTTTTATTCAAAAGAACTTATAAATTTCATAAAAAGAAATATTGAAATTAGAACAAATAGAAAATATCCATTAGATAGATCACGTAAGTACAAGATACATCATAGACTACTTATCAAAAGTATGAAAATGTTTCTTAAATATGAAACATAAGTTTAGCTTTAGGCGACCACCCATGTTCGACATATCCGGGTTCGGCATAACCGGACTCAATTCCCAGTGCGGTCGATCATAATTGAATTACGATCGGTTTTTGACCGCGTCTCGAATCGATCGAAAAATATTTGTAAAAGCCTTCTGAGAGATTGAGGAAAATTTTTTAGAATAATTTCAGCAGATGGAACTGAATCAAAATCTCACGAAAAATTCATTCGCCTTCTATGGAGTCTTTGATGTGCACATCTTTGCAAATGAAAAGACAAACTTAGTTTATTACCTCTATCTTCTTTTCATCCGATTTTGACTTCCTAAACTACTTTATGCACTTGTAGAAAATACAAAAGTGTTAGTGATATGAATCATAGGAGCAGCTTTAGGCGACCACATAGTCTAATAGATAAGAAGCAATGCTATTGGATCAACATACGCGGGTTCCATTCTTAGCGCGGTAAATCGTTCTTTAACTGCGATGGACATGTTACCGCCGCTAAAGTAATCGTTTGAGCAGGTAAATGCATATCAATTACTGACTCTATCCCTCTGTCTCTAATTTCTTCTGAGCGTCACTATGTTCACATAAAAGTATACGAGTAAGGGGTCATTTGCATGTTCGGTTAGCAAATATGTGTTTAAAAGACTTGAAACTATTACCCTTTTCTATGACAAATAATATTATTTACAGTTTTTCATTAAGGGGCAACTCTCATTGAACTTCTTCTTTATAGCCATCATCGAAGGTGAGAAACTTATCGGCCCATTTGTAACAAGGAAATACGCATTGGAGATCTTGGTCGATGTAAATTTCTATTTAGCTTTTTTTAAATTTTTATTTAGCTTTGTCTATCCATGCACTTGCTTGTACGTTCCTCTATCGCCTTTCAATGAAATGCCTTCTGCTTCAATGAAATGCCTTCTGCTTCAAAAACACAGCAAATATTAATCGAAAACTGGATGGAATATTTGTCAGGATGATTTAAAATTTTGATGAGAGAATGAGTACAAACACACCGACAATAAGCAAAAAACTTCATTTTAGGTCTTTTAATAGATATCGGTCTAATCGGTCTAAAAATATTTGTTAAGGGCTTCTGACCCTTATTACGGTAAATATATGTAAAATATATGTAGATAATGATTTGAACTGAAATTTTTCCCAATCTCATCTCATTGTAAATACCAAAGATTCCCACTACAATCCAATTGCAAGAATCATTAATTTCTCAGAACGGTGCATCCCTACATCCTGCTCTCTCACATACAACAATCCTTTATATATCATCAGTATGAAAACATTACAAACCGTTGATTCCAATTAAAATTTTGGCATGTCGTTCCATGGTAAAATAGTAGACTTTCATCGCTCCAAAATCAACAAAAAACGTAAAGAAAGCAAATCTCTTATAGAAACTAAAGTAAATCGAAGTAATATTTTTAATATACTATAGCAGATAATCAAAATGCACAAACTACAAAAATTTACATTTTCAAAATTTTTACCCATTTACAAAAATATAGGCTCGATATTGAGTTACTCCAACTAGAAAAAATCATCACTACGGAATCTTATCAGTAACAACTTATGCAAATAAACTGAAAAACGAGCGGATATCCCGCAATAATCCGAAATCGACATTTAGCGATACCCTACACTCTCTGCCGCAGTTTGTGTTCTATATATTTCTATATATTTTTATTTTTTTTTTCCATATATTTTTACCAAAGCAAATCAATGAGTCATGGTTGACATCGATCTGTCATTTAACTCATAAATAAATTAGAGATGACGTATATGTAATACGTATATATAATACGTATTTGAAGAGGATTTAGACCAGAAAATAAAAATTGTTACATAAGGGAATAATAAAAGTAAAAGCTAAGGACGAGTCGAAAAAAATTTTTTTTCGATGATATATGACGGCAGAAAACTTGAAAACTTGCTACCCTATATATCTTCCCTGATTTTTATTCAAACTTCCTTCTCAAATAACTTCAATCTTCCGTCAATATGCGCATAACTGATCTTACATAATTTTAACACCACTTTATTGAAGCTTTAATCGAGTCTATGAGCCCGAATTCAATAAACAGGCCGACGGATTGCAAGCCGTAGATTAGAAATATTGTTCTTTTATAAGCGCGCTTTATTTTCTTCTGTGTATTTTGCAGCTAAGGCATCGCATGTGCCTCAGTTCATTTTGACATTTTAATCGTATAAACTCTGCTGTCCATTAAAGGCACGCTTTAACATTTCGTAAAAGGAATTGCATATTTTATCAAAATCTAATTACAATCAGATTAATTTAACATCCACAGCCGCAAATCTTACTCAAAATTGAAATAGACGTTTAAATCGGAAATGGATAAATTGATGCGAATATTGCCTATGCACACGAAACTAATGATGGCTTCGTGCGACTCGAATCTATCGACCAGCCGCCATTTCCAAGAAATAACTGTATGTGGAAGCAAGTTAACCCTTGTTCTCTTTAATGAATAAAACCAAGCAACAGTACATTTGTCGAAAATTTCCAAAAAAAAAAAAAAAACGATGCGACATACAACCTTGGTGGATGAACCGAGCTTTCGAAAGTAACTTTCGCTTAAAATATTTGAAAAGTGTTTTTGAAAATGATCGATATCATAACAAAATTAATATACTATTCAGTAATGACTTTATAAATAATATTGTGTGAAGGATGGAGACATAAATGAATGCCCGGGAAAGGCTTTAAAAATTAAGATTTTACTCAATAATTCTAACAATGTAAATATAAATAAGCAGACTTGTATAACGTAATTGTTTAATTCCAGGAAATTGATTAACAATTCGCTTAATCGCGATATAAATACTTTTGAATATTTTCATGAGTGGTTATGAGTCGAATAACCTCTTTTTGGTGTACAAAAAAAAAACTTCAATTTGTATGGCACGTGACTTTTTTATTTTTTGACAAATTAAGACGAAGCAAAAAATGAAAATAAAAATAAAAAAAGGAAAAAGATTTAACACATGGTATAAAGTGGCCTTAAAGTGTGTAACTTATACGAGTATGATATATATGTACATATGTATATGTCTAGATGACCTCAATGATTTATACGAATGACGTCCACTGTGCACAACGTAATCACAATAACTCAACAACAACAGCAGCAACAACAATAACGAGAAAAGTATATATATATATATATATATATATATATATATATATATATATATATATGTTTATATATATATATGTGTGTGTGTGCACACACATACAAGTATATCCACACACCTATACGCAATATGTGAAAATTATCCTTGACACAATTTTACATGTGTTATATTTTGCTTTTGCCTCTTTCTTGTTTTTTGTCTTTGTTAGTATTTCTCACACTAAGCGATATGGGTAGGTTTGTTTGTGTGCGTGTGTGGTTCTTTATTTGCTTGGGTTAGTGTGCCAAGAGCCCAAGCTTATATAAAATGGAAATTTAAACCAACATTAAATAGTAAAATAAAAAACAAATAATGTCTGTGTGCGAGTTCACAACTTTATGGTGGAATTGGAATGAAAAGCCCACGTTATGAAATGGTGTATAAACATTTATAGATATGTATATATATATATATATATATATACCTACATATGTATATATATATATATGGTTATATATATTTATGTACGCATGTATACATACATGTACTTGCCCATACTCATAACCACACACATAGATAAACATTTACAGATATGTTTGTATGCAGCCCGGAAGATTGGTAGGCGGGCATTTAGACAAATAAAAGAAATATTGAAACGTTTACGTTGTTATGCACAATTTAAACGAGAAAGAAAGCAAAAACAATGATCCAGCAACAAAATCAAATATGAAATTTAAAGGAAAACATAAAAATAAATATATAATAAAAATTATGTCGAAACGTAAGCGCCAGAAGAACACGAAATCCAGGGTTGCATTACACAACGCAGGTTCCATAAAGTAATGTTTGTATATATGTATTGAAATCCTCTCTTATTAAAAATTGATTAAAACTTTATTTATTAGGGACAAGGGATTTGCTTCAGTTTGGCTTTATAACTTAATTAAGCAAAGCAAACGAGAATATCTCTGTACAATGTACCGAGTAAGTAAAGAAGATAAGAAAGAAACATTGAAAGGGGAGCATCTTGTGTATACAACAAAAACAAAGACAAAAAAGTCGAAAATTGGAAAAAAAAACGGAAGAGCTTAACGAAACAATTAAGAATTAAAGGGATCACAGGACATATTTGGGATATAAACTATATTATTATTGTTAATATTATTATTGTTATGATACAAGTGTTACATTAAGTGTAATAAAACACACACCTATATAGATGTATACATATGCATATAGACTTTCTTAGTTTTTCTAATAGGATTTTAGTTGAAATTTTTGAAAAGAAAAAAAAAAACATTTATGTATTAAAAAACAATTCATTATTATTCATTAATTATTTACATTGTAGAGCAAGCATGCCTGCAGTTAAAGCTCATGCACTCTTTAAAGAAAACAAAGAAAGGGTAGTTGGTGGTTAGTTTAATAGTATTTTAGGGAGAACTTTGGTGGTTACAGTAAAGAAAGTTGTGCTGACATACACTGTATTTATCCAAAAGAAAACTTGAAAAAATAAAATTAATAAACTTTTTAATAAACTAATTTCTTCTGCAACTATTCTCGATTTCATTGGTTTTGAGCTTAAACCAAAAGAAAAACAAACAAAATTTCTTTTTTTTTCGATTAAGTAAATTTCAGGTGAAATTTCTGTTTAAGTTTTGCTTCACAATTTTTTTTTTTTTTTTAACTTTAACTTTTCGATATAATCTTGCTATTGTCATTTTTCTCTTACCAGCTTCGTCTGGCATTAGTTGAAATACATGATCTGGTGGTTGTGTTGCAGCCTTGACATTACGTGGCGCTGCCGGGGCATCTTCTATTGAATTTGAATTTTTATTTTTTAGGCAATTTTTTCAAAATTCAAATTTCAATTTGTATTTGGCATTTGATCGTTCATAAGTTGCATTTTTGAGTGATTTTATTAGATGGTTTTTTTTGCAAAGTTATGACGTGAATGTTAGAGTAAGGAAAGCAAGTAAGAGATGGAAAAAGAACGAAAAAGAACAAGAGAAACGAATAGAAGAAAAAATATAGAAAAGAATATTATTTTATTGATGTCTGAAAGTAACCGATTAAAAAGTTTTTTCTTAAATATTTGCGAAGACGTGGGGTTAAAGACTTAAAAAAAGACACTTAAAATTGGAAAGATTGGTTAAGGTTACCAACATTGTCATATATAATATAATTTTCTTAAAAATTTTATACATAAAATATAAAAGATTTTAATTCTTTAAGAGATTTATACGAACAATGAAAATATAACATCTATACTGTGAATTTAATCAGAATGTATGCTTCAAAGATTTACTTAAGCAGGTCAGTAAAATCAGAGTGTCTTTCGAATCTCAGAAAAAGAAAGGATACAAATTGCAGATAATTTAATTTTCTAACAAATAATGTAAAAATTGTGTTTAGAAAAAAAATTAAAAATTTTTCTCATAGATTAAGTCCGGCCTCATAGATAAAATTTTGTTGAATAAGCAAGGTTTTTGCAACGATTGATAACAAATCTTATAAAAAGCAGCGTTTATTAATTGAAAAATGACTGAAATACAGTAGCCCAAAACCAACTGAATCATTTCATTATATTTTCAAGGAAAACTATGTTAGTGCAGCTTCACCGAGACGACCGCTATAGGTTGTGAAAATGTAAAATGTATTGAGTTTAGGAACTATTAGAGAAGGCTTTAAATTTTGAACTAAATTTTCTAAATTGTAATTATATATACATATATATATAATTACATTATATATATATATATATTATCGATAATCGATAATCGATGTGTTCATACGTTCTCTTAGCACACATTTCCACATGTATGTACTATTTCCCTATTAATTCAATTTAATAGAAATTGCGGCAGCACACTTTAATTTAATAAAATCACGAAAGTCTTTTAATAGCTTGTCATAATAATGTCCTCATTGAAAGAGAAAATACGACGTAAAATCGCTGAATAAAATCGAAGTTAACGAACTAATCTAATTGGTAAAAATTCGTTGTCATTCAAAAATATTATACGCTATTTATGAATACGATCCCTAAATAGCGAATCAATCTAACCAGAACATATCCAATTCGCACTGCCAGGTATTGCAGGTAACCATGCTGTTTTTAATTTCGCTAGTAAACTAACGCAGATATGGAATATATGTGAATCGAGCAATGGATGACGGAAAAATCTTTGATTAATATATGTTGTACTAATTTTTCATAATAAACAGCATTTTCAAGTGGAAAAATGACCAAACTTAACGCCTGATATTTTTACCTGGTAATAAACATTTTATAATATATAGAAATTAAAAAAATTTTAATTTCGTACTTTTTACGTAATGTATAACACATTATTCCTTGCTTAATGTATGCAGCAAAACAGGCAAATTTTAGCAAAAAATTTTCGCGGGAAGAGAAGCGGGAAGAGTGTTTGAACATTGAATAATAAATAATTTATTGTAATAATAAAAAGTATCTATAATAGGCGCTTAGGATAGATAAATTTTTTATTGCACCATTTGATTCAGAATGATTTTCTGGATCTTTTTGTCAACCTACAGATCGAAATCTATGAGACAACGTCAAAATATATGGCATACTGACATGTTTTCGCTTAATGACAAACGCTGTCGTAAAATGGCTTCGATCGAACCTTTTCTCAGTCCATGCCCCATAGAAAGAAAGTAGTATTTTAGCATATAAAATAAATTTCAAAAATTTGGATTCAATGAGATCATTTTTTGAACCACCTCAAATAGAAACGTTCTTGTGGAAAATAAGCCTTTTTAACATAATATTATCTTATTTTCTTCCATCTCAAAAAAACTGTCACTGAAGTGCTTCTTTTAGCCTATTACAGTGGTTTCCTGCTTAATTGGATTGCTAATCCCCTGGTTATACTTGTGCTTAAGTAGTTCGTTGATTCTAGTATGGAATGAGAAAAGCATAACTTATCTCAAATAATATGTTTTCAATATCGTTGAAAATGCGTAACACAAAGTATTTTTCAAAAGGATAACAGGGCGATTGTTTTACGATATGCTTCAAGATGTTAATGTAAGCCAATTTACAATGGGTAATGGCGAAGGCTTCGTGGTTTTAGTAAAAGTTAATGGTAAACAATATGAGGGAAATGGTATATCAAAGCCGACTGCAAAGAGCAGTGCCTGTGAAAAGGCTTTACGCGATTATTATCTAAGAAAAAAGTATGCAAAGGAATGTATCGCTCCAACTGACGGCGAAAGGGAAGAAGTTGATTCTGATAAAGAACTAATTCTCAACTTTGCGTCGTTTGCTTTGCACAAACTTTACTACGAGTGGGAGAAGGAAAGTTTAATTGTACCTCGCCTGCACACATTGCAACACTGTGGAAATCCCAATGGCGCTCACGCATTTCTAACGCAGTCAAAATTAGGCCCTGCACGCAATAAATTGCCAAATGATTGGGAATGTATGCATCCAACTTCATTGTTATGCCTAATGCAACCTGATATGACTTTTGTTTACAAAGGTATCGTTGACGGTGAAGATCAAGAGTATAAAATATTTTGCTTATTGCAGGTAATACTTTTTAAAAATTTTTAAAAAATTTTTCTAAGTTTTGGACATTGAAAAATTTTTCTTTTTATAGACGCACTATTCATTCATTTCTGTACACATGTATAGAAAGGTATACATTTTCATGTAATATACTTTTTTCCTTTTTCATGTAGACGATCAAGAATTCATAGGATATGGTCATTCTAAAAAAGAAGCACGCCGTAAAGTGGCAGGTACAGCTTGTGATACTCTGTATGGCACAAAATTTGGAGAAAGGGACCATGAAGCTTTTGCACAAGCTTTACTCCGAGTGTGAGAAAGAAGATTTCATTGCACCGGGTCTATATACATTGCAATGCCCTGGAAATCTCAGTAACGCAAAATTAGATCCTACACGCAATAAAATTTCTATGAAATTAAAGGTTATAGAAAAATATTAAACATCGAATTTTGAGGCAGTTTTTGCTTTGTAGTTATTAGAAACAAATCTAACAATTAACCAGCGAAAAGAACACAAATCAAAATGGAAATAAAGACAAACCCTTAACTTTCTACAAAAAAGGAACATTTTTGTTAAGACTTTTGCCGTGTGAGAATAGCACTTGAATTTCAGAAGTAGGAAATAAAATTGTTAAATAACTATTGTTTCCTGACGAGTTTTTAGATCGGGTCGCATAGTCATCATTTTGATTCTGTATTATCTGCTATATTTCGAAGTCGAAGTCTACTTTCGAATATTTGTTCAGCTTCAAGGCGACTTCGTCAAAAGCAACTTAATACAAACATGTCTGTGTTAATGTTCGAAATTGAAAATACTGCAAGTCATGAATGAATTGTAATCACTTTTCAAGTAAAAAAGGGTAATTCTGGCCTGATTTTCTAAAGACAAGCGAATGTTTCGGACTAAATAAGTGACATAAGGCTGAAAAACAGTTGACCCGCACCATAAGCCGGCGAAATCTATGCTAAATCCAAGATTTTTTGGGTTTTCTTTACTTTGAGAATTACAAATTCTTCATATATGACGTCATTTGACGTAATCAAACAGAAGTGTGCGTGTGAAATATATTCCCGAATAACAATAAATTCAAAATGTAGGCAATGGCTGCAGTTGGGCGCAATCTTTTCTTAAACTTTACAATAAACTGTCTGTAGAAACAATACAAGGCAGTGAGAAAAGAAGGCTCTAGCATTTGTTCTTCATTGAAAATTATATAGACTCGCCAAGCTGCCGGAGTTAGTAAGTACTTATTTGTATTACTAATTAATCAACTGTATTTAATTATATTACACATGATTTTACATCACAAAATTAATGTTAGTAAGATCTTAACCCTTTTTATTATCTTTCCAACCGTATTTAATTATTATTATTATTTTTATTTTTATTATTACAACTTTTTTCTACCCCAAATCCTCAACGATAAATTATAATTATTCATAAATGAAATGGTGCATAAAATTTACTGTTTATATTTATGTTAATTTAAGAGGAAATAAAAAAAATTACTAGTGACCGAAACAAAAAACAAGAATATTATTGTAAAAGCAAATTAACATAATGAACAGAAAAAAAGGAAAAGAGAAACAAGAGAGCATTAACTTACCTAATGTCCGTACAGTCATGATTTTACTCATCATGCCGTCTCCCAGCACATTGCGACCCACCACCTGAAATTCATAGGTAGTACCCGATGCTAAGCCATTAATCGTAACTTGTGTGCTACCCGATGGCGTTACAGATATTGTTTGCCAATCATTAATACCTGCTTCGCGATACCATATAGTATAATCTTGTTTATAATCGGAGCCACCACTATAGCCTGGCATCCACTGCAAAGTAATCGAAGATTCAGTAGCTTTACCGGTAATATTATACGGTGCATGCGGCTGTGTGCCCTCAATAACTAACTGAGCTTGTGACATTAAGGTGGCCACTTCATTGGAGACAACGCATTGATAATAACCGAAATCTTCGCGGCGTAAATTTTCGATGGTTATGTTACCGCCAGAGATTTTAACGCGACTACGTTGCGTATCCGACAATTGGCCGCCATCTTGTCGCTGCCATTTAATAACAGGTTTTTGTGTACCTTCAGCTTCGACAGCATCACAGTGCATTTCTACACTGTCACCCACTTTGCGCTGATACAGCGATTCTGGTTCAATAGTAAATGTAGGTGGTTTACGTACTAAAACCTCCATGGGGCCAGAAGATCCCTGAGTACCAAGGGCGTTGTACGGCGTGCAGGTGTAACGGCCTTGGTGATCTTCATTAACACGGGTAAACAGCAATGAGCCGTTGGCCATTACAACGATATCCTTCATTTGGTAGGGTTCTAGTAAGCGTTTGTCTTTGGTCCAGGTGACATATTGCAATTGTGGATTTGATTTTATGTAACACTGGACAACGCCAGCCAAACGAAATGGTAGATATTGCACAGTCGGCGTGAAGGTCACTTTGGCAGCATCTGCGAAGGTCATGAATGAAAAAGCATGTTTATTAAGTTGAAAAAATTATCTTAAGGAAAACAAAAAGTCTAAAGCATATGTTGGAAAATGAAATACAAAAATCAATGTAAAACGTCTGCATTGTATCGAATACACATCAAGCCAATTTTATTTATAACGGCTACTAAACTACATTCATGACGCGTAAAGTTTACTTACACTCTACATTTAAATAAGCCGAAGCACTTTGTGGATCACCGATGCCATTTGTTACTTCGCACAAATACTGACCAGAATCATCGGCGCTAATCGGGTTTATAATTAGAGAACCATCTTTTCGTATGGTAATGCGCGTCTCCAAAGAGGCCACCTCACGTACCGGTGAGCCTTCCCGAAACCATCTGACGGTGACATTACCAGGCATTGCTTTAGCTTCGCATGAAAATATCACCTTTTCGCCTTCTAATTTAGTTTGATTTGTGGGCGGCACCTATAATATATAAACAATCCAAAAAATAATAAATAAATTTCTTAAATTCTCTAGAAAAAAGTTATATAAAAAAAAGTTAAGCTAAGTAAAATTATCAGAAAGAAAAGAAAGATGATTTTAATGAAAGGTTAAGGAAAGATTGGTGTGGGTTTACCGGGATCTGCATTTCGAGTTGTTTTATGTTAATCCTTTAAAATATGCAAGAATAATTATTAAAAATTACATATATATAGTAATTGTAACTTTTGCAAGTATATGTGCTCGCATGTGAAAGCATGTAAAATTTTTAATAACAAATATCCCATCTATATCCACATAGCATATATACATATAAGGAACACTTTGTATATCGGATTGTTTGTTATTTAAATATTTTTTTCTATTTCATGTTTGGAGCCTAAAGGCAGGCAATAAAAATGTTCATTTAAAATTTCGTAAGTACACACAAAAAGATACACACATTTAAAGCGTTCGTTGTTATGTGTGCGTATAATGTCATAGTTACAGAATTTGTTTTATTTTAACTTCATGTAAGTCACACACATACAAGGACAATCGATGTTGCTTTAGTGCATGTGGACAGCCAAAAGAAAAATGTCTGTAGAAACTTTATGTTTACAAGTTTTAATTGTTTCACGAAATCTATTATAAAATTGGTAAGAAAGGCTAAAGTCAAATAGTACTCTTTAACAAGTGGATTTAGATAGGACGAAGATTATACGGAGTTCGCCCAATACGTCATTCGTTCTTAACGATTCAAAATAATATTAAGCCAGTGAATTGTTAAACTAATGGCCATTATTTCGGAAATCCGCAGAATTGTGGATGAGTGGAAATGAACTAGGTATTGTAAAAATTAAGCAATTTCCTTAATTAAACGTGTAAAATAGCGAAACAAAACGTTTTTCACATAAAAAATTATGATTTCTTTACATTACATTGATATCCTATACTCAACGATCACGCTCTATAGGTTAATCTGATGCCATCTCTTAATGTCCATTCCTGTTTCAGTTTCGTCAAACGCACAACCCATAAAAGGCTTTGCTACAAAAAAACAAAAAGCTACTTACTTCTCTCGCGATTTTTGTTTCCTTTTAGCTTAAGAAGCTTTAAGTTCCTTACATTTTGAAACGTTCGATCGAATAAATTTTTCTTAGAGGCTTATATTTTGTAATCCGCATGTTGCACATCGTTTCGCGCTATGTAATTTCGGATAATATTTCGGAATTGTTTCTTTTTTTCAAGACGCTTTCAGTCTTTGTGCTACTATAGACGTATGGCCAACTAGAAAACAGCGATGACATTGAATGAAGCGTCTTTAAGTCCCATACCGATTTAACGCACCTACACCGTTAAAAGACACTTTGAAAAGACTTTACCTCTGAGATGCCTATTGAAATTTTTTATTTCTTTCTTAATCTCGGGTATCAATTAGGCAACGAAAAATTATTTTTGGAAAAGGAAGTTTGTACTTTTTGGAATTCGAAATAGTTTTCTAAGTTTTTAAACTTTTGAAAAATTTTTCTAATTCATGGACATTGAAATAGTTTTGATTGGCACTGCCATGATTATCTTCCTAATATGAAATATGTATTCTAAATATTTTATTATTATTATGACCGAATGTTTATTAAGAAGGTAAGAAATTATAAAAGTGATAAATATAATCGTATAACCAAAATAATAACATACAAAAAGTATAAAGTTTTACTGATTATTTTTTTTAAGTGTTTTTATATCTATGCAAAATTATACTTGCAAGGTAATCAACATTTTGTGCAGGGTTGTAATTTTTAAATGTTTGGGTATATTTTTGTAATTAAATAAATTTTCATCAAATTTCGTTCAAAAGCGATAAAGAAAGTTATGTTACCCCAAGAGGGCATATAAATGGTAATTTGTTCGTTAATTCAATGACAGTATAAACCAACACAGACTTATAATATAAAAGCACTTGACATGCAATTTTCAGAAAAATGTACACACAACCATAGATTGAGGGTACCAGCCAATAATCATATATGAGCGGGGTACTAAATAATTTCAATTTTTTAGCGAATCTATGTAGCTAATGGGTGTAGTTATTGTGGTTGAAAAATGAGTGTAATAAGTGTATGTATGAATCCGAGCTCTGTCCAAACACATTTGTGCACATATAACGTAGTTATGTTGGTATGCATAAGGATGATGATTAGTAATGAAAATTTTATGATCGGAACAAATAATTTCAACAGAAACTTCCAAAGGGCTTTATTTAAAGTAGTATTTAAGTTTGGTTCGTTACAGATTATTCCTCTTTTAGGTAATTATGAATAAAGTCTCAAATGGATAATGGTTAAATTTTGAAGTAAACTTTTTCAAAAAAGATTCTTGGATTTTCTTCTTCTCATATTCCAAGAAAATCGGCTTTATTGATCGGAAAAGATGGTATTATGAGGACCAAAGTTTGACGAACAAGAAGAGAAGTCAATAATTGCCATCCATGAGATGAGAGATCAAAACAATATTTTTGTAACTTCGAAGGAATTCTTTTCGTTTTGCAACTAGCTTAACATGCAATTGTTGTTGTTAAGAGTGATCAGGACGGCGAAATTGAAATTCATTTTATTATTTTGATCCCAATAAAAACTAAGAATTATTTGCTTTTTAAAGCAAGTTTTTGTTTTATATTGCTAGTGCAGGCTTGCATACGTATGTAGTGCATAGAAAGTTGATTCGGAAATATATGCTCTTGGGCGCTATCATTTTGGATCAGTCCGTCTATTCAGCTACCATTTTTTAAAATCATTATTACGTTCTCCGAACGTTATTCAAAAAAAATTTCAAATCAGGTTCTTATTAAACTCGTCAAATAAAGTTCGAAAATTCGAAATTTCCAAAATCTTAACTTAGGTCTTACACTTACACTGTGCTTAATAAATTAGATATCGTTTTCCAATTAAACTGTGGCTAATTCGGGATACGAAGTAGCATGTTTGTTTTGCATGATTATTTTCAGCCACATCTTACAAAAGTATAGCTAAAGTATCCCAAAATTCATGTAAATTTGAATTTTGCGTCATTTGTGCGGTAAAGTGCTGCCAACGGAAGCAAAAAAACAGCTGACAATTCAAAATTATTAAAAATGGAGCGTTCCACGAAAGGTTAATGCGTTTTCACTATCGATGAATATTTTAAAAATAAAGAATGGTTGCAGCTAAAATTCGACAAAATCGTCTTCAACGATGAAACTAATTTTCATTTTGATAGCTTCTGCGAATCGATAGAATTGTCGCATTTGGGATCCAAAAATTTTTCGAGTAATTATTGTCCACACATTCCTCTTTGAATGTGCGACTGATCAGGCAATAACAGTTAGTGACGCACAATAATCAGCTTGTTTTGTTATGCTTAGACTTCAAAATATGTGATTTGAAAAAGATGGTGTCACATGCCGTATAGCCTAAGAAACAATTCATTCAAAATTTGTTTGAATTTTCTGAACTCCTGCTTGCATTGCTCATAGAAAATTTCTACGGGTACCTCTAGTTCAACTTATACTTTAAAGTGTCATAAACAAGATAAGATTCTATGCGGTCATGCTTATAACTTCGTACTTGTTAGTGATTTTAGACATGACAATATCTAATATTCTACTCCTTCTCATAGAAAATTGATTGCACAAAGATCCGAAACTAATGTTAAGATATACACACACACGCGAACATAATACGTGATATATATCATGTTCATCTATTGAAGAAATCTTCATTATTAATTGTCACACCTAGTACGAAAAGCTGCGTTGAACATATTTGTTGTTTGAATTTCATTAAATTGACGTGTGCCAACATTATTAATTTGACACTTGTGCCTGTGCCATAATAATGATATAATATTATGATTTATGTAGATACGTGTGCTTGCGCACTGGCTCTTGCATTTTTTATCTGCTTTGAGTTTATTCGAGCAGATGTGTATGTTTGTGTGTGTGTGTGTGTGTGTATTTGTGTAATATCTCTTGGCACAAGAGATATTAAATTGCCTACATGTAGAGCCGGATGGATGTATATGTATACATGTGTTCGTTTGTTAAGATGTCATTAAAGTATATTTACAGATGCAACTTCACATAACAATTACAATAACAGCAGTGGCAACACCAACAGCAACAATAACAATAACAATGGAGCGATCTACTTTTGTATTTCAATTTTTGAATACTTTATTCAGTGATTGGAGGGTAAGGTGTAAGGTGTAAGGGTACTGGGATTAAGTTCGACTGGATGGTTGGCTTGGTTGACTGGCTGATTGCATGAGTGACATGACATTTTCCCAAAAAGCAAATCCTGTACTCGACAAGCTGTCATTCAAATGTCAAATAATAAATGACTGCTTTTATGTACACATACGCGTGCACTTGCACGTCATATACGTATACATAAATGCATATATCCATGTACATGTATATGTAAATGCAAAGAATGTAAATGGCCGTATATTCCATACTTTCATGTAAGGATTATTATAAGAAGTTTGTTGTAACTGTATAAGTTTTTGCTCTTGGAAGGCTTTCTTTTTTTCTTTGTATTGTAGTGAAATTTTTATTGATTTCGTTTTTAGCGTTTTATTCTCTCGGTGCATATGTATTCCTTTCAAACCTATTATAAGAAAAGTTAAATAATTGCGAGCAATTGTGCGATTGTGTCTGTGTAACTATTTCCAATTATCTTGTTTTTTTTTTTTTATTATCGGACAATTTTTCATATGTGCAATTTTTTATTTTTTATTTTTTTTTCAACTACAGATAATATCAGTAAACGTCAAAGAAGACAGACGGTTTCCGTCAGAATGCTCTCAATTACTTTTATTGGACGAAATACAAAGTTTAATAACCGGTCATTAAGAATGAAATTCGAAAAGATTGCACGATCGGTTTTAATATTATGCGGTCAAGAATTTTTGTTTAAATCTCTTGCCAAATTTACACAGCAATTAAGGATTTTTTATGTGTTCAGATATACCGAAGACGAATTTCGTCGTAAAAGAAATGGAATTAACATCTGAGTACTTTTTTCGGTATTTGTGTGTTTCTTGATCATTCCACTAACAAAAAGTAATACAAATACGCTTTAGTGAAGAATTTTACACGCACGATGTAACTGAATTTACAATTCATAGCGAAAATTTAAGAAATAATTTTAAAATAATTTCTTCCGAAGTCTCTCTTCGTTTAATTGTTTTTACTATTGAGAACGTTATTAATCATAATTTTGCTTTGGTACACAAATTATTGAAAATGTAATGTTATGTATCCAAAAGAAGAAAATTATTGCAAAAATCTAGACTTGATTTGTTTTTTATATATTTGCTTTCACTCGGCTTTAAATGACTTAAAAAAAAAAACAGTTTATTAGTTATTGTTGAACAGAATCTGGACATTACCACGTAAGTTAAACTTTTTGTACATTCTGCAGTAATGCTGCGAGACTATTTATCCAAATAATTACATTTAATGTTTCGAAAATAAAGGCAGGGAAGGGAAAGTTTTTATAAATCTTCATTTAACTGCCAACAAAGAATAATAGAAGAAAACATCGATCAGGTTCTTCGAAACTTCGATAGGTTTCAAATTATTGATAAAAATGTTTTCATACTTCTGTATGTGGGCGCAAGGTTAAATTCTTTTTTTCTTCACATTGTCCAAAAAAAAAGGAAAGAAAAGAAATAAAAAAATACAAGTTTCATAAAATATAAGGATTTTAATGTATAAATAACGTACCATGCATATAACATAAGTATGCAGAGCGTAATGTGCACTTATAAAAGTAAACAAAACAAAGGAAAAAACAAAACAATTGGGGCACACTTCTGAAAATGCTGCGTATGCCTTAAGTATTGAACTGCAATAGAGCCCTTACCAAACATTTAATTGTTTACATTATGAATTTTGTTAGAGTAAGCATTTTGTGAATATTTTATATTTTGTTAAATGAACTTAAGAAAATTAGTATATAAGAGGGACACTTTCTGCAAGAAAATCAATTGTGATGCATGAATGAAGCAGAGTATATGTTGGCATTAATATAATTCTAGTCATTTCAATTCAATCTTAGGGGCGGTCTTAGCTGAGTAAATCTTAAGTATATTAAGAATGGTTGTCTTTGCGGGAACAACCAACCAGTATAGAATAAAACTCTCTCTGCTTTGACTACATCATTCTTTGACATTGTAAATGTCCGATTGAGATTGAGTATATATATGTGGGTGATTCACTCACATTCTTTTGCGGCGGTCGCGATAAAATTTAAATAAAATGATTAACAAGCCGATATTCACTTTTATATGACTTTCGTTCGATGAACAAAATTTTTTGTTGCTTTTGAAAAAAAATCTCGTTAAAACTAGGTTTAAGGAAGAAGAAGATAATGCGTAGGGTATATTGCTAGCTGTTAGCTAATTTGGATATTCGGTTTAAGATGAGATATTAAGAATCGTAACACCAGAGCATTCAATATAAGACAGTGACCAGAGAAAAAGTATAAAAAGTACTGATTAAGCGATTAATAAAATCTCGCTATTTTAAATGATTTTCAATAGCAAATGAAAAAGCTCTGACTATGCTGTCGAAGGGTCTTTAGTAAATACTGAGAACTCTATCTCTTAACAATGAAAGAAAACGAAACAGAATAGTTTTAATTCTTTTCCTAATCAATTAATCTCACGCTGACAAAAATATTCTATTAATTTCGTGTTTTCGATGTTCCAAATTCTGCAGGACTATCATTTCGATTTCTTCCCAACCCTGAAGGATGCGTGTATACTAGAATAGTCCTTCGGTTAGTCATTTTTTCTTCCAATGTCCGACCGTGGTACGCCGTTGAAAAATTCATGGTTTCAAAAGGAGGAATAAAAATCTAAAATACGAATCGAATTTGAAAGTGGGTGAGGTCACTTTTAATTTCTTTTTATGTTTTCGCTTTGAGATGATGGGCATTATTTTCTTAGTCTAGTGTTCGATTTCTATCATTAGTGAAGATAGAGTACAATGGAATATAAATGAGAATAAGAGAGTTTAGGTCCAAAAGAGGGGAATGTATTGGAATCCTAGAAATAGAGGAAAAATTTGTTCGCACTGTATATTATTTATTCTTCTTTCGTTTCGGTTACAAAGTTGGTTTAATTGTCGAATACATATTCGTGACCATTCATATCCTTCAACGTGTTTGTCCATCTATTAAAATGGAGGTAACGGTCTTAAAGCTTGGTCCAGAAAAACAAATGTTCCTTTGTAACACTTAGAGTTTCTGCTGCGTGAGTCACGCATGTATAAAACGCAAAGAAAATTATTCTTTATCGTTGTTGTCGTTAAAAATGGATGCGCTCTGTTTACGAATTTGTGCTTAGGGGTTGGGGATATGCTTCGCGTTACTCCACGTTTATTATTTATTTTTTCTTTTTTCGACAAATTTATGTATAATTGAATAATTCATAGAAATTTATTTTTTGAATAAGAAAAAGTTACTCTACAAGATATGTTCCTCACTTTTTCGTTAAAAGGTTCTCATGTTCCAAATAATTCCCCTTGAAGCTCACCAATACCTGCGTATGAAAACTGTTTACTGGAAAATGTTTTTGCCATTTCGTGTAATTTAAAAAGAAAGAAATTTTCTTTTTATTTTCATAGACAAGTTTTCCTTCATAAAAAACTACAAAAAGTTTTTTTAACAAGTTTTGTTTTTTATTTTTATTTCATCAGAAAAGAAAATTTGTTAAGATTCTTTTCATTGTTTTCAGTCAAAAGATAAGAGAGTTCTTAAGTTATCCTCAAACTAATAACAAGGAAGTATGAGAGCAAAATTTTGAGCGGACGATAAATAATATTTTTAAAACAGGACAAGTCAATGTAGCGATTTCAAAAGGAAGGATCTTTTTGAAAATTTATTCTTGAGCAGGACAACTGTTTTATTAGAATATTCTTTACGACTTACTTCATACGAGTGCTTTTTACAACATCAAGTAGCGTAAGGTAGCACTTGGAAAACTAGGATAAATCCATCTTAGTCAAGTTTCTATTTAGAAAATTTAGTACAAAAATTGGTAAAACAAACGTGACTTTTCACAACAGATCGAAGTGTTGAAAAATCAAAATATCTCCTCAAAGATTCAATAACGATTTTTCGGTACAAATCGTTGTTGATTGGAAAAGGTTGATTATCGATCAAACTCTCAAACAATTTTTTAGTTCTGTTTAGTTCTGTTTTTATTTCCTTTACAATATATACAGCTTGGAATAAATTCTTTTTATTTTCATTTCAAAGAAAACTCCTATATAGCTATCATAAGCATGACATCCCGTTTGGCCGATTTGGTCTATTTTCAAGACCAATCTCCCTGCAAGGGATACCAATCTTTTTGCTGACTTCGAAGTCGATGTCTTAATTTTTGCTACTAGAGATATTACGCAGGCTGACAGATAGACAGACGAACATGCTTAAATCGATTCTAAATTTTATATTTATCAAGGACATATATACTTTTTGGGATTTCTTATGCTGCCTTCTGGGTCATACAAACACATTGACAGAATGCATGTACCCTCACCCTTCGCTGATGGGTATCATATGAAGAGAAAAAGAGCTAATAGTGGACCGGCCAACAACTCTATTAGCTGGCTAGTTACTTAAAAGCTGTTTTTGTGTACAACGGTCAGTGAATCCACAATAAATCCTCTGTTCGTAATTAAAGGAAACCTTAAGCTTTACAAATGCGAACGTTTTTTTGTTTTGCCCATGAGTACCAGTTGAGTAAAGCTTGTCGTTCGAAACATTTTAAATATTTTTGTAACTATAGTGTTTTTTAATTTAAATCGGCTTAAACAAAATTGATTCGGCTTAAGAGGAAGAATTTGCCGCAAAAATTTATTTTACAACGATTTAATGACTGCGTAAATAATCATTTATTTTTGTTAGTTTATCTAAAGTTACGTTATTCGTTATTTCGTTTTTGGTTCTCTGAGGTTTTGTTTTGCTTTTTTTTCTGCTTCTGCTTACATTGTATTTGCGTAAGTTTGCTTTTTGTTTGATTGGGTTTGTTTTTTCAAGTTTATTGACACAGAAAATGTGCATATTTTGGTTTACGGAGGCTATGACTGGTATGTTAGTTGGTTGAATATGTATATATTACGTTACATTACATAACAGAGAGTGTTAAACAAACCAATATTATTGCCTTCACTGGAACACATACACAAACATGAGCAATAAATGCATATATGCGATGCATTGAATTCCATTTCAGGCAAAGCAAATGCTTTGCGTGTTCACATGCACGCGCAGACACGCAACACACGCAAATACACACACACAACACACACACTACACATACACCCACACGACAAGCATACGCGTATACAAGAGGGTTGCTTATATACAAGCATACGTACCTATATTAAATTGTAAAGTGATGTAATACAATTTTTTTTTTTTGCTGATTTGTTGTGTATTGTATTGTATTGAATGTTAAATAAACGAATAAATGCGATGGCATTGTTAAGAGTTGCTCTGCTTTGTGTATGCTTTTTTTGTCATGTATAATGCTTTCGTAATATATTTTTTGGCGAAGCGCGTTGCGGAGTTATGCTGATGACGATGGAAATGCTGCTTTTACTGCAGCAGCTACTGAGATAATGTTTAATGTGTATGCAAGGATGTATGCATTTATAACTCAGGACCTACATTATGTTGTCATAACGCTGCTGTTGTGTACTTATGGTTTTACATATGTATGTGAACATTTACGAATATATGTAATAGTATTTGTATGCATGTATATTATAGCTGCGGTTATATTGGTGTCTCGTTGGCTTTTGTGGGTTTGTGTTGGCGTGAAACTTTTATATTTATATGTGTACACACTCTATGTATATGCATTGGAAAAAAATAAGAGCATTGCGATGGTCAAACATGCTTTAAAGTACATACATAAGTATAGGTACAGACGCATACACATACATACATACAAACAAATGCACATACATGTTTATATGTATATACATATGTATACAAACACATCTATATATACATATATATATATATATATATATATTTATATGTATGTATATACACACATTTGCAAAATGCCAACCATTCAACCGAAAATAAAACAGCCAAATAACACTTACAGCAAACATAACAACAGCAACAACAATTATACTGAACACATAGTAACAATAATTTAAAAACCATCATTAACCGAAAAAGCAGTTTCATACGAAATAGAGCAAAATTCGATTTCTTGAAGTCCTTAAACTATTTTTTCTTTTTTAGTAATAATGATTTACATGGCTTTGAAATACGCGAACCAAAGAGAAAAAAATGCGAAAATTTTTGTGAATTAATGAAAATTTGTAATTAAAGAGAAGTGTGTCAAAAGTAATAAAAATTTATAGGAAAATGTATACATTTAGTTAGAAATGTGGTAAAAAACCAAAAAAAAAACGTATTTATTTGCATTTGAACAGTTCATGTGTTTCTGTGCAACTTACTGTTATTTCATAGATTTTATTAGTTTTGCTGGAGGTTTTAATACTTTTGGAATTTCCGTTAGCCGGCTGTTATAACATTTTCAAATACAGTTACATACATATGCAGAGTTTTTGTTATGGCGTAGTTGTCGTTTGGTTGGTTGGTTGGTTCGTGGATGTTTTTTTTTTTCAAAATTTAGGTGAAGGTTTATTGTTTTCATTATGTTCAATCGTTGTCATCGCGTTGCCAACATTAACAACAAGCAAGTACATGTAGAAGCATACATACACACATACAAACAGTAAATTGTATACGAGAGTAATGCAGACACATGTCAACATATTTTTATTTATTTATTCATTTTTTCATGTGTGTTAGTGTGATTGATTGTTGTGTTGTTTTCAATAACATTTGCCATTTATATTGGTTATTTTGTTGTTGTAGTTATTGATTCATTTCATGTATTTTTTTTTATTTTTATTTTTTTTAATTCAAGTTGGAAAGAAGATATAAAAAAAGGGAAAGAGAAAGAAAGACAAGTAAAAATAATTATAAAAGAATTTGACTATGGGTGATATTTAAAAAATGCAGAATGAAGAAAAATGTATAAGAAAAAAATTTAGCCATGATACTAATCTATGATACCTGTCACCTCAAGCAATTTTAGTTTATTATTAACGTGAGAAAGTAGTTTTAATCAGACCTATATCAAACAAAGAAATTCTAAATTTTAGTTAACAAGAAAATATTTTCGAGAAATTTTCATGTCTTCTCTCTCTCTCTCTCTCTCTCTCTCTCTTTCTCTCTCTGCAGCTTTTAAATGTTGTATGACTAGCCCTTGAATAAATATCTCAGCCATCTTTTGTAAGAGGATTGAAGAAAGGACTTAATAACCTTCAGAGGATTTCATTTTAGAGCAAAAATTATCGCTTTTCCCGAAATGGTGTTTAGCGGTATTAGCTTCTAGCAGGAGAAAATCAGTTAAGTCATGTATTGTTCGATCATATTAGTTGAAATGAAAATTCTTGCGCGCTCTTTTCTTTTTCTTGAAATCCTTTTTGTTTTACGAAATCGTATATAGAGGCAGGCTCGGTGATGATTACTTTTTTTCTCGGATTCATTTATTTTATTAAGAACAATTTTATTTGTAGCTGCCTTGAGAATTTATAGGAAGTATTACACATACTTGTAGCAAAAACTATACACCAACCTCTACATCATCTTCTAAGGTAACAAATGCCATCAAGTGTAAATTAACCTACAAATAATAAATACTGAAATTAGATAGAGTTTGGAAACTAAACAAAAAGGGAAATGAGAAACTGAATGATAACAGAAATAGTCAGACTTCAGACATTTCCATATAATTTTAATTGTAAGAACACTATTACGCCAATTATATTGAATCAGTTTAGACACTGTTTCGTGCATAAGTTCTAATAATTTGAAGGAGTGCAAGAACAAGGTTAGTGAAGATCTGGATTGATTTCTTAACTAGTATTGAAAGAAGTTGATATATTGATCATGTATTTTCATTAAAATTGTGTTATTTGTATTAAAAGGTCCCAGTGTAAGCGAAAAAGCCACCTTACGATACTATAATGCGCTCATAATTTAAGACTTTTTTAAACTGAACAAATTATTTTGCTTGTTCTTTTACATCGTCTATTGCATCGTCATATATTAGCGCTTTTCTATAATAACACCAAACACCTAAGAAGTTTATCTTCGCCTTGTGGAAGGGCTTAGATAATCATAATATAAGGTAAATACAAGAAAACGTGATTTTTTTTCTCTACCACGTGTTTTATACGAGGCTGAATATTTGCGTAATTTTAATAAATATTTATGGCAAATTCTATATAAATCTTTGTTGCAAATGATGAATTCTTAATGACGAAAATTCCCAAAATTGCTTGAACAAATTTCTGTGTTCAAATAAAACACTCAAGTTAAGGTAAGAGTTTACGTCATTTCTGCTGTGATCTTCTATCCTAGCATTTGCTACCTGATGGCTGCTGACGGTGAGTGAGTAGTTAGACAAGTCAACATGTCTCAAGAATATAAATTTCAATCTCTCACGCGTATTTGTGGTCATTACCATGACAAAGTTCATAGTTTCATACATTCTCTGCTGGGGAGTAAAATTAATAATTTTACGAAAACGGAATAGACTTTAAATTTCAAAATAACATACAAATATGAAATATTTTTGCGAAATAATTTAAAAACTAGTAACGGGGATTATATAATTAACGTTTTAAATTAAATAAAATTATAAACAAAATGTAAAATTATTTGTAAATTACGACTACAACACGTCCGTTTAGAATTATGTTTGCGACACATTTTTAAAAAAAATATTCGTTTCAATAATGAGTGACAAAATTGGTAACGGCCATCTTCCAAAAGAGAATTTTCAAAAAGTCAACAAAATCCATTAGGGGGCCAGCAAGTAACATTTCAATATAATACATCTAAGGATTGTCTTCAAATTCAAAGAAGACTTTCATATTTGCTTGCTGTTGCAATTTTAATGAGAGAATTTTTCACAAATACGGAGTTGAGCATAATCTGTTTATCTACCAAGACTAAGTGGATATCAAAAAACCTTTCAGTTATTAATATTGTCATGTAGTTTGCTTCCATTAATTTATAAACAAAATTAGTTAATATTTTTTGCTTTTACGGTATCTATCTATACCTAGAAAACCCTTGTGTCGTTGAGTTTTCGTGGATGTTTTAAAATTAATGTTCATACATTTAAATGAGTTACTTTGCAATTAAGTTAAATTGCTTCATAAATTTTATGTATGACACATACAAACACACAGCTATGCATGCATAAGCAAATTTACATGCTGACAAACTGTTTGGTTGTTTGCATAACGCCTAAGCGAACGTGTACATATTTACATTTTTAAAGAACATAATCTAAAAATCTACAAGGGAAGACAATCTCATGGAATGACGAAGAAAATATTGAAAATAAAAGCAAAAGAGCAGAGGGTTTAAGCTAAAAGAGAACATTGTGAAAACCCTCTGTATGTCTTAAGAGAAATAAACACACACACGTATATATATATATATATATATATATTTACGTATATATACAGTTTAATGTTAATTGCAAATTAATGTTATAAACAGAAGATGAAAATTCTACAAGGAAAGTATAGAACATTAAAGGATTGGATTAAAATGTTTCTGTCGCTAGTTATGTATGGCTCACAAGAAACACCTCTGGTGCATATAGGTGAAAGCAGAATATCTTAAAGATATTTTACAAACTTTTTAGGTGCTAATTACTATTAGCTTAGAGATAATTTTTGTAAAAAACCTTTTAAAGTATACCAAGTCATTTTAATAAGATTTGCTAACACATGTATCTCAACAGCCACCTATGACGCATGATATCATAATTTTTATACACACACTATGACTACTCAGATTTACGTCACAACATTTGAGTGTTACTATCATGTAAAAGAATATTGTGTTAAATTTTTGCCGGCAACTTTTGTAGAAAACAGGTAGTTAGGATTTATTCAGGCTATTGTTTATTTTTGTTTCAAAATATCGGAGAAAGTAAATATGCTAAATATCTTAGTTCTTTGGTAAGTTTTTAATACTATGCATTCATTTCAATTCATTAAATACGTCTGCTTTTACTTAATTTCATGTTTAAAGAGACATTCTCCCCGTTTTTTTAATTCGTGTTTCCGCCCATTCTTATATTATCTTCCTTAGGCTAATTCAAAATTTATAGAAAAAGAATAATCCATCGTTGGACGTGAATACCGATTGCGAACACCGTAATGCGAAGCGGCAGCCTTCCGATTAACCAGCATTATTGATCAGTGATCGGAAAGTCTGTAATTCGTAATTATGTTAGATGTTAGACTACGTTGGCATGAGTAGATCAATTTCTGTAAATTTCAATTTTCTGTACATAATTTAATACAGAAATGCTATAAGAGTAGTTCCAGAAGCAATCCAGCTAACAAAGAAATCTTAAAAGATTTTAAGAAAAATGTTTAATTCCAACAAAATCTTCTCTTTATTCAACACGTTTTTCCAGTGCTATTCTACATCTTCGATGCCTTAGACAGTCGGTTTGTAGCGAGCGCATTCTGTTTATAGTGAATATAGCTATCGATCCCATAGTCTACTTCTTTTCACCTTTTGCCATCGACCCATATTTCCAAGCTTGGGAAGAGAAAATAATCCTATGCGCCTTAAGTGATGAATAGTGTGCGTACGGAAGCAATTCAAACTTTGAGCTTCTAAAATTGACCATCGCCATAATAGCTAAAAAGCTGTTTGTGATTTATTGTGAACGATGTCTAAATTTTCAGTCAGCTGCCATGAACAACACTTTTTGAAATGGCTACCATTTCTGATAATTTTCAATGTTTCAATCGATGGTTCTTCTATACTGTTTTGTTAAATTTTATTTTTCTAAAGTAATCGCTTATTGGACTGGTCACTGCAATGATCGTCTTACCGGTACGATATTAATTGGTCTGAGATGTTTCAAACGTAAGCAGAGTATCGCATAACAACGACCAATTTTACAGAGAACGCTTGCTATTGGTGACTGTTAGACGAATATTAAATAACGTAATGCATTGAAACTTGACACTTGAATTTAAAAAGTTTGGCGAATTCGGCCATAGTCATTATTTTTGAAACCTGTAAGGTTTAATTATTTCTACAATCAAGAATAACCCCCTTTACTTAGCATCCAACGCGGAATTTCACTTGATGCTGTTGAACCTGATAGTAAAATAATAATCTTGTCAACCAACAATACGCCTGGAGTATTGAAAAATTCTAATTAATTTTCAAAAATTGAAGATTTAGTTAAAAAACAGATTGAGGCCATTAACACTCTTATCAATATAATATGGAATGGCAATGGGCTTTTCAATCACATCCGTGGAGTTGAAATTTTCGTACATCAAAATTTTATCGACTCAGTGAGTCATTTTACGAGTCATTCTCATTTCAAAATCAATAGATATTATTTAATAATACCTTGATGATAGCGTTCATGGCTGGACCCGAAATTCTAGTGAAATCTAATGTTGGACACAAAATTTCGAACATCGTTAGAAAATGATCTTTGTAAGCCTCTTGTGTTAATGTGAACTGCGACAGTTTCGATATTTCAATTGCGTTATTTCCCTCTACGTTATTCTATAGCATGCAATGATTATAATGAATTCCTTAGGTAAGCTAAACATCAATGGTGGGGATATAGACTAGCGAATGGAAGGAAGTTGTACAAATCCACTCGCAATAATAAGTATATGTTTTGTCAACTAGTAGACCCACATACTGGCGAACTGATCAGACGAGAAATCCTGGTGCGTTGAATTTCGACGTTTACTCTGGTGTTCCCAATAATTTACTTTTTATTTGCAATAGTGACGACCTCACGGAGTTATAATGCAAAAGTTATAAAGTTATATAGAATCATATCGTAAAACTCATATTGATAACAATCTGTACTTTGATATAAGCTTCGAAGGTTCTTTTGAAATTGATGTTCCGGTAGAAGGTTTTACGAGTCTATTACACTAAGCTAGTCTTTTGCTAATTCAGAGATATTTTGTTGAGCCTAGATACAATACAAATGTTCTAGACAGCCTATGGATTGGTCTACTAGACGCATAATCGTCGTTGAAGTGAAAGAAGAAGTTGATAAATCAAACATTAAAAAAAAATCTCCTTCTAAAAAATCTTTCTTCAACACGTCTTCTTAAACTGAGTAATCATGTAAATCCTTTATATATATAGCAATACATCTTTCAAACGAATCCATGGAATCCATTTACTGGCTAATTATTTGATGTATCTTCTTATTTTATAACGGTCATTTTAATTCATTCACATACATTATATCTGTAATTTCATATTGTCCCCACTGGGGAACACTCATTTCTCTTATTTTTCTCACCTTTTCATAGCATTTATTTATTATCTTTGCGACAGATAGGAAATTAATGCTATAAATAAAAATATAAAATATATTCTTTTCTTTTCAATTTTAACTACTTTAAGATGCGTTGAGAAGATACAGAACAAGTTTGTTCGATAAATGAATTAGCAGACTTATTACATCATTGCTCCTTAATAACGAGTACAAATAGGTAAAGGTTACTACGATTTTAAGAATTCTGATAAACAAGACAGGAGGGTTGATATAATTAGACAAATAGAATTAGAAAAAAATTAGGCTTATTAAGTACCGCTAAGTATGTATAAGATTTGTGTTATGAATTCATGTCAATTGAAAATGAAAAAGAAAAACAGAGGCTGTTTAATGTCTTTCTCTGGAATTTGTTATGAAAAAATAGTTTTCTAGTATAATAATAATTAATAGTTTTCACATTCATGTATTTCTCATAAGTTATTTATATTTCGCTTAATATAAAACAATACAAAAGTTTGCAATAAATTGAGTTCGATCCTTAAAAACTCACATAAAGGATATCTAAGTGACAGAAATAAGTTTTTCATTACTTTTTTTCTTTTCTTCTTATTTCTATTCTGTTTGCATATATACATAAGTGAGATGCACCGACAGGAAAGTGCCATGGAAAGGAATGATAAAAGTTTTTCACTTGCTAGCATTAGGATTCGCTGTTCTGGTTTTTGTACACACATTTTCAAACGGCGATATCTGCTATAAACTATAAAACACAGCGAATTTAAAGATTTCCATATAAAGACCAAATAAATGATAATTATTCATAAAGAAATATTATAGAAAAAACATATTACATCATTCCATCATCATAATGAAAGGGTCTGAAGGGAAAAATCACATTCCAGTTCTCTGCCTACACGCTTAACAAATTTTCATAGATTTTTCTTAAAAATTTATAAATAAAAGTTTTTTATTTTTTTTGTTTTAATATTCATGCATTCTTAATAAATACAGCACAATTTCTAGCATTTCTCCCTTCGTTGTTTCTTCACGAATTCGTTATAATAATTTTTCGTTCTTTCTTCGGTTACTTACTGCAAAATTTATGCACAGATACGATAAGTATATGAAACTTTTCCTCTATACCATTTGTTTTGAATTGTTGCAACATGTGCTGTCAGTCATTCTTTCCATTTCAAAAAGGGATTATTAAACTTTTACCCCTTAGTCTCAAATAGTTAAAGCACATGAAATTGTTTAAAATAAAAAATAAACTAGAACACAACTAGAAAAATATAAAATGAATACTTAAGGGCCTTTCAATAAAGAAACATAATATAACGTTTGCACGAATTTTCGTTAATTTTTTTTGTACAACGTACTCATCAAATATTTAAAGCTTTTCAATGGGGAAGCAAATAAAATGAAATGAGATTTCGGAAAGATGGTAATCATCAATCAATCACTGAATGAATGTAATGAGTTCGTATGTATATAGAATTTCCGCTTCTTATGAAAATTTTTGTTGTGTTAAATAGTTTCTTTTGAAATTGTTAGGAAATTTTGAAAGGAAAATTATTGGAAGGATTTTAGGGAAAAACGGTAGGAATTAGGATAAATGAGGTCAATTATGAGAAGAAATTTTACCATGATTACAGCGCCACCCGCTATTATAACACGGGCCGTATGGGAGACTTGTCCCTCACCGTTGCGTGCAATGCAAGTGTATTCTCCGATGTCCTCATGCCTAATAGTGGAGATCCGTAACTCGGTGCCATCATTAAAGATGCCAACAGTAGGCGATGGATCAACGGGATTAGCATCTTTGTACCATAGAATTTCGGGTGTGGGTGTGCCATCTGCTTGGCAATTTAATATAATTGAATCACCTATAAATAGTAAGAAATAAATATCAAAATTATTATATGAAAAAAAATTATTTAACAAATATTCAAAAATATTCAAAGAACGCTAGCTCATATTTCTATTCAATTGCTTTTCACATTTAGTGCAATTTAGCAACATTGTTTATTGGACATTTAACAATTTTTTAACTGTTTTCCATAGGAAAAATATATAAATAAATAAAATAAAATAAAGCTGCATTTTTTTTTCTAAGTATTAAATTATGAAAGCATGGAACCTCCTTACTCTATAACATTCTTTTATGATGGCTTATGGCTTTACAGCTTGGTTTTCAAAAAAAAGATCTATGAATAAAAAATAATCTTTACTTTATACTTTTTCATCTTTTTAAGAATTATTTTCTATCATCGGAAATCGAATATGAAAAATGCTCTTGATTGCGCCAGATTTTGCAAAGTATTTTCTTACAAAAGGTCCAAGTCTAAGATTTTGAGTTTAGCTTCGATTAAAATTACTTGTTTTTAAGACACTATCCGAATATTTGAGTTCGAAATAATTAGATAATCTAGTTATGCAAGCAACTTCTGTACTGTTACACTGCTATAGCTGCTAAACAAGTTTTTCTTTCTTTTTTTCTTCTCATCCTCTTTAGAAAGAAATTTGACGAAAATTTAATAATTCGAAACAAGAAAAATTCTTTTGAGTATTTAATAATATTGCATATAAACGAGCCGTTTATGCTTATTTCAAAGACTGTTATACCGCCAGGTGGTCTAGGATAGCAAACAGCCAGAGATGATATATATTTTCATTAAAGTTAATATATATTTGCAAAAAAGAGATATTCAACATGCATTACAATCAAAATGTGAATATTTTTATATTTCCCTCTATAGTATATAGTACATAAGGCTTGTGCGGATACACACGACACATCAAGCTACTTGATTTAAGATAATTTCCTAAATCAGTTAAAGTCTATCTGTTCAAATTAACACCTCAGGTTCATTCATTAATTTTTTAATTCAACCGGATGATTTACACATTCATTCGCCTATATATTCCCCTATTTGGAGAAACTCGTTACATAACAAAAAAGTAATCGGTTGCCACACTAAAGGAATTTAGAAAACAAAGGACAATTTTTGAAGGCCTCATATGAAAACATTCTTTAATCTCAGGTATTTCATGACGAATATATGTAAAGAGCATTAAGTTTAACAAAATATTTACTTCATTAAGAGAGTTCACCGTTTGGACCGCTTTCTCAAAAAAAAAGGCTTTTCAAAAAGGTGTTTTTAACTGATAAAATTCTTAATAATAATACTTATAAATTCTTAACTTTCAAATTGTAGTAAGATGAATGTGCATAGAGAATTCGTAACGATTGATCCTGCCCGTCTGTAACGTTTTATATTGTTTTCATAAAATTTTTTACATAAGAAAATCAAGCTTTGAAGTTTTCGCACCGCAATTTATGCGATTCTATAGACACTCGCTTCTTATACAATCACAGTGGGTATTTGCAGAATTCAAGCTGAGGGAATATAGTTGTGTGTATGCATTCTCATCGCTCCTCGCCAAAGGTTCCTTCCGGCTGTTTATTTTTTTTTTTTGATTTTTTCTTTCTTATTCAATTTTTTATAAAGTTTTCTTTTCTTTTCTCTCTCTTTTCCTATATTTTTTTTTGTCGTAAATTTATTTTCACAGCACATGAAGTCTTTTGTAGTTATGCACAGCTTCTCAGAACAATCAAGTGAATAAATAACTTCAAAACACTCGTCTGTGTGCGCTGATACGAACGTGCGTGTCTATGTTTGTACGTGCACTTTACATTTGTTAACATTTTGAGCTTTTATTCTTTTTAAACGAGACTCCCAGAGCGTTGGCTAAACTAAAACCTAAGACGCTTTTTTCATCTTCTTTTTATATCCACTACCGAAGGCTGGAGATATATTTATTTTGTCATTTTATTTGCAACACTTAGAGCGAAGTTTCAGAGACCTCATAACATAATATAGTTGCTGATCAGGTTTAAATTCCGAATCGACTTAATCAAACATTCTCCTGATCGCAAAAATTAATCAAAACTCAAACTTGCAAAATGGAAGTTTTTTTACATATGCATACAGAACGCGTCTAGAGTATATCCTAAACTGTTGCCAAAATCAAAAAAGATTTTGCTACTCATAAACTACAATAAACACAATGGTAAAATGTATACATACATATATTCTACAGACGGTTTGTCGTACATGTAGAAAATTGGCTACGCCCACCTAATCTTATAAAATATTAAAATTTCATTTATCAAAATTGTGTAAGATCAAGAAAAATGTATTTGATAAAAACAAGATGCGGAATCCGTCTGTCCATCTGACCGCCTGCTTATCTGCGTAATGTCAAATTGTTCAAATTTGGCAAAAATCTTGAAAGCAGATTGATACTAAAAAGTTTTTAAATCGGTCGAAATTTACGCATACAATATCTCTTCTTTCTGGCCTGTTAACTCATTACTTATAAACGGCAATAAGTACGCAATAAAAACTTCTATATGTATCTTATAAAAATATGGCAAAAACCAGTCGAAGCCATTAAATGTTGTAAAGTATCAAAAATAAGTTCTTTTTCGAGTTTTTTTTAAGATGAAGATGCTGGGTAGGTAAGATTCGGTCACAACTCTATACCATTTTCTTATTTTTTTTTTTTTTTTCTATAAAATTTGGATGTATTTTTTTTCGCTTCAGCCGTTCTGAAATATTTTTGCATGAAGCTATGTTCCTATTTAACAGCTTACTAAAATTATTATATTTCTCGTTCGCTCGCCTCTGCGAAATCCTTATTGTGTGTTAAAGTTGTATTGTCGTTCGTTTAAATTTAGCATTGTTGGCATTGTGTTTATTTTTTCCCTTTTTCACCCTCTTAGCTTTGGCTGGGATATATTTAACCACAATTAACTCTAGTTTTGTTTGCAGTTTGTTTTTGCGGTCGACGCATACATATATGAAATGAAATTTTAATTTTTAAAGCACTAAATGAGTTATTTATTTTAAATATATCATAAGTCAATTTTCAAAAAAGAAAAAAAAAAAGAAATATATCGAAATAATGATAACATTAATATTGATTCTGAATTAAAAATATAAATAAATACATATTTTCTCTTTATTCTTAAATTATTTCAGGTCTTTAGTCTTGACATAGTCGATTCATTAACATTGAGATTAAGTTTAATGATAAATGTTCTTGGATGTCAAAATTTTGAAACCTCTTTTAGTTCTGGTATCTATTTTCGCTTAGGGCGCATTTTCTTTCAAGTTTCTTTGGTAGCTTTTAATGCACTTCCCTCTTTTTGTAAATAAGAAAATCGAAGCCGTCGAATATGCAGAGTTTTCCCTCCCTCACTTGAAGTGCACTTAGATTAGCTATACGCTACGTATTTCGATTAATATTTCCGTAGAACCTGGACATTAGTTATAGCGTTTACTTGAGGAACACGAGCAGAAAAAGAATATCGCAAAAAATTTGATTAAAATCAATTTATTGCTAGAAAATAATCCATAAACACAACCAGTTCTCAGTATTGTCACAAATTTTTATTATAAGTTTACACATATATATAGTAAACCCGATAATCATAACTTTAAGTGCTTTTTGTTAAACAAATTTTATTTATTTTTATGGCTTAAGTTTCATATTACAAAATTATTGAAAATCATCGAAATCTTTGAAATCTTTGCAGCGGTTAATGTATGTCAAAGACAAAGTCCTATCAAAGCAATAAAATTTGCTAAATCGGGGAAGTGTTAGTTGGTTTGACTAGTTCTGATCGATCATTAATGGCTACGAAAGATAAAACGATTGGAAATTTAGAAGCTAGCACTCAAAAATTATCGTTGAGTTTGATGCTGCTTTCCTAATATTCTACTTTATTTTAAGAATAAAAATACTTTAAGAATAAAAAGCGTAGAAGCGCCAGAAGCTTTAAGAGATATCAATTTTGTCCCAGCAAGCACACTGGTCGCAAGTGGCACGTCCGACTAAGAAGAATCTAAGGCTTTTGCACCATTTAAAATCATCAAAGTCGGTTTAGCCTAGTTCTTATCAACCTACAATAAAGATTGGGTCAACTGAAGACGATCGGACTACTTTGGAGATCATACATAACTTTTATGAAAAAACTGCTTTCATAAATCAGAAAGATTTTATTATTTTATTAATGTACACACATATATATGTGTATAAATATATATATATATATTTTAATAATAATTTTAATCATACAATCCATTTTTATATACAGCAGCGCAATTGGAATTAACTCGAAGTATTTTTGTTATTATACATAAAGAGGTTTTAATTATGATAAGTAGTCTAATGCATTGACTTTTAACATGAAAAGTTTATTAGAAAAAATGAATTTTTAATTTATTTATTATATAATATTTTTTAAAAAAATTTATGAAGCTTTTAAAATATACGATAATTTTTTCCCTCATTTTTAAAATTTTTTATTATAACTTAAAAAATGCAAACAACTTTTTCCTATTCAAAGCATAAATTCGCAGCAAATGTGTTCACTATTCTCTTTATAGAGATTTTGTGACTCTTTTATATTTAACACTTCGTTCACAGCATAAAGTTAATGACCGTATCAATCAAACTTGCGAATATAGTTTACTTTTCATAAAAACTTCATCCCTGTTATATATTCGTTTACTTTAAATTTATGATAAATAAATATCTATTAATAAAATCTGCAGAGCAAAAAGCATTGACAAGTATTTTTATTATTCATATTTCAAAGTGATAAATAAAATTTAACCTTTCAGGAGCAATATTACCTTGCAATTTTTGTCTCATATTATTTTTCCTTTTATTTTTTTTATTATATTAAACACTCCTTAACACTAGAATTGGCGTCATGCATGTATTTATAATATTTCTACAAAAATGACGAAATCTGACTCATTTTATTTGTGAGATTGCTACAGTCGTAAACATAATAATAGGAAGTTGAAATTTCGCACTTATATTCTTGGATGGAATGAAAAGATAAAGTTAAAAATTGAACATGATCTGCTTAGAGCAATGCTCACAATAGACAAGAAACTGAAGCAACCTCGAAAAGAACCGACAATTGTTTTTTATTGATTTTAATAGAGCATGCGTTTGTATGGTTCATATAGCTTTTCTATAGAATTCTTTGATGTCTTCAGATTTTCAGAATATTTCTAACATTTTTAACATTTTTCATGAAAAATTATGATAAACTTATATAAATGTTTGAGTCGGTTTTAATAGAGTCGTGTAAGATGTGCAAAGGCTTAGGCTTACGTTTAGCAGTAGTTTACATCATATGTTTTAAAGATATTTGAAAGTCGTCTGATACCACATTGTCATACTTTCTGCAGTGCCATCATTACGCGAGAGAATTTATATCTTCTAAGAGGTTACACATAAGCAGGAAATAATGTACTACTTCGTATCAATTAGCTTGAAAAATAATAAGAACCGAATAGCTGAAGATGATAAGAAAAGATATTCCGGCTGCCAGCATAATAGCTAGAATTTATTCTTAAAATTAAACTCTAAAGTTTTAACTATCAATAATGCGTTTGGACTTCGAGTAAAATTCAAAATTTAAGTGAAATTTATACTGTTTTTGTGTGAAAAAGATTGTATTCGAAACGAAAGCATCAATTCCAGCTTGATTAACCAAGTGAGAGATTCCGTATTAGAAAGCTCACTGAATAATTTAACATTTGTTTGTCAACGAGAGCTTAAAACACAAAACCTGTAAATATATTTATATTTTAAATCGGAAGATCACACTTACCTAAATTAACGTATATAATATCTTCGGGTGTAACACTAAAACGTGGCGGTGCATGTACGTCTAAATGGAACCATGTACCGTTCTTATGCTGTTTGGGATCACGATTTAAGAAAACCACTTTACATTCGTACCAACCCTGATCCGACTCTTTAATGTTGGTCAAATTGAGTGATGCCGAACCGAATGGCGAATCGGGTGACACGCGTGACACACGTCCTTTATAACCTTCTTCGATGTGCTCAGGATAGCTTTCATACCAAATGTATATCGGTAAATCGGAACCCTAAATAATTTGTAAAATTTCTTAATTAATAAATTATTTTTCTAATTGAGAAATTTATAAAAAAAGAAAAAAGAAAAATATAACTAAAAATTAAATCATATTCTTCTAAAAGCTTTGTTTTATTCTTTTTTTTTATTTAATAACTTAAATTAAAAGAAAACATATTTTGATAACATTTTCCACATATTCTGATGATTTATGATTTTGCTTTAATGTTCTCATTGCTTTTTTTTGCTCTCTAATAATAAAAAACTGTAGAACAAATTAAACAATTAACGGTGGTATAATTCAAACTTTCTTAAGCGAATCTGATAAATAATGAAACAAAAATTTTAATAAGGTGAACTGCATTCAATTGCTGATAAAATAACATCATTTTTTTTTTACTAAAAACATTTCAGCATATAATTAAATAAAAATCATGCCACACAATTATATTTATATAATGCAAAAAACAAACAAAAAAATGTAATAAAATATTATCTACTACTTTAGCATTCCATATGTACGTGTAAGTGTGCGGTTGATTGCATAAGAAAAAAAAAGTACTATCAATTAATATATTATTACATTTATAATAATTAAAAATTTATTTTTTGCTAATTGATTAATAATGTGAACAGAAATGCCTCTGAGTTGAAATGCATGCTTTTCGATGTTCTACTAATTACGGTTAGAATTATGTGCATATTAGTTCTGTTATTTCGTTTATAGAAATTGACAAGGCTTGAAGTCAAACTATTCTTCGGTACAAAGTTAGTTTCTTACAAACTACCATATTTTACACGATAGCTGTAAACAATTTCTCAAAGAAGACCATGAGCAAAGAAAATGGAAAATTGAGGATTTGCTAATCCTAAGTTTAAAATTATACTTAAATTAGTTGACACTTCACGTAATGTACTCATAAAAATTGGAAATTGAAAATATTATATCATATGTATTAGCTACAGTTTATTGCTTCCGGTGGACTTTTTCGCTTTCTTTTAGCAGTAAATGTATATATTCTTAGCAATAGGCAAACTTGACTGAAAGGACTTGGAATCTTATATTTCTCAAGAATGTATGCATGAAAGACTACGAAACGAAAAAATAGCTAAAACCGAAAATAAAGGAGATGTTAGTGTGGAGGGGGCGTCTTTTATGTAAAATACTCCATATACCGGCGGCACCATACATCAGATAAGAAAAGGCATTTGAGTATGATCTTCATTTTGGGCCTAATTACTGATCAAAGCTTTAGTAATACTTGACTAGACCAGAATTTCTCTAATCTTATTTATTTGGGCGGGTAGACCACTGAAAATTTTTTGGAAAATGAATTTTTACTATTGGCTTAACAGATGCTTTAAACCTTCTAGAATGCGTAGAAAAAAATTCATTAAATGAAAGAAAATGCTTTCTTGAAATTTCGGCTTTTTCTGGGAAAACTGTTTATTGCAGACATATTTTTGCTGGGAAGTTATAGCCTAATGTCTTAGCTGTGGATTTCTAATTTCTCTAACACGGTAAGAGATGTCTTTTGAGTGTATTCATTTTCACTTAAAAATATTTCCAAACGAAAATGCGTTAGTGTAGTAGGGTGACCGTTGAGGATTTATAATTCTGAGAGCCCTTCGAAAGCTTCCAATGATTCTGTCAAAGAATTAAAAGTTTGGAATGCATTTTTTTTTAGGTGATCTTAAATTGAATTATTGAATTAAATATTTTCTTATCTCTTTCTCTGTTAATTCGCAACACGTAACGCGTAAAACTTTAGTCGTGTATTCATGTATTAAAGAAAATAATTTATTTAAGGCTTTTGTTGGCATTTTTTTTTAACCAACAAATATTAACATCACAGCCATTCTCATGAGGTATCTTTAGCTCAAGTGGCTCTACGATAAGCAGCATGACTAGTGTAAATTTGAATTAAAAAATGCGTTTCCCATTTTAAAAATATTGAATTATGTGTATTTGTCAAAAATTTTAATGAAAAAATATCAATTTTCGACTAAAAAAGTCAAAAAATGTTTAAATCAACTTGTCGAAAATTCTCGACGCAATTTTCTACATCATTTGGTTTTGAAGATACTGTATAAAATTGGAATAAAAAAATGAAAATTTTTGAAAGTTGAGGTCTTAAAAAAATGTGCTTCGACATGTTTTTTAACACAATAATTTTTTTTACTTTTTTCTATTAGTCCACAATTCCAAGTTCAAATATTAATGCTCATTCTTTACTCGACAATTTTTTGTTCGTAAGAAAACACGTTTCACATTTTATTTCAATCGAAATGACAAAAAGAGAAATCCAAGAAAAGGTACTTTTCTGTACCTGAATTTGAAGCCAGCTCCAACTTCATCTTTCCATCTTTTTGGAAAAGCGTTCGCTCTCGCTGGAATCACTTAACGGTCGTCTCGATGAAGATACACTAGTATAATTTTGTTTGGAAATGATTGCAATTGATCCTGAATACACTTTAATGACATCTGTTACTTAAAAGGGGAAGTTACAAAAACAAGAGATTAAGCTGTAACTTCTTAGCTGGGCCCTAAGAGAAAAAACCCGAAATTACGTGGAAAAATTTTTTTTCAGGTAGTGAATTTTTTTCCACCGGCTCTAGGAGGTTCAAGTCAAAAAAAAGAATGATTTTCCTGCCTTACCTCTTAAATCAAAGAACAACTTGTATTACTTTTATTTTTTAATTTTTTAATACCTACTAATACACAGTATACGGCGTATTGCTTTATATCTATAGTATATTGTATCATACATATAGACCATAACTTGATAAAATTTGCCGGCTTCTTGCACACAGTGATGATTGAACAAATTTATATTAAGTTTTGAAACCGTGAAAGGGAATATCATCAATTTTTTTGTTAACTCTGTCTGGACGCATAGATCGGTTGAATAGACTGTCGCGTTCAACCTATGAAAAATCTTAATGAAAATTTTGTAACGGACAAAGTGAATCAGCCATATGCGATATCGAAAATAATATTCGCGACATGTATTTCGTATTATGTGTTCGCAAAATTTTGTAGCATCGCATCGATATGTAAATTTCTTTAAGAATTATTTTTAAAGTCTGGATCCCCGATTTGAACGAATTTCAAACATAACATAATGAATTTTGATAAAGAAAGTTCAAAATCAAACTATAGAATCCAAAATAATGGCCTCAAAAGTTTATAGATCACTCTTCGAATTTCTTGATTTTTAAACTTAACCACACAAAAGTGATGAGGAAAATTCTTGAAACCTTTTATTTTTTCCGGCAATGTTTGAAAATCATAATCATGTTCTCAACAAACGTACAGATCATGAAATCGTCTCCATTCGGCTAATCGTTATTTCCGATGCAAGCTTCTAGGCGTTACAAACAATTCGTCAACGTAGAAAGCTCCGTGTAATGAATAGAAGAAAAAAATGAATTTTAATTAAATATTTTTGAGTTAATTTATTTAAATTTTTCCACATGTGTGTTGTTTTATATACAAAATCTCTGGAGATTTGCCATTTTGTGTTTCTCATTTTTGTTATATTTTTATTTATTAACAAAGCACACAAGTGTTTTTAATAATGTTCTGTAAACATTAAAAAAAATTATTATGCATTTAATAACATTTATTTATTATTATCATTTTGATAATAAATATGAATATTTGTATGCAAGTGACTAAGTATATACGACATGAGTATGCAACTCATACGTGCATTTCTGTGGCCTGAGGTTCTTTCTGTACGAATATGTCTCGATTTAATAGCATATTTAAGCTCTAGGGTAAATCCATTATAATGTAAATAAAAGTAACATTAAGCCTGTGTGAGGAAAGCGCATAAGATGTCGATAATGTACCTTTTTAGGAAAAAAAAGAAAAGCGGGCACTGAAAATAAAATTATTAAGGATCAGCACAACAGCTGTTTCATTGTTCGACACACTTATGCAGGTTTTGATATTTAATATTTAAAAAAAAGAAAAACAAATTTGAGATGACTAGAGAGGGAAGTCCGTAATTTAACTTTAAAACTTGATCTGACTTTTTTTTTTTTTACACAATATGGAAAACATTCGAATACAATACATGAATTATTGCATATCGGATATAAACCTTAATTGTCATTATTATGTCCTGCGTAACAAAATAAAAACACATCGTTTAAGCAAAAATTATTTGATATTTCTCGATGCACAGCCTTAGATTTCCAATATGCCTCCCACACTTGACTAATCAGTATTAGTCGAGATCAATTTAAATTTTCTATCTGACAGCTATTGAATCCCGACATTATTTCGATATGGATTAATTAAGTGTTCCACTATAATTTTCTTTTGAAATTTACTTATTTTCCTCTTTATTTTTCTGTAGACCTAACAATTGGTAAGGTAGGTATACAAAACTGACCCCAACCTGTTATTATTTTTTAAAATCTAGCATTAAAGAATGGTAAGTTGTTAATTCCGTTTGCCATATTCTTAATATCCTTTTTTTATAACCTTTCGTCGTTTCGCCAGTAATCTGTTGTTAGGACGCAAAAATCACGAAATGATATCAAGAGAAGATTACTAAAAGCATAAATTGTTACGAAGAACCCTGTATTTATGTTAAGTTTCAGTTTGTGGTTCAAATTTGTGCGACACTATAAGAATTTGAATTCAAACGAAGCAACGGATAATAAATGCTAAGGAAAGACATTGCTTACGCTGAGCGTAAGTATTTGAAAATCCTGACTAGGATTAAGATTGTGAATAAGTTTAAGACAAATTTTTAGTTAAATTAGAAATTTATTCCTCATCGCTATCTATTACTTCTCCTTCCTTAATGTATTATATAAATACTCTGCCAACAGGGCAACTGATCCTTTGCGATTATTCAAAAAATGAAGTCCTGTTCGAAGAGACAATAAATCGTCGATCAAAACTAGCCTTAATTAAAAAGAGTATGCTTGAGAAACGTAGACGGCAAGAACTACATTTCAATTCCGTACTGTTAACATTTTGTGGATGAGTTTTCTCATATGCTGAAAACTATCGATGTCATGAGCGGTTTTCCCGACTCATTTCAGTTGGCAATTCTTATTGATGATGTCATTTTGCTGGGGCAGTTCATAATACATTACACATAGTTAAGCCTCAGAATAATGGCTAATAGGATAATCGCCTAATCTTTATCATGATTATCTGAATAGGGATTATTCAATACGTATCGGGCTTGCATTGTTTAATACGTATCACGATTTAGCAGCACTAACCTTTGAATTGTCGCTTTTTAACATAACGTGATAAAGAATTGAGAAAAAATAATACTTTTCTCTATTTTTACATACAATATCTTTTTATTGACCACAAGGATTTGGCTTATAGGATTGAAATCAATTAAAGCAATTTTCGAACGTTTGATTAAATGCAACTCTGTGCTAATTTCAACAGTAATATGTTCAATATTGGTTTTTGATGCATGAACAGAAACTGGCTTCTGAAAATCAACGATTAAAATAACCCCAAAACAAGTAGGACTGTGGGGAGTTATATCAACGCTTCTTGAAGATCATTCGAACTAATATATAATAAATCGACTTGAATTTATGGAAGTTCTTTGTCATTTTGAAATAACAAGCGAACAGACTAGAAAACACATCACACAACCATTTTAAAGAATATAAAAGTGTTTCGTCAATTACTTATAGAATGGCTTCACACTAGTTGTGGAAGATGAATTTCCCCAAAAAAAGCGCTGGCATTTTCAATTTGTTCTAAAGCAAAATCAATCAATCATCAAATTTGTTGAGGCGTATAATAAAATTGCAAACCTTACCGAACACAACTAATAGTGACAGAGCAGCACTTTTATAGGGACCGGGTAATCAAAATTATCTTCAGTAGAAATAGTTATACTCCCTCCCTTGGCAAGAAGCGAGAACTAGATAATTGTACCAATTATATTGCGTACTATAAACACATTTTCAAATCTTTCCTCTAAAGGCAATCCGCCATTAGACATTAGAATGTATTCATGTCTCTAAGGAAAGCCGCATGTGTTTTTAACACAAAACATTTCTGCTACCGTATCATCATCATCATCGATACTTTATAACGCATCTTCTTACCTTTTGAAGATTTCACGCTTATTTAAGGTAAAAGGTTATTTTATATAAATAACTAACTAATAAATAACTAATTTATGAGACCAGCAATGTAAACCGGAGCAATGACGTTGGAATTCAAAAAGCCAAACGAGCAATACCCCGAAAGATATTCAAATAAATATGTGTTATTTGCCAAAAAATGTTCTGACGAAAAAGTTATTTTTTTCGCTGATGTGAGTTAATGGCTGCCAGAACTTTTTTCATATCCGGTTTGTTTTAATAACTTTTGTCATCTATTATGCAATAGTATAGAAAAGTATTTCATTACGCCATAACTCTTATGAGATATTTTCATATAAGCTATAGGGTAAGCTTCATATATATATATCTATATATGTGTGTATACGAGATCAAAACGACAACGAGAAAGGTGTTAATCTTATTATTATTGCAAGTCCTAAAAAAATATATACAGAAGTCCATTTCAGCAAAATAAAAGTAAAAAAAAAATAAATAAATAAATAAAATAAAATAAAAGCAACCTCATCTGCCATCAAAGTTTTCTGCATATATTTTAAATAAATTAAATACTAACCGAAAGTGTAAAGTTTCTGAAAAGGAATATAAGGCAGAGGAACAAAAACCGGAGAGATAAAGTTTTATCAAATAAATAAATTAGAGGATAATGCAACATAATCCTTTTAATTTTGGTTGGTACTTGTATTACAGTCACAAAAGTGCCCTTGTTTGTCTATCTAACTGTTTGTCTGCCTGTGTACGTAAGTATGTAAATGTTTTTGTATACATTTAGTCGGTGATGCGGTATACGTTTTTGTTTTAATTTTGTCCGGTTTTCTCTCTAACTCTTATCGCTGACATACCGTGCTTACATATCATTTACACACATATGCACAAATTATAAATATTTCAAAAAAACATATGATAAACTTTTTCATATACATATATATATATATATATATATATATATATATACATATTTATATAAGCATTCAGTACCTTTTTTATTTTGAACTACAGAAAAGTTTACTCTTTTTTTGTAAACAGATTAAAATTAGTATTAAAAAGTTTTCCGGTTTATTGTTGAATAAAAAAAAGAAAACACAACTCAATTTTTTGTACTCTCATCTCGTTTATGCATATGCGTTGGCAGAGTATGTCACATATATTTAATTTATAATCTCTTTGTGTTTGCGGTTTATATAATTTTATAAAAAAATATAAACAAGAAAGAAACAAAAAAGAAAAAAAAAGATGAAAAAATTATGCGCCGTTGGGTAGGACCATAAATTTTCCATTGAAAAGCAAAAAATTTATGTTTTGTGTTTTATTATTATTGAAAAAATCTATTAATTATAAAATAAAAAATAACCTTTTTTTAATATATTTCTGTTAGCTGGTTAACATCATTAGCTTTTATACTGTCAGTTTCATTAAAATTTATTGAAGCAAATTTGAAATAAACACAAATGCATGCCTATTGAGTCATATCATTAATAATAGCTTTTAATTTTTTTATTTATTTATTTATCTATTTATTTTTTTGGTTTTTCAAATATATTTTTATTTAGAACCCTGAAAACAAGGTGAGAGAAGGAAACTTTAAGAAATGGATCCTTTTGGCGAGCGTTTTAAATATGCAGAGAAGCACGTTCTTAAATAACCGACCCTTGAAAACTATAACTTGTTTTGTATAGATTTTAAAAGCAGGCGTGTCGGTTATCATTTCATACTTAACAAACTTATCTGATTCTGGAAAATTTTGTACGGATTTTAGATGAATATCACTTATCGACTTTAAGTTGCGATCTTTTATTAATTTTATCCGTCGATGACCTGCGACGCTAGCCAGACGAAACAGCCTTCGTATATGAGAGCAGTTTCTAATATTTGCTGTAGATAAAAGTTTTAGTTCTTACATATTGTGGCATGCTGCCAGTGATCTCAAATGCTATCAGCTATTCGCTATCATGATGGCAATCGTGAGCAGCGTTGCGACAGGTAAGAGAGACTGACGGTCGTAGAAAGTTTTGAGCTGATAAAAACCGAATACAACCTACGTGAACCTTAGTTCATACTGTCAGGAGCTATTAGGAGCGTTAGTTTTGGTCAGCAAACTCTACAAGTAAAACTCACAGAGCAAAGGGAAATGGGAAATTACAGTGTACGTAATAGTTAAATTCGACGATTAGACTTTCATTTACCTAAAATGAAGAGTTTTCAATTTAGTAGTATTTAGACGTTCAGTATATACAGAGAGCTGTTCAATGAATGATCATTCTCAAAATTCATTACTTTTGTTGTTTCAATGTTCAATGGATTAAACGTGGTGATTTTGCTATCAATGCCAAAAAACGACTTGTAGAACCAAAAAAGTTCGAAAACAGTGAATTGCAAGACTTAGCAGACGGATGCCCAGCTCAAACTCTCAAACAAATTTCGAACAGATTCGCCGTTAATGAATTAACCGTTTCTGGACGTTTAGATACAATTTTTCTCAATAAATTACTTTTCAAGTGAGAAAAATGATCAAAATTAACGCAAACTAAAATATAACTCCATCCTTTGGTGTTGAGCGAGACAGTAACGGAAAGTTCTTGAAATATTTATGTGATACGAGCAAAAACAAGCATAGAATTTATTATTCCGCAGCTGAAGGATTTGATGCTTCATTTTAAATTTTACTTCTTTATTAGAGATAGAAGAAAAACGGTAGAGTTTAAGGGAACGAACCCACTTATTTAGCAACCTACCATGACAAAAGGCGAGATGAAATATAGTTATAATGACGTCTTTTATCTTGAAATTTTCTCCTATATCTATCGCCATTTTAAAGTCAAAATTTGTCTTTAAATTATGCAGCAATACTCTCTTTAACAACGTTTCCAAATTATTATTATCCAATATTTTTTCCAATTATTATTATTACTTTTATTCGAAATTTTGTACCACCAGAAGGGGGTGGAATATGGTATATTAAATGTTTGCTTATGTAGGTGAACGTAACTCCTAGAAGTACTTAAGATATCTTTTGTTGTGACGATCCTAGATGGTATAAATGCAGTACAATTAATTCTTATATTAAATTACCATTAGATACCCATTTGCATTAAAAAATCTTAAGAATCAAATCTTTTTACCGTATAAAGCTTTACTGTCCATAAGAACGACTATCTAGGAGATGGTTCAAAATGAGTTCCATCCAATCGAAATTTTGCACACTTATATTTTACACCAAAGTATTAACTTCTAACGATTTTTATCGAAGAATATTAGACATTGTAAGCAGTGATGTGGTGTGATCACGAAAATGTTTCGATCGAATTCAGTTTCAATAGCATTCATCCTCGGTCCAAAACCCGTCATTATATCAAATTTCGTCAGAATATGTCAATAGTTGCAAACTGAGGTTGAACGCAAAATTATATCAACACGCATCGGACGGACAGACGGACAGACAAGCTTAAAACGGATCTGAAAATAATTTTGAATCGATCGATAAAAAACGATCTTAAGCCTTTCTAAAAAGAGCATAAATAAAATAAGTGAAGAAAGAGAAAAACGCCTTCTGAATTTTTTTTGATTCTTCTTACAATACACTCAGCCCACTTTTAGGTTGACTTAATATAAATTAATGTATTCCAAGTCACGTTTTTAAATATTAATATCGTTAAGCACAGTTTTCAATAAGTTGGTTTCTACTGAAAGTTTACTAAAGAACAGATATTTTAACAGGCACTTTTAACCTTAAGTTAAATTGTTTGCTTTTCGATAACATATGGTTAACTAATTAATATTTGCATTACTGTGATCGACTATTTGGCCTTTACTTTGGCAAATAGAGAGAGAAAAGCCTGTCACAATAACCGTGATTTGACGAAATAAATTTATTATGGAGCTTTAACCGATGGGCGAGGTGTCTATGGTGCGCATACGTCGTTATATATATTTATATTTATATTTATAATAAATATTCTTTTGCACATGAACAAATTTTTAGCCGGTTAGCCGGTAATGATTCTCTTAGTAAAATTTAATTATCTGGCGGAGCATAATTGGAATTTAGGAAAGAGATTAATGTTAAATGAAAGTTAAATTTTTCCAATTTTCAGTTTAAGGGCCTAAGTTTTAAGAACAAAGCAAGAAACTGATATATTCATACATTTTTAAATTTTCTTGTTAATCGCATTAAAATTTATAGGCCTAGATTGTTTAAGGAATAATAATAGATCGGGCACCTCTCTCTCTATACCCTTTCATATTTTGGAATTTCCTAAACATGTGTCTATACTTCATTAATCCTCCCTCATCAGAAAATGATTTTTGCCAATATTGCCTTTTAATTTTGAAGCGAGTTTTTAACAGCCAGAGAACTTGGTAAAAATTCCATGTATTGCACTCTAAACCTAATCGGTAGAAAGTAAGCAAAATTATATAAGACTGTACGCGAATCTTTTACACTTAAGAACTTTATTTAGAAAAACGTCGAGTCCTGTTTTTTCTTACGAAAAAAGCGTTTTCTTTGCCAAAGCTACATATTTGTATTTTTATTTTGCACATAAGATGTTTCGAACCACTCGAATGTTATATATTTAGTTCAAATTCAAATTGTTATTGCGCTCTTTTGTGTCATATGATAGTTGCAGCGCACAAATTTCTTTTTATTCATAAGTTTTAATTATAAAAAGAAAAGTGATAGAAAAGCTTAATGCTTCTAAAAACTTCAATGTAAACGATATGAAATCATGTGGAAAACTTGAATGTTTTGTGTGAATGTGAATGTTTTTCTTATACTTTCAATTTGGTTTTTTTTTCATCATAAACTTTATTTTCATTTAAATGAATGTTTAACTATCAGGCATTTCCCACAAAATTAACAATTATCAGCTAAGTGCTTAAGAATAATGAATTGCTTGAAGTAGGTACAAAGCAAAAATTAAAGTCAATATAGAAATATGTAAGATAACCACTAATGCAACTATTGCGGATACAATTGCATATAAATATTTTTTGTGACGTTAAGTGTGTAAGTGTAGGTTGCTTTGCGGTTAAACAGTGTCTTCAATTATGTTCTACGAAAAAGATGTTTTTATAAGAAATTTTCTTGTGTGTGTTAGTTAAAGAGTGAGGAAAGAGTTGTGAAAAGAAATAAAAATAGAAAACAGGGAATTTTTTCCTTAAAAAAAACTATAGCATTTACGTTTAACGAACCCGCTCCCATATATATACAATAATATAAATTGGCGTGTTATTGAATGAGGAAAATTAAGCTCTTAAAAGTGCAAGAATTTATTGTTTCTATTTTTTATTTCTCTTATTGGAGCGATATATAATTTTTTTTTTTTTTAAATAAAATGCAAAAACAATCGTTAAAGTGTTCTAATTTTTCTAAAATATGCTTTTTTGGAATTTTCTTGGAAACGATTTTTTTTTGTCTTTTTTTTTTTGAAATGTTATGAAGAATTGATGGAAGGGGTGCATGAATTTCATATTCTTCTCTCACTCTCTCTTTCTCTCTGATTTGATTTTATATTAAATTTCATTAAAGCATGTTTGTTTTTAAAGGCAAAGTAATTACCAAAAAAGAAAGTTATACAAGCAAAAAAATGTATTTTATTTACTGAACTTGTAAAAAAGAAGTTGAAATTTTTTTTGTTGTTTATAGAAAGTTTAAGCTTTTTGTTCTGTATTCTAAATATATGTATTTTTGTTGTTTGTGTGTGTTAGTCTAAAAAAATTATATAAATTTACTTAAAACAAAAATAAAGCTTTAAGCTTAGCAATCCTGCTTTTTTTTCTCATTTATTGTTTTCCAAATTACAAATACAAGTTGCTTTACGAGGTCTTTTGATAAGAATTTTTTAAACAATTTGTATTTGGTTTGGTTTAATATTGTTTTACCCACTACACGAACTTCGGGTAAATTCATTTTATCGTTACGTTCGTAATATTGTGAAATTGAAACCAGCATTTTCACCAGCAAGATTTTATGAATTGATTTGGACGTACACCCGCAAATGTATTTTCAAACTTATAAAAATCCAGATAAAAAAGTATCGAACGCATGACACACCCAAAAAAAAAATAGCAATGGATTTTTTAAACAATCATTCAATAAAAGCTTCAATATTTTCACTAACCACGAACTAGAATTTAATTTCCAGTCTTATTCGCTCTACCGCATACATTTGTCCTTCCATTTAAAACATCCACAAATAAACATCAGGGAACAAAAAAAAGTACACAAACTTTTTCGGTCCGGATAATTAACGGAATTAATCATGTCGGCTTCGTTGCTTTAAATGACATCAGGTACATGAACTGAGCTTGAATTCAATATCTATCATAGAATATATGTGAAGTATATTTTTTTTCTGTTACCGGCGTAATTTTGATATACAGGTAATACATATAGAAACTATGTACTTTTAAATTTCTATTTAGATTTGTACGGCCTCGTCTCTCGTTTCAACTGAATCAATATTAAGACGTAAGCAGCTCCAAAAAAATCAAAGGTCTTCATTAGATGTGAGGAAAAATAGATAACTTGTGATAATACTGTAACGTGCCACAAAGGTCTTAGTAGAATGGAGAACAAATTTTACATAGCTTTCCATTGATTAACTTCGCGCAGATGACTGAGAAGGTCTTATTGTAAGATAAACGCTTTCGGTACTACGTTGTTAGTGGTTGTAGAAATTATATATGGAAATTCAAAGTAAATAGTGATTTCATTTTCACCACTCTGACCACTTTAAAAACTATTCCGAACTATGCGCAAATTGAAAGTCCTTAATATCTATAATGTCTGCAGAACTCGGTATCATAATTTTAATATTCCTTGGGATCACTGGGGAATTCCCTGAATAGCTTCAAGTTGACGACGAAATAAGTCTATAAATAATACGTTAACGCGATGCATTTGATTTCATTTAAATTTTAAAATTCTTATTGGCATTCATCAACATTTACGTCGTCGCATTTGCTTCGCTCCCTATGGAAAGGCCGCTTTGGTTTTATAGAGAAAGCCATAATTCGGACAGTTATTGAATTATTATATCGATGTTGCATAGGTAAGTTCTAAAATAGTTTTGTCTCGTTTTGACAAAGCAACCGATAGCCGCAATAAAATTATATCTCTTCTCTCATTTAAACTTCTTTTTTCCTATATTTAACTTGTTGGTGTACTAGCAGTCTTCTCATGAAACTGATCGGATAAAGCATTCGCAAATAACAAGAAAATTTGCAATATTTACATGTTTCCTTCATGTGGTGGGTATTAGAGCTTCGTCCTTGGACGAATATAATTTTTTTTTTCACTTTAAACAAATTCCATATAAATTAAAAAACAACAACAATAATTTAATTTGTTGCTATTTAATATGAAAATTATTTTGAATATAGATCAAATTTCGATTGTAACACAATTAAATATTTTAGTTTTATGTCTTAGTTTTTATTTATACCGATTAAACGAATCAAACCTTTAAAAATATAAAAATGATTATTTAATTTTCTTTTTGATTTTACATTTTCTTTTTTTCATATTCTTTTTGTGCAAATACTCACATTTCTGTTCTGTTAAAATAATAAATTTTGTATTTCATTTTGGAAACGGAACGTTTTGTGTGATCTACGTTTGAATTCAGATTTTGGTAGAGAGATAATTTAATTGTAATAATAATAAAAATAAACTCTATTCTGTTTTTATGTACATACGTACGTGTTTTTGGATTATGAGAATCTTTTTGTTCTTTTTTGTTGTTTTTCTTTTATTTTCTTTTTTTTTTTTGTTTTTTAGAAAACTTTTAATGATATTTCAAACATTTCAACAAAAATAAACAAACACAAATGTGTTAGGAATATTTTATTTGTTTTGTTTTCTATTTGACGCTTTAATAAGAAGAGAGTTTAGAGAAGAAATATTTTTTGTGATATCGTACCGTTTCGCTCACCTTCTTGTCCCACTGTAGGACATACGGCACCGGATGATCGTTGGGAAATTCAACGTGACAATTGAATATGACACCCTCTCCAAGTATGGCTGTGATGTGGACTGCATCTTCTGTAATGAAAATAAAAATTTTTTTATTTTTACAGTACATCACTAAGGAGCACACTATAAAATTATTTATGTACGATATTGTTACGAAAATCGCAAAATGATGAAATAAATTTGCAAGAAGACTTCCTGAAACTAATGGAAATTCCCTTGCCTATTTTATCCACTATTGTGATAAAATCAAGGCGACTTATGAAGTTGGAGATTAACCAAAAGATTGACGACAATTTCCTCCATATCTAAGAGGTAAAAGGATTAGCGAAACCACACCGGGTAGTTCAGCAATGTAGAATTAGCACAACGAGAGTATTTTTGATCGTTTATAAAGTTTCGAAGCGTTTATAAACATATAATTTTGCTTAGGAGAAGTCGTTCGAGTGTTTTTTGTTAATTAATCTAATAACTATAGCAGATTAAACCATAAAAATTTTAACGTACTTTCAATACGTTAAAAAATCGAAAAAACCGCCAAAGCCCACCCGCTCTTATAGAATTTTTTAATATTTTTTTATTAAAATGTGCGTACCATCTAGAGGTAAGCTTCAGAAATTCTATAAAGCACACATACTCTTGCTAAGTATCAAAGCATATCGGGTTGTTCGTCTGCTTACTGGTGTAATGGTTGTTGTAAGCATTTTCCTGACCAAGAAATTAAGACATTGGCTTAAAATTTGTCAAAAATATTGGAAATTCTTGCACGCAGGTTGGATCTGAAAAGATGCCACATACGTGATAGTATGCGGGTACAGTGTACCATAAATAACAACTGTTCTTGTGACTTTTTGAATCAGCATTCATAGGATGCAATAAATATTAAATAAAATTTTCAAGCGGATTCTATGAAAATATCAAAATTAGCCACGCCTATCCAGTATTATAGAATATCGAAATTTATCCTTCTTCAATGTTTTATTTTAGATATAACGGTGATGAGTAAAAAAACATTCGGCAATGTAGCTGAATATTATTTTTTTGTTTTCTTTTCTTCTGAATTGGTTGGATCGGTTTTGAACCTGTCGCTATGAGATCATTCTCCAGAGTACTCGGGAGTAATCGAGATTGCAGTTAGTATTTTTAAAATTTATTTATGTTTCTCGAATATTTTAACATTTTCTTATGTATAATATACATAAAATGTGCAAAAATAGTCATAATTCAACAACGCTGGAATGCATGAATAAAAAAAAAAATATTTCATAGATACGAAACGATGTTATGTAAATACAACTCTCAAAAGACGTTGTCCTATGCATTGGCACAATTTGTTTAAGACGCCATCCACACATAATAACGGTTATCATTCTCACGTTTTTGCTCTCCATTTTGTACTGTCTCCAGTGAATTGTTTACGCAACACTAACGACATACTTAGTATAGATTGCTTTAAAGAAGTAATCATAGATTTAATAGAGCAACTTAAACTCTGTCGTCTTGCTTAAATAAAGGTATCTCTTGTGCTGCATTTAATGTTCCCACACGATATTTTATCTAATAAAATTAGCAATATGGAATGCAAGGGGCATGGGCAACAAGAAAAGAAAAAAACGAAATGTGTTTGAGTTTTTAATAAAAGAAACAAAATCGATTATTGTCTGCTAACTGAGACGCGGGCTCTCAATAAACATTTCTATGAGTAATTTTGAGTTTCCTTGTTATAGAAACGGCAGAGAGAATTGAAGAGGAGGTGGACTTGCAGTAATACTGAAATATCAATTGTGAATAAGATTTTAATTAAAAATATTGGCATATTTGAAAACATCTACATTATCATTAATTGGATCGAATGAAAATAAAAAGATAATTTTTAAACCTTTGCCGCTCTACAATTGATTTTTGTTTTTAGTTGCACACACCATTTTTTGGCGCTGTACTCATGCAATTTGCTGGAGTAGTCTTTATACTCTACATCACTTGTAGTAGAGAGCATATTAACTTTAAGCGTATGTATACGACACCTAGAGCAGCTTAAGACAGACCCGCGTTTTGTGTCGTTTACACATCAGTTCAACTTTGAAGTTGTAAATATATTTTGACGAAATTTGGTCTACATTAATGAAAATAGATTCAATCGGATCATTTTTGCGATCATTCTCCATGTAACGCTCCATTCGAAAAAGTTATTATATAACCAAGAATTGGTAGAAACTAGTACTTTGCTACATACAATCAATGTGAAAAATTTTGATCGGATGAGACCATTTTTTGAACCAACTCCCATGAAACCTTTTTTATCAAAAGTAAGCCTTCATATGGTTAAAAAGTTCACTTTTCAACATTTTGTGATGAAAGTGAGAGAATAAATTTTGTATTATTTTTCTCCATTAGTGTAGACATCCAAGGATCACAAAAATGTGTTTTCACGTTCAAATATTTTGTCTCGTCCTCCTTCTCAGCATCTATAGAAGAAAGAATCGCACGGTTTACATTTTATATGTTGCGAAATGACAGGGAAAAACAAGAAAATGTATGATCCTTTAGCTCAATTCATGATAATCGCCAAAAATCTTATTCCAAGAAATTCGCGCTTTTAAACGAACATAAATTCTTTTTAAAGATATCTCTTAGCGGTTTAGGGAACTTAGTAACTAATAGGGCAGATAACTTAACTTCCTCTTAAAGATTAATTTCAGATTTTATTTCATTTGTTTTTTTTTTTGTTCGCCTGATGAAAAGCCTAAAATTTCAAGGATAAAATCTTTTTTGTCGGTGAAATTTTTCTCACATATTCTAAAAGGTAAGCATTCCTCAAGCTTTTGCTTTGTGAAATCTGTAGCAAGGAACCCCCCTGAAGCGTTAATCTTTTTTCGTAACATTTATAGATATCAATAGGTCCCAAAATTATCCAAATAATCATAATAAAGATGAGATTATTTTTGAAATATCTAAGTAAATGGGATGATATAATGCTACATCTTCTCCTTTTTGGAACGTATCTAAGCTCTTATGTAAGAAACTTACATAATCTCAAGCATATTATGCTCTATTTCATAGGAAATAGATGGTATTAGGAAACACATTTAGTAAATCGCACAACTTGTGGGTAACCTTAGCGACGGGTTAATTTTCAATTCAGCCTCCAACTCCTTAATTGTAAAATTCATCACGAGAATGTTACATTTTAGAGAATGATATAAAATGTCGTCCTTTTCTTCTTGTATGTACACTTCATTTACTATCTACCCAATAAAGATAATAAGTAACTGCTATGGAAAGAAGTAGTAGAACTAAAGGAGGTCATTGTGCAAAATACAAAATACAAATATACAAATATATGGTACAATGCAAATAAATAGATACTATAGAAGCTGAAAAGGTTTATTGAATTAACTTGAGAAACAAAAGTAACCTAATTAAGTGGTAAGTTTAACATGTGTTGCCTTTAAAATGTTGTTATTTCATTCGTCTAGAAGAGATAATGCCAGATGATTTGAGTGATTACGAAATCTATCCAAATATTTTGAAGAAAAGCTTTGAATTTCATTTTTAATGTGTGGAATTTCAGGATCATCATGAATAATTTCAAGCATTAAAAATTAGACGAAGGGCCTTAGATTAAAAATGTTGTAATTGTAAACAATGCTATGCCATATAGATGTAAGTGGATTGGAAGATACTTTTATATAAAATACTATTATTTATTCTAAACGAACTAAGCAATCGATACTACAGATTTTAAAATTAGGTTTAGCTCGTGGTAGTGTTTATAAGTTAGTCCTTTAATAAGATGTAAATCGAGATATTCTACGCAATCATTGTAGGAGATACTATTGATCTCTAATTCAGCGTAAACGTTTTACGCAAAGATTTTTCAACCTTTAATTTGATTTTCTGTCTTTTGTATTTTATTTCTATTTATCTGCCTAAAGCAACTTTTTTTTAAAGATCATTTTATAATTCAATGGAAACATTATTGGAATCTTTATATGAAAATAAATTTGAAATGTCATCTGCAGATTTCTCGGTTAAAATATAGTCACCAATAAAAAAATCTGAAGTATAAATTGTTTATTATTATTACATATATTATTGGACATAATACGATTATTTTTTTTATTTTCAATTTTGAGCGTTTTGTATTTCTCATTTTCAACTTTAACAAAGAAGTGTTTGATTTGCAAATGGGATTTAAGAGCTAAACACATTGATGTTGGAAGAAATTTCTCAAGTTTGAAAAGTAGTCCGTCCTGCAAAAATATACAATGGTACGATGGTTGTTTCTGAAAGTGAACTGAAGATTAGAAGTTTTAATTTTTTTATTTATTTATTCGTTCTTTAAGAAATTCAGTTACATTTGCCACGAGACAGGTACTAAATTATGATTCAAAATGTAAATCTTATGCTGTTAATGCTGCAAACTAAAGTGAAATCGATATAAAAAAGAAAAGCAAAATGGAAATCAAAACGAAAATATAAATAGACTTCTACATTCATAGTCTGTGACTATAAAGCTGTAAGAATATAGAATGGATTTTAGATCGACAGAAATAAAGTTTTTTTTTTTAAATTAATTTTTTAAATTAATCTTCGTAACTACATTCGCTCAAAAATTTTAGAGAATGTTATCAGTAAACTAATTGCTCTGTACAAACTTACGTGACATTTCCGGGTTTGTTTGGTTTGACCACCATTTTCGTTATCTCTGCGAAATTGGTTTTGACAAACAATTTTAATAGTACGTGGACAATATAAATGATAGAAATACATACTAATTAATTTGGAAAATAGTAAGTTTAAAATATTAACACAAGGATGCAAGTTTATTTTTCAAAACATTGCATTTTGGGCTTTGTATAGCTGCAATGTCAGTCAGTTGTCAGTTGGGAAATAGAAGAAAAGAGAAAACTTTATCACTTCAGAAAGAAACAAGAGAGGTGTCAAACGGCAAAATTGAAGAACAAATCGAAAGAAAAGTAATAAAAAAAAACAAAGGACGTCAACTAAAAAACTTAGTTTTAAAACGGCAAAAACCAAACTTTTAAAAGTAGGACAAGAAAAAAATATTAAAACTCTTAATAAAAAACTAAGAATAATGTCAAAAATCAAAGCGTACAAGAAAGAGAAAACAAGCAACGTTAGCAAATTTTCAAATAAAATTGTGATGAAATTGAAGTTAAATTAGAAAAAGGCAGATACTTGATAAGATGCTTTTGTTGAAAATACTAATAAATAACAATTAACATCAAAGTTAAATAAAGTAAGTATAATATTATATGTATATAACATAAACATAACATAAACATTCAACTCTTAAATCTTAATTTGAAAATCGGGAGTAGCAGGGCATCTAGAATACGTTAATGTTGGTAGCAGACTCCTTATCTTACCTCTCACTTTTGTGAACTTAATTTAATAATCTTGAAAAAGGCATTAGAATGATCATGCAGAACACATTGTTTGGAAGCATTTAAAAATTAAAACAAATATTTAAATTTGATATTATTGACATTTGTTCTCTTAAGCCGAGAAAAGTTCGACTTCCCTCGCGAAATCAGGTCTAAAAAATGCATAAATCTTCACCTGTCACCTGTAATGTAGTGAAAAAATATGATAGGAAACTCTTTAGGGTTACCGTAACCATGACGTGTGAATAGCTCTCACATCAAAAAGCGCTGGCTAAAATGCTAAATGTAATATATACCCTATGCTTCCTTTTTTAAAGTGAAAAAGAGATTTGTAAGAATCAAAATGGAATGAATGGAGAAAGTGACAGCTTTCAAGATTTTTGCAAAACTAAAAGTAGCGAATAATTTAATAAATATAAAGTGAAAAAAACGATATTGTAATTGATGGCAGCCGCAAAATTTTCATATGTCTAGCTAACCGGAAAGTCTAACAAACACTCGAAATTTTATATACAAATAACTACAGGTTAAGATAACCATTTGCTCTCTGCTTTTAGGTCTCTCGCTACTTTCAATTATCATTAACTCATTTCATTGTTGCATTTGTGAGTAACTAAATTAGAGCTAATTTCATGGAATACATTGGTAGAACACACTAATTAGGTCCTTCTTCTTTTGGTCAAAATTGTACTTCACAAAATAGACAAAATACGAATTTCATAAGCGAAAAACAACTGGCGCCTCAAAGGGTATCGTTATAAGAATAAGCAACCGATTGGAACCAATGCTAAACAGAATGATTAATGTTTGCTAATAACAGCGGGGAGGGTAGTACATTCCAGATCAGCATTGCTAAAGTCTCCCGGGTAAGTGTTACTAAATGGAGCCGAATTTCGTCATATTGAACACTGATGATATCATAACTTTTGACATACTGCGCCGATTTTTCATGCCAACTTCATCAGTTATTGTTGATAGCATTCCCTAATGGGGGTTCCATTCTATTGAAGCAAACCCACCCAAATGGGACCGTTATGAATATTCAGCTTTATCATCCATATTAATGATTTCCATACCTTAAATTGTAGTTATGTGTGCTTTGGATATTGCTCATCACTCGTAAGGATTTAGCAGCACCATCTTTCGAATAAAGCAGGAAAAGTATAATTGACGAGATTTTCAATGGCAAACTGACGTTTTCAATCTACAATAACTTTATGATGAGGACGAAAATCGGTTAATGTTTCGATTGGGACATGTTGACAAACGCTCAAGATTATTATACGGTGTCCACATATGTTTTTTTCTATCATCACATGCGGCTAAGGCTGTGCAGTGAAAAACGAATTGAATTGATTTTTACCCTCAATATGGGTACATATGCCGTAAGATAAGCAGTATTATATTATTATATTATATTATAAACAATTGATTTAGAAATTATTAATTTGAGTTTTTGTAAAGAAACATTAAACAAAAATAAAAAGATATTTAAAACAAACATTAAGTATCCAAAGTCCACTGAAAGTCCATAAAAATTTCCCAGATTGTTTTTCGTGTTGTCTTAATTAAAGAAAAAACCAAATGTGTTGTAAAGTTCACGTTGTTACTTTGTTTCTATTTGTTTTGTATTGTATTTGAAGTAATATTAAATCTTCTATAAAAGCAAATCATCGAACTAGCATTGTAATTAGTTGATTTAGAATACTTTCTTTGAAATTAACAGAAGAAGCGATGAAACTTTTGATTGGAATAGTAGGTATTTTAGCTGTAACTTTGGCGGAAAACGATTATTGCCAGTATTGTCGAAATCATGTGACCTGTTTAGAACCGCCGGTTAGTATATGACAGAATAATAAGGATGCATTTGAGTCAATGATATGATTTAATTGGTCTTATGTAGCTATTCAAAGATAGCTGCCCTTTGGATGCAACGCTATCAAATTTAGATTCAGTTCGGGAGTCAATTATTAATTTTCATAATGAAAAACGTAATTTTATCGCCGGCGGTGGAGATAAAAATCATAAATTCGCTTGTCGTATGGCCACGATGAGTTGGAACGAAGAATTAGCCGAAATCGCTAAATATAATGTTAGAAAATGTGCATTAAGATATGATAGCTGCTTCAATACATCCTCTTTTAAGTATCCTGGTCAAAATTTGGGTACTTATCGAACTACGTTAGGAATACCAATCGATGAACGGATCAAATGGATTTTATTAAATTGGTACAAACAAGTTGCAAACAGCAGAGATGAATTTGTTGAATCTTATCCATATAGTTATTATCAAACGTAAGCCTTCATTTTATCTGCATAGTTTATGAAATAATTTACTACTTCGCCTACAGGAATTTTAGTCATTTCGCCATAATGATGTCGGACCGTAACATAGTGGTGGGCTGTGCCGCTTCCAGTTATTCTGAATACGCTAAGAAATTAGGCATTACACTAAATACCACATTGTTGGCATGTAACTACGCCACCACGAACATGGTTGGATTCCCAATTTACGATACCAACTGCTCCAAAGCGGCATTGAATTGTGCTTCCGGTTTTAATGAAAAGTATTTGAATTTGTGCTCACTCAAAGAACGTTATAATGTAAATTTATGGGTCAAAAATGGTTTAATTTATCAATAAGAATGTTATATTTCAGATAAGAGATAATTGTAAAACAATCACAAAATAAAATCAAAGGAAAGTTTTAATTTTATATGAGAATTTTTCAGTAAACTTCTCTTAAAAAGAAAGAATTTTTCATTTAGGTTCATTTTTCGTCATTTTAAAAATAATAGATTCTCTGAAATAGTATTAAAAATTCGAATTTAAGAACTTGGTGATAGTTGTTCCAGAATAAGTTACAAGAAAGAAAAAATGTAACAAATATTTTATTGGATGTTTCATGCATCTTTCCTTAATATTTCTGCATGCTTTTTTGAAAGAATATGAATTCATGCAGAGATCATAGCTGGCTTTCTGTAACAGAAAGAGCGGGGAGAAGCGGCTTTGCGTTTCCTTTGGATAGAGTCTCGTCATTCTGTAATATCAAAATCATTATGTTTTTCCGGTATTTTTTAATGTCTGCTTGCTTCCCACAGCCGATGATGTCATTTTATAATACACAACATCAAGCGAATTCTCTAAATGAGTACGTCAAGAATCCTCCATATATCAACATCGGCGTTACAGTTTTTTGGCCTTGTATATCAGTTCCGATCTATTTTCAATTTGATAAGTCTGAAGTAAATTGCGAGTATTAAGTCATAATATTTATTCAGGAAGTTGTGAGCAATAATCTTATAGAGTATGTTTCCTTCCATTCAGGTATACGTGCGTTATGAGATGTAATTCCAACAATTTATTGAAGACTTTCTTCCGTGCAACGTAAACTAACAGCGAATTTGAAAAGACATAATTTCTTTCTTGACTTTTTTATAGCACTATTTAAGAAAAACATTTTCAAAAATTCTGTGTTACTTGATCACAATCTTTATTAAATCGTGTTATTAAATGTAAGCAAAGACATTTTGGTATCAAAGTCAAGTTAAAACTTATGTGATTTCGGATGTTCTAAAAGTGAATTGCAAATTATCCGTTGAAAGGAAAGCCAAAAATAAAAAAAAAGTAGATATACAGAGATGTCTTAGTTATATGGTTGAATGCGTCACTGGACCGATTAGAGATATTTTAATTCATATCCGATTTTTGTTATACAAAAAATCGTTGTATTTGCGCAAGAGAAAGTGACGGAAATTTAACTTTATATTTTTAGGACAGTTTTCAATAAAAATTAAACTAAAAGTTAGATAAATTTAAACTTCATTTAAAACCAAACCTATTTCACAACAACATTTCTTCTAGTTATCTACTAACTAGCAGAACAAATAAAAGAAAACTGTTGTCAATAACAATTGCATGGATGGTAAATTGAAACGAAAAAAGTTGTGAGAAAACACTCGCAACAGACAAAAAAAACCAATCCCAATACCGTAAGTAATACTTAGCAAACTATACGATATTGAAAAGAAAACAATTTAACTTTTTGTTAAGAGCGCTTCTTGCAAAACCTTTTTGTTACTACTGTTTGAGTTCAGATTAACATATTGCAAGCGGTCCTATGCGCAATAAAATGGCAATAAATTTGGCAGAAATGTTGCTTTCATACTTTCATTTATTTAGGATAGTTGTCAGGCAACTTTTAATGGCCTTTTTTTATTTTTTTGGTGGACTATTGAGTATCGAAATATTTGGCTTCAGGTATCATTCTCGCTAAATTTTCAATTATTTTCGCTAAATTACCAATTCTTGTGCATTGATAAATGAGAGAGGCTTGAAAAATGAAAGTCGAACTGATGTTCGCTCATTTTCTGTAAACAAATTATTTGGATCTATGATGTACAATTATGGGGAACAGCCTGTAACCCAAATATTGAAATACTCCAAAATAATCAATCCAACACTCTTCGTCTTATTGCTAATGCTCTATGGTTCGTCCGCAACAAAACAATTCATGATGACCTGGATATTCCTTTTGTTAAAAACCAAATTCAACATCTTTCTTCAAAATATTTTGACAGATTGAGTAACCATAAAAATATTTTGGCCATGTGTCGTTTAGATGAAGCCAATGAGATAAGAAGATTGCAAAAACGTCATATATTGGATCTGACATTTAATAATTAATTTATACTTGTTCATTAACAATTTCATGTATCTTAGTTTATAATGCTCATCTTAATTTATTCCCCCATTGTACCTATCTTTTTATATTGTTCCCTTTGGGGGACAGTAATCTCTGCTATATTTATCACCTATATATCCATAACATTTACTTATTATCCTTCAGATAGATTGTAAATTAATACATTAAAAAAAACAAAAACAAAAAATGCATAACGTAAATGGTAACAAAATTTCAAAATTCAACGAAAATAAAATTATACGAAGTTTGTGTTAAGTCATAAAATGAAATAAATTGAATAAAAAAAAAAGTTAACATATATATTTTTTCTTCTTCTGGATTATATTGGGTCATATGTTATTTCTATATAATTTTTTGGTACATTTCTGATCTTCTTTTTGTAGCCTACTCTTTTCAAATGATTCCAAAATGGCGTTGATGTTTATTGCCGCCACTATTTGCTGACAGCTTTCGTGCTGATCTTACTCCACCAGTTGCAAAATTTCATCGACTTTTTTAGCGAATGGCCAACCAAAGCGGGATGCATCTTTCACATCAAAAATTCCGGGACGGAATCGAGCAAACCATTCCTGAGTCATTCGTTTACTCACAGTATTCTCACCATACAATTTGAAATGCTCGGTTTCATTTGCCAAATAATATGTACATTTAATGAAGGTCGGGGAGTTGTCGTTGATATGATGTATTTTAGTCGATTCTGAACGGCTAAAATGTCAAGAAAATCGTATATTAGAATCTTCAGATTTGGGGAGGAAAGGGTCGTCAATCAATTTCAATTCAATAGGAGATATACAGAAGGAAAGATCATGAACTAACCGAAGAGAACCAAAATCGGTTAGTTGACATCTGTTTACATTTGTTAAGTCGTTATAAAAGGATCTTCATCAAATATTTACAGACTATAGAAACTCGATAATATACGACAATGATAAAGGAAGAAAAGCATGAGTTGATCCAGGATAACAATTCATATTTCTCGCAACGCCTAATACTAATGACCACAAACTTCTGTTGTAGCCTTGATAGAATTGAAAATGATTCATCTACTAGGAATTTCCAGAGCCTGATGAGACTATTACATCCCAAGCACTGAAAATAAGTGAAACGCCTGAGAAAAAGACCACTTTTGGCCAAAAGAACTTGAAAAGGTTATTTTGCTTCATTGCAAAGAAACGAGGCTCGGTGACAAATCAACTCAGAAACTGTAACTTGTGCGAGGAGCTTAGCCCGATTGCTGCACATTCTGCTTGCCTCATTCTCATTACCATTAGTTCAGATCGATGAGGTCATATTTACCGAAGCATTGGCTCACAAAATTTGAAAATAATTTCGCCCCCTAACCACGAAGTTCCTATAGCGGGGGTATCCATCAGGTATCCGATAAATGGCAAAAGCCCATAAATAATGATGGTGGTTACTTCGATTAATAAGCTTTCGAAGAAATATAATTTCAATAAGCTTGAATTTTATCGCATAATTTGTCAATAATTTTTTTGTCGACCTAATATTTAAATATATTTACAATACATTTCAACCTTTGTTCTAATCAAAATAAATATACTTTACATCAATAATTTAATACAAGCTTCAGGACAATGAAGAGCTATTTGCATTTTCCTCTAGAAACAGTTACACAGAACGACAGACGTTAGGTGCCGGTAATCACAAAAGTGACGCCATGCACACACACACACACACACACACACACACACACACACACACACACACACACACACACACAACCAATACCAATATAAAACACGCTTTACTACATTTTATTTTATATTTACTAACTCAGGCACTGTGAGACTACATTGACGATTGATAATGAAGAATACAGCCACACCAACACGACAATATGGCATAGGGCGGCTACAAAAAATTGTTTTCTTTGTAACTAGTGAATAAAACCAATAATTGAAGCAGAAAATAAAAAACAGCGAAGCTCTACACTCAAAAAACTCTCGACAATGAACGCGACTATACGTTCAACCAGAAATATACACATAAGCAAGAGAAGAAGAGAACAAAAGTAGTCTCCGAAGGACTGATGACATGTTAAAGTTGATAAGTAGTAATTGTTGTTTAGAATGACAAAAGAAAGTGAAGGACAAACTTGCATACGGGTATTGAAATGTAAAATGTAAAAAACTCGAAATGGAAAAAAACAGAAACAAAATTAATTTGGCTCCCAACGAAATTGAGCCAACATCACAATTACTAATTTAAGTAACACTTTGTCCAATTTTTTAATATCTGAACGATTATACGATATTTTATTGAAAGAGTTAAACAAACTTATCGATTAAATATTTTTATTACGATTTAGTGGCTTATTATCTGGACTTAATCTGATGGTAATTATAAGTTTTTTTGATCTAAATGAAGTATTTAGTCGGACAGACTTGTCTACATTTTATGAAAATACGAAGGCGTCACAAACGTTAATTCTTATACCCACGATATTTTACTTTTGTTCAAAGTACATGAAGAGAGAAGTTTTGTTAAAATCTACGTTTTTATGCTGTGAATTATACTATGAATTCAAAAATGATTTCTATAAATTATGATATCATATCGTTTTTATGTAGGTACTCACTATATATATATATATATATATATATATAAATACGGCCATAGATCGAAAAATAAAATGAAAAACGTTATTAAAGGTGGCATTAAGATATCAATAGTATGCAGATGGGAACATTGTAGGTGACTGAACAAAATTATGCTTTACCGCCTCGTCTATGTACGTTTCCAGGTATATACGCAGTGACAGTGCGTTTAGTACTGTACGCAGCAATAGTACGTTTACAGTTATATAGTATAAATTTGAGCAATAAAAATTGTTTTCGAATGCGAATATGGGCTGGGATAAGAATATAATGAAATTCGCGCAGATGTGTTTAGCAAAAGCCTGTAGTATATTTTTTTTACAAGTCTTGATTTGCCTTTAACTGTCTAAGTTAGCTTTTCGAATGTTTGCCTGCCGTTATTCACGTGGATAATTGTGCTTCTGCCCAAACTAGCCTTCGTAGTCTTACTCCTAAGACTTCTCCTTATATGCTCTACAAAAATTTTTAAGAGCTTCACGATCGCGAAATCAATGCGTCATCCGACAAAGTGCATTCAAATTTTAAGAGGCGATTGAATCGCCCTATGAATTAATTTACAAGGCGAAAAAATATCAAGATCAACACCAAGACCAAGAAATCTTTTTATTTTTTAGTTAGAACATCTTATTTAAGAATTATCTAAAGTGACTGACAATTTCTTAAAGTTTTATTATAATTTGTGGCGATTTGTTCTTGCTAAAGCAAGGCTTGAACCGCTTTAATAATATTTTTTAAAATTTAAAATGTCATCTCTGCAATCTGAAAAGTTTTCGAGGGTTTTCTTCGTTGTGGTTGGACCTAAGCACATATAAAATTAATTGTTGAATTTGAACTTTCTATAGTTATAAAGAGATGGTTGATATCAAATCAGTTCTTCTGGATGCACCTTTCAGACCGTTGTTTCTGTTTTATCGAGACAGGAAGACAGACAGATATTCTTTAAACATTCGACAGATATCATTATATCGACCTCAAGATTGTGATACTTTTCTTTCGATCCTTGCTGTGTAGTAGTCTTTAAGCTCTTAACAGATTTACACGAACATAGTTTGCTTGATGCCAAAGGTTGTTTTTTTGCTTTGCCTCTCAAACATTTTGTTTTTCTAAGTCAATCTAAGATTTTTTCCGGTTCTTTCCTTTTATGTCGCATATTTTTCCTGTAGTGAAGATTTGAATGCGAAACATATGTCCGCAAATTTTACACCAAAGCAGAAAAGAGAAACTGTTAATGGGTCAATATACGTCTGACCTTCGGATTCAAATGACTTAGAATATTTTCCTTAAAAATCATTAAAAGATAATAGAGTCATGTATGCAACATTATGAATGTAAAACGGATGGAATCGAACAGTTTGAACGTTAAAATGACGCCGTTGCATGCTTAACGTCATCATAGCTGCCAAAGTGATACCAATAGAATAACACATCAACACGTACGGAAACTTAATTTTCCAAGTATTCGTTTATACATACATGTTTTTCAGTTTTGAATCCAAGTGAGATTTACTCTTGGCTATGAATTTCATTTTTCTAATGTCTCTTTAGTAATATCCGTTGGTTTTTTTTCCGATTTTTTTCTTCCTTTACTTTTTTGTATTCTTCTTTATTAACTGTCAATGGTGGTAGTGTGGATCATTTTGGAGTGTTTTTCATTATTTACGGCAACAAGCGCAGCGGCTTGTGCACATATACACATGTTCCTGTAATCTTATACTGGCAAACACTTGGTGTGTTCAAAAGCGTCCTTCACTTAATAATGTTCACTGTTATGAATTGTGCTTAAAGTGTTTGTGTATGTGTGCACTTATGTATGTTGTTGTTGTTGCTTACTTTTTTCTTTATTACACTTTCGTGTCGAAGGAGGAAGCATTGATATAAGCGAAAGGTAATATGTTATTCATACGCATGTGAGAAGGGAAAAAAGAGGAAGAAGTTTACTTGTTCGTTGGTTAGTTATCTCTTCTTAAGGGAAGAATTCCAGAATAACGTTTATAATACAAATAAATTTTTTTTCACATACATATGCTATAGTTTTTATATGCACAACGAGAGCATATAAAAAGGTACATTAAACACGGTCATTCCGCTTGTAACATCGAGAAATTAATCTAAAGTTTTCCGATAAATCCATTCTTAAAATTCTTCAATATTGGGAAATAATAGAATAGAAAACTAAAAACTGATCCATATATTCTTAAACTAGTTCCAACTTTTTTGCACATGAACAAGCGGACAATAATCAAAAACTGAAATTACATCATTGATTTCGATATATTTCGCTATATTTTCGCTATATTTTCGCTAATATGCTGCTATCCTCGAAATTGAAATTTCAATAAAAATTTTCATTTAGATATACAGTTATTCTGTCTGAAAATTTAAAAAGAAAAATTGTAATCGGCAAAATGTTCATACGAATGCGATTAAAGCAGAACTCTTCGAGGTGAATGGTATCCACATTTCACTTCGTGACGAATATAGCGTTTTTAAACAGCTTTTTTCTCAGTGGCTTTAGTTTCGTCAATTTCCTGGAAAGACTTTGTCTTACATAAATAGCCTTTTCATACATTTACAGTTTACAATTCAAGTCAGAGTCGGCATAAAGTGAATGAACTTTGCATAAAATTGCAGTCACAAAAAATGTATTTCTATGAACTTAGGACAGTGCAGTGCATAAGTGCCCAGAGTAACATCAACACTGAACTACATAGACATTTTCATATATACAGTTAAGTGCCTGCAGTTTTGTTGTTCAGCAAGCATTTTCTTTAGAATATTTTCAGTATATAGCGTACATTATAATGGGATGATACTTTTAATTTTGTTCCTGCATTTGCAACACTTAACAAGAAAAATATATATTTTTTACTAGTTGGCGAACTATATATCACTTACGTTTCAATTCGGAAGATTTGCACATTTTTGTCTTTTGATTGATTTCATGAAATTATTTATCTAAATTTGCTTCTTTTTATTCATTCAAATTTAATAATTCCCCTAGAGAGTTTTGGTGCAATTGGTCCATTGAAATGTATTTCATGCATTCGAACTGTAGACTATTGACGTCCAGAAAGTGTTCTAAGATGAGTATCTAATTTTTGATCCGTCAGAAGATAACTTTAATAAGTCAAACGTCAGTCGCAACAAGACTAATCGAACACCATCTGATAAGATTTTCTCACGCGTTTAAGGATAAAGTGATAAACGACTTATATTGTTGAGAAACATATCTATAAATTCGAGGAGATAGCGCGGTCATTACGAAAATTATTCCATTTAAGACCCTCTTTGAAATGGGCGACCAAATAAGATAGATGATATTCCACTAAGCAATGTACGGTCCCAACTTTCGAAGTTGCACAAATTATCTCTCGAATAGAGTCGTGAATAGAACCATTGCTGAAGCGTTACAAAAACAAAACGAAGGAAACCGTCGTTTAGTACTAGAAGCAGTTCTATATTCTCCGATATTTAGTCATTGTGTAGAAATGAAAAACCTTGGTTCGATTGCTATCGCTAGATACAGCCAGAATTGAGTCTATTTAGGAATGATTTTGTTAAAAAACGAAATGTCTCTTTTTGGTTGAAAATCAAGTGAATTTAGCCGACTATTTGTATTTTTGGAGTGGTGCCGATTTGTAGTTCCTGATTGGTGGTATATCGTCTTTAATATCAGGAGATAACAAAATGTGTTAACCAAAAGTGGAATAATTTTTATAGATAAACGATTTTGATTTTGACGAGCAAATGAGGGGAAATCTGCAAACAAAATTTTGTACAAGCGATGTCTAGATTCACAGAGTTCCAAAGAAAGAAAAGAAAATGTACAGATTGTTATTTATTTTTAATGCTATTTCTACCGCCTTCCTTTTTATTGTTTTCGGATTACGATTTTAGCATATTTACATATGCGTATGTTTTATTTATTTGTTTATATGAATTTTCTTTCATACACACATTAGTTATTGCATATGCATGCATTTATCACAATTTTCCTTTTTTATTCCTGATTTATTTTTATTCATTTTAAATTTATTTACAATAATACGCATATATATACACACATAGAATATATATTTACTGATGAAGATAGAATTTATATATGTAAACGTATATAAATATATATATTTATATATATAAATGTATGTATATCTACATAAAATATTATTTTATGCTGGTTTCAGTATTTCATTATGCGTTTGTTTTTTTGTTGAAACAAATTGAACCTTTCCTGCGCAGCTTCTACAGGAATTGCTAACGAGTTACTTTGTAGATGTTTTATTACAATTTGTTTTAAAACCAGCAAAGTTTTAAGCAAAATGTAAGGACCAAGCAGTAAAATGTTGATAATGGAAGTAGTGGCATTTTGGAAAGCTCATCTATTTTCTAAGAACTTTTTATAATTTATATTTATTTAACGAAACTTTTCCTTATTTGTTTACTTTATATAAATTTTGTCAACAAACACACATGATAGAAAGGAATTGAAAAATTAACAAATGTTTGATTGATGGGATTAAAAAATTAAACACGTGGATTAATACTAAATAGTCAATATATTTTAAAACTTTTAACCTTCTTCCTTAAACCATGTCATAATAATCAATTGAAGCTGACAGCTGATACCATTCGCTTAGATTTATTTTTCAAATAGATCTGTTTAAGTAGAAAAATTTCATTTTTTTTTTAATTTCTAATTTTTGCTTGATTGACCAATGAGCAATAGTGTCAATAGCATGATTTTCTCCGAATGACAGTTTTTTCATGGAGTCCTAGAAAAGTAAAGCAAAGGCGACGCTCTCAATGTAAAACCTTTGCCTTTGTCGTGCAATTATGTACCGATAAATACAAATGCAAGAAATAGTTTTGTTAGGATGCAAGTATAAGCAGGCAACGAATAGAAAGCAACAGAAAAAGAATCTGATATATATATATATATGTATATATGTAAAGATTAGAAAAATAATTCTAGAAAAACTCCATAGATTGGAATGCATCGACAAGTCGAGGATGTACAATATGCTTACAAGATCCGATTTAATTATTATTTGTTAATGTAAACATAAAAACCCAAAGTTCGCGTTTGCTTTTCGAAATATCAGAAACTCTCAATTTTCAATGTGCTGATGTTCCTTTCACGATCGTAATATTAACCGTAAGCTAGTTAAAAGCAGCTCGCCTACACTTCGAAATTACAAAGCAATGTTGCGTTACATCAGATTTAAAAAGGAATGGGTTGTTGAATTGCTGGAAAAACTAGAGTTTTCCATCAAAACTAAGACTTTATTAAAACAATTTAGATAGAAAATCTTTTACCATTTAACTGGTAAACTATTATGGTGGGGCTTCTGAATGAAGTGGATTATATTAGAACCATTCAACTTTGCGCTATTAAAAAAATTTTGCTGAGAACAAAATAGGTAGTATTTGCTTAGGCCTAGCTTATAAGATGGACACATCAGATCTGTCCAATTAACATCTCTTAATTTTTGCTGAGTTATTTGTTTTCTGATCTTCATTGCTTAATTCTGAACGCTTTACTTAGGTTTTGGTTTCACTCTACTAGCAAAACAATTTTCTTTCGTTTCGCATTCGCATACATGAAGCAATCAAATTGGAATTTAATATTGTTGTACATTTTCTTTCAGTGACCGCGAACGAGAAACGTAATATATTTGCGTACACTAAACCGTCTCAAGCTGGTGCAATGTTCTTTCATAAACATCGTCCTCTTCGTTTATAATGCAATTGCTCTCTTTGCGTACTCTTTGCGACTTGCAATATCAATTTTTCAGCCCATTGTATTGCGAATACATATCGATTCATTCGTTTTATTTTTTGTAATTTTATTTTTTCCTGCAAATGCTTGTAAATTTACTAATTTGTTTTGCTATATTTTCCGATATGCTTTCGCGTATTATTATTGCATTTTCAATTGCTTTCTATTTCAGTTGTGTTTCTATTCCTCTATAAATATTTATAGCTACTTTGATATAATTTCATAAAGGGGATAAATAAGGGAATTAGTAACAAAGAGAAATACAAAGTGAATGTCCATTTAAAAGAAGAAATATTTTCATATAATCTCATGATTAAGTCAAGATATTCAATATTTTTAAAGTCTTCGTAGTTTGCCGTACACCAAAATTTTCTCATTATATAGACATGCAGTTCTATTGTGCTCTTCTATTACTGCTAATGTATTATGATTTACTTTTTGTTTTTATTAAATTTTTTTACTACAATGTTTTCATTAAAAATTACTATATAACAATTTTAACGCTAACGTACCATGCTATGTAGGCGTGCATAGACAGTTTCAATAATGATGTACGTCACAATTGTATTTTGAGGAATCACTCTCCGTTTTGTACGCTAAAATTATTTGACTTAACTTAATCTCCCTAAGTCATAGAGAGAGAGTCTTAGAAAAAATTATGAAAGGTATGGACATACCAAAGCTTGGCAAACCAATGGCGAAACGTCTCTATTTTGTTGACGGTAATATGATAATTGTTATTATTTAGAATTGACTTTGGCTATGCACGGGAAACATGGCGATTTTCCTTCGCTAAAATGAAATATCTCCGACAGAGGAATGATTTTCAAATGTATGATTTTTTATCAGAAGTACTTCTCGTTGAGATATTAAGAAAGCATTATAATATTGATGTAAACGATTTTTATAAAAAAACCTGAAATATCCTAACTTGGGTGAAGGAGATTTCCAACCATAATCTCATACTATCAATAAGAAATCTTTTAATATGGCATGCCAGTTAATGATCTCGTTGATTAAGTAAATTCGAATTTTTCTTCACATTCTTCTAGAGCTTGATTAACGAAAGTTAAAAATTTGTCGTCCCGTAAACTGTTGTGAGTTGAGATTTTGCTCGTTACGTACGTTACGTAGTTTCCGAGCTAACTTTAAAGACTCATTATTTCCCTTTCCAAAAGACACTTTTGGGGGCGTATAACCAAATTCTTAAATAAAAAACTTCTCTTTTTTTAAAGCTTTTATTTGAAATTTTTACTGAATGTAATTAACTTATTGAAATCGTAAGGTTCCTCCGTTGAACACAAACCGATAATGTCCTTCTCAGTACTAATTTGACATTTTATAGCCGGTCTACTACAGTTTGTATCGTAGACGGGCGACCCGATTTTATTATTGGTGGCATAATTACAAGCAAGCAAAGTAGTTTTCCACATAACATCATCGCTTTCATCATAATGGGAGTAACGAGACGCGGCGCAACCGACTCGTGTATTATGATCGTTCACCATTAGAGTGAAATGACCAAAATATCTGCATGAAAAAACATAATTTTCTTTATAACATTAAATTGAATTGAACAACTTAAAACCTACGGTATAGACTCGTTATTTTGATAAGAATCAATATATTCTGGTTTAGCGCTTTCAATTTCATGTGACCAGTTGTCTAAGATTACCTCTATTGCATTTTTGAGAGGGAGCGGATTAATGGAAATCGAATAGCCCAAATTCTGACCAGGAAATGGAAATTTTCTCGTTTTAATGCAATTGTCGCGTTTAAGTGTACATTTTTTGACGTTGTATTCAGCTATCATAGCCAATTCGCCGTCCCATTGCATTGTGGCCATACGACATGCATGTTTATGAGTCTTTTCTGCACCGACAGCTATGAAACTACGCAGCCGATTGTGATAATCTAAAATGAATTCCTGTAAAGGTCCTTCCAAATTCAATAATATCCTGTCTCTAGGGCAAGTAACATGGAAGGCCTACATAAAGAAATCACATAAACGTATCAAAAACAAAAACATATATTCTACTTAACACTTACACCAGAATTTCTGCAGGCGACATGATTACCGCACAAACGACAATATCGTATATTGCTACCTGCCAAAGCAAGGACTACAACGCTTAATATTGTCAGAAAAATTTTCATTATTTTTAATTTAATAAACCCTACAATTGTTATAGTTAAAAATAGATACTGATGCTAGTAATAATGTGATCATAGCACTTTATATAGAAAATTTCATGTTTATATCATATATTGTATTATAAATATGCGGATAAATTCAAATCTTTCCAGCAGCTGTTTTGTTTTTAATTCGAAATTAAAACAGACAATATCAAAGTAAATATGTTTGCTTCGCTTTCGAATGAATCTTAAACTTTCAACACCTCAAATAAATACGTGGCAAGTAACAAATTTATAACTGGATTGATATGAATTTTGATATCTATAAGTTTGGACCAAGTATTACCATTGCGATATATCTTGTAAAACGTGGAAATGAAAGCTAATCCAGTAGGCTGTTTAGTTGGCTCTTCTTGAAATATCTGTATAAGATTTTAGATCAATATCGGTTATAGACAACCAGTCACAGCCTTTTGTATCATCCAGGTTTCTATCTCAATTTTAGTAACTATAAGCGTTTTAACGTGGGAGGAGATTAAGCGAAATTATATCACTTAATTTTCTCACTTTAATCAATTTCTATATATTACCCGATTTTTTAACATATATGTCGAATATATGTCTAATTTATTTCTATAAATGGAACGATACATAATGCTTCGGCTCATGCTTCAATTGCGATTATTAAATTGGAGAAATCATTTTGCGGAAATTTTTAAATGACTCTCGTAAATCTTTCAACCACATGTTTTATCGGCATTTACTGTATTTTTTTTTTTTGACTGGAATTATTGAAATTTGCGCTTTTTGAAATATTTTTGAAGTTCCATATGTACATATAAATTGAGAATAACTAAAGAAAAATATGAAACAAATTAATAGAAAATTCTGAACTCGACTTTGGAATTCCGCATACCGAAGTTCAATAATACGTCGCATAAATTATAAAACAAAACATAAGCAACATTTTCTTTTATTAAATTTATTGGAAAGATTTTTTCATATACAAAAATTTTTCAGTTTTTACCAATTCATAGAAAAATACATTTCAACAATAGCGATTCCAAATTCATTAAAGTCATTTTAAATTTGTGTCTAATTCAGTAACGACATTTCAGCAGCCGTCGTTGATAGTTATTTAGTTTTGCTTTTGCTTTTTGCTTTTTGCGTGAATATGTGGTGTATTGCGTTTAAGGGATAAACTGAAGTTTTTGCTGTTATGCGCGAAATTATTCATTGAGGGTCATGACGAAAATATAAAAAATATAATTTTCAAGTCACTTTACAAAAATATATCACAAGCTCCGCAAAGTTTGACATTTGATTGCCCATGAAATAGATAAAAATAATTTAATCAATTAAATGGTTTGAGATTTGCTATTTAAACGCAATCATGATGAAGCATTTTTAGAGCGAGAAATTGCTAGCAATGGAAAGTATATTGTCTATTAGACAGTTAGTCGCAACTATCGTAAGAGAAGGGCGACAAATTGCGTAAACAGTTGCAAAGGCCGGATTACATTTAAGGCTCTTCCCAATATAATGGAAAGATAGAGATTAAGGCAAACAAATGTTGGTAATAACTGAAGAAAATTCAGCCTTAACTACCTTATTACTGGTATTTTCAAGGTCCCTGCAGACGTTATTACGGCCTGTGTATAAAAATGAATATTTTCCGATTTTCTAACTAATTTGCTTATTTTTTTTGTTTTATTTTTTCATTAGGAATCAAAATCGTTTGTAAGAAACCTTTCCTTTTTTTTCTTTTGTAAATGTACGTAAAAGATTGTTGTTTGCGTGCCTTCCTGGTACTGCAATTTCTTATCTACTTTTCTGTTGGCATAATCCCGATGGTAAAATAAGAAGAAAATCTTTTCTCGAATTTTAGACGTTCGAGTCAAATCATTTACATTTGAACAATCCAATCAATGAATTAAAAATATCTCTAGCAATAAAGCTTTGTACCCCAACGGAAATTTAAGAAATTTGTTCATAATAAATGCAAGTATATAAAAAGAAAACAAAATTCAGAGGTTGAGGGTTATCCACGGATATGTTCGCCTAAGCATTTTAAGTGTCATATATAGATATATTAGATGCGCAACAGTTACAGTTGCCTTTTAGATGCATTTTCTAGGGTCTAACAAAAATCTTCTTTTTCGTAGAGTAAATCTTCGTTTTCGTCCAATAATCTCAGGTTGTATGTGTAAGAAAAAAAAAAAAATTTTGTTTGAATAAAGTACCATTATTGGTCAACAATGTTAGCAAAACATTTGTGTTTTAAGAATTCGCACATTTTATGGTTATAAGACATCTTTTCATTCTAATAACTTCCTAAGGATTATTACTAATGCGTACTGTCCTGTATCCTGTCCTGCTGTCATTTAATTTTTTTATTCATAAGTTGATCTTCTAGACTATTGAGAGCAGTTTACTTTGCCAATGCAATCTGCACTCATCTGCAATATCGATAAACTATTTGAGAGTTTTCTTTAATTGTAGCTTTTATTTGGCTATCGTCACTTTCAATAAGTTAATCTTTAATTCAATTATATAATTTCCAAACATCAATTCTCACACATGCGCTCGTGCAAACAGTCCCGTAAATTTTATATGTTTGTTTGCAAGTTTTATACTATGGAAAGTGAAAAGAAAACAAAATTTATTTTTAACTAACACTTAAAACATTGCTTGCACTTTAAATAAACATATCTGATATTATATGAAGAAAAAAAGAAACGTCTACAATAAAATAGACAATCAAGACAATCCTACCGCTATTTTTTGTTCTTTGTAAATACCGAAAATAATTCTTTCAGATTCAATGTATTTCTTTTCAGTTTTTCTTCTTAGTCATCATGGACACGTACTCGTAATGGTAACGTGTATAAAAGGGAACTTTCCATTATAATAAATGAAATTATGGAAAATGGTTTTTGGACAAAGAAGAAAAAATTCCAGCAAAACCATTATAAATACAAGTATGCGGAAACGGCCTAAAATATAGAACAAGGATACCACCACAAGGCACCCTCAAAGAAAGACAAAAATAGTAAGAAAAAAAAAAGTGTTATGTTAAACAAGTCGTATTAAAACTTGCGAAAGTAGAACGTCAAGGATATTCCTTGAAAGTTCGCTTATTTTTTTCTCGTTTTGGAAAACTGTTGAAAAATGCTTTTACTTTAACGCTATTTGCGTTTACATTAAATACAAAATTGTTATAGAGCATTACCAACCACATTGTAATTGAAGCAAAAAGTAATTCAATAATAGTTCCCAACGAATCATTGCTTGGTTGCATCAAGAGGAATAACGAGAAAGATACAGATCTGAATAGTATTTGATTGTTGGTTTTGTATTCAGTTGCATTCGTTTTCTATTCTCTACATACTGTTAAATTGGACTGAAATAAATTAGTTGAAAACATTTCCTCCAAGCTGAAATTTAGATGTTCTTCACACACACACACACACACAGAGCAAAAAATAAACCAGGGAATGGCAGCCACAACGCTAAGTACAAACAAAACAAAGCTGTAGTGGTGAAGGACTTCAATATTCTATTATATATATATATATGTATATATATATATGTATGTATATAACGCTGTATATAAACGCTAACGCTAATGAATGGCTTGTAAACTGTGCTGCTTATGCATTTCCATGAGTTTTATAAATAAATGTTTTTGTACGTCCACGGGAAGAGAAAAGTTTGTAATTCTATGCGCTGATGTTGTGACAAAATTTTATGAAATCTATAGAAACCAGGTCGAGATTGTCAGTGTCTGTATTAACGCTACGACTTTTTTTATTTTTAATTTTCTAACCTACATTTTATTTACCCTTTTTGTCAAAACTTTTACAACTTCCATAAGACAGCTTCAAATATGTTATCAAGGAGTAATCAATATTAAATTCTGAATAATATCCGTCCATTCGAATGTCTATATAGCCGACTGTGTGGTCTACGTGTCTCTATGGTGGACTGTAAAAATTACGTCAATAGCTTCAAGATTTGCAAAACCATTACAAGATCATGGAAGAAGATTAGCATTGAAAATGGAACGGATCAGTTGTAGAAAAAAACTCAAAAACCGATATAAACTAAGAAAAAAAATGTTCAAAAGTAAAAATGAATTTCGTTTTTTGTATATTATTTATAAACTACAACACCAATATATATTATATACATGATCCTGTAGAGAGCGAACATCGTCGAAACTCACGCAATAGTACGTAGTATTAAAATTTAATCTTTTTTTTTTTTTTATTTAAGGTTTTTTTTAAGAAAAATGTGGTGGTTATAAAGGACTTGGCCATAGCCAAATATAATTTTCTTACATGTTTGCAAATAACTTTATTTAAATTTTTCTTGCAAAACTTTTGCTCATGTTTAAAATGCAAACTCATTAAATTCTAAAATAAAAATTCATTACATTTTTTACACATACATGCCCGTCACACATACATAAGTGGGTCCTTTTTTTTCCTCTAATATCTGTTTTTCTATTTGAAACACTTAAAACTCTGCTAAAACGGATATTAACCCTTGTGCTTTCATATTTGCATTGAAAGCACTCTATCTGCACACACTTTGATAAGTTTTCATATACAATATATATGAATATATAAACAAAACATTCATCTCTAGAGCAGAAGGAGAGTAAGCGATGGAGAGCGAGAGTTAGTGAGAGAGAGGGACAGAGAGAAATGAAACGAGAGAGGCATTGCGAGTCATCATATGTATGCTTGTACATTTGTACATGCATATATATATCATAGATTTGGTATATATCTACCCTTCCTCCTACGATAGCAGAGTTTCCCAAAGACTGAAACGTAATTTATGCATATTTTGCGGAATTCCCATTAAAAAAATATAACATGGAGATGATATAGACTGCAAGAAGCTATTACACTAAGGATGTGTTTTTAATATTTATACTCTACGAGATGCAACAAAAATAATGAGATAAAAAAAAGAAATCGGGATTTGATACTCGACTCAAAAGAAAATGATTATGAGAAACTATGTTTCGCAGCATCGTTCTATGTACATCGTCCTATATAGGATTTTGTCATCCTAGTGATTTTGAAAACAGTTAGCATTCATTTCATTCCTTTAGTTCATACTTATGTAGACTGAGATAGACGATCTCTCTTTGCCTTATTGACACTATCTTATAAGTACACCAAGTGTAATAGATGTTTTAAGTGATGTTTGTGAAATACGTAGGGAACATCTTGTGATCATTGATCATCGCGGATATCATATCAACGTAGTTTCTATTTGAAAATATAGTTAGCATTTAAAAACAAGATTTTAAAGAGCTCGGTTTAAAAAATAAGCTAATGCTGCTTACGAGTTCGCTCGTATTTAATAAGAAATCGTGGGCAAATAAGTACCGTTTAAGGTACATTTTTATTCACGATTTATTTGTAAAAGTTTTTGCAGATTCATAATAGACAATTTCAGCTTTGATCTACGAACTTAGGCTAATAAACTTTGCGAAGAGTTCTAAACAGTTCCGTTTCAAGTTTTGCAATCGTGAGATCTATAAGAACCGATGACATCGAAGAACACAATTAAATCGATGTTAAGCAAAAAAATTAAAAATAATTCGTTGATTGTATAATAGATAATTGATGATTGATTAATCGAAATCATTATTGGGATCATTTTTCACGTGACCCTCCTTAAGATGCTTCTGCTTCTGCTACGGGTAATGAAGTCCAATTATCTGCCCATTGTAAACGAAATTGTGATAAAATAGCGATTATTTTAAATCGCTTATTTAGATAACCGTTCGTTAAGACAAGTAGCTTTAATTAATCGCAATCGTCCAATTCAAAAGGCTTCCATTAGCAAAATGATTTATGACTTGTATCTGCTCACTTGGGAAACCAAAATTTCGCCTTAAATAGTGTATAATTTTTCAAGCTTGGAATTATATGAGATATGCTTGCAATTTGTAAGCCGATTTTGTTTGGAATTTGGAATAGATTTAATTTTAATATCGATTAATGTAACAAAACTTGTTTTGCGCATTTTACATTGTAAGTATAACTACAACACAATACCTGAAGTACATGTAAACAAAATGTTTAGTACTTTTAATTGGTTTATTCGCGTAACAAAATGTTAGAGATTAGTTATTATGAATGATTCAACTGCGATAAATAAATGAATATTGCAGACATAAACCAGGGACAAGATATATTCTGTATTTGACCGCAAAATAGGGGCAAATCCTTTTTACTATGAACAGAATATATAAAAATGTATTATTTTGGATCTTACTTTATACCATTGATTTTATCTCACTCTTGAAATCTTTTTCAAATATTTCCATTTTTTTATACGCTACTCTTAATATTTATAAAACAAATAATCGATTTAATTTTTTTGTAAATTTTGCATGAAAATTTGAATAAGGAAGAATTTAAAAGCGAAAAAAACTTTTGAGATTGTGTTCGTAACAGGCAACGTATGAGAAAATCGATTCTTCTATATCCATACACTCTATAGTATCTCTCGCTGAAGCATTGTTTGAATGCAATAAAAATCTTTAATGAATATATTGCGTCTCTCTAGTGAGTATGGAAGTGTTTTTAAACGAAAAGTGTTAAAGGCATTGACACGCTGCACGTTTGCATCCTCCAAAAAAGTAAATATGATTCAAAATTAACAAATTCAGTATTTTATCATATTCGCAAGAAGAAAATAACGTTAATATGGTAATTAGGAATCACTGTCTTTCTCATGAAAAATGCTCGCAACACACTTACATTCATATACATATTTGTGTACTTTGTTGCTTTTCTACTTCCTCTACTTTTCAACTTGATTTGGATTCTTCCTCGATTCGCTTACTTTTTTCATTCAGTTCGCTATAGTTTCATAATGTTGTAATTATATGTTGCGCAAGTAGACATAAGTTATCGTAATGATGTTTTTTAAGTATTGCAGCGACTTATTGTCGCTTATGTAGGTCTGTTTGCATTCTATTTTCACTTTATAGTTAAGTGCTGACTCATTAGACAGTAGATAATAATTCTTAAAAGTGATTTTGTTGCCGTTCTTCTTATAGCTTTTTTAGGGCGCATGCTTTTTTTCTTTCTACCAAACGTAAAAAAAATTTCAATGTCTTTAATTTTTAAAGCAAACCAACGAAAAATAATTTGATTATATTGCCACCAATATATCCAGTAGTGACTTAAACGATATTTTGAAGTTCAAGTCTCTTTAGTTTAATGAAGTTGTCCCCACGTTACACAACTAGAAAAAAAATGACTTGATTGAGTTTCGTATACCAGATGGCTTGGGTCTTGAAAGATTTGTAAAAATTCCAAAAATTTTTAAGTGAAGATTCCAGAATTTTTAAGTCGGGATGCATATTTAAATTACCTCTTGTTGAAGTCTCTAGGAAACTTAACAGATCACTGCAAATCCCAGATCAAAAAATACAGAATTTTCTACAACGAAGGTGTAATTATTAAAGCTAAAAAAAAGCCTGTACGATGCTGTTTAAAAGATGTTGTAATTAAAAATTTCCCACTAACGGTAAATAATTTTTTCTTTTCTAATAAAGCTTAATATTTCTTAGACAAGTCTTTCTCTTCTTGTCTTGAGTGAGTGACTTGCAACAATTATTCATGTTTAAGTTAGCCTAATAAATTTCTTTGCTTCTTCAGTGTGAAAAGCTTTAATTAAATAAAGTTTAAAATGATTTTCGTTAATTACGATTGTGGCCAGACTAGAATGTAAATATGTGTTGATTACGTTTAAGGCATAGGTGAATATACATTGTTGAGACTGAAAATGTCATGACTATAGAGGTGTGGCTCTTTAAACTTACGCTATTGTAATTTATGCTTTTATATGCATAAAAAATTCGCACCTGCAGAAAAAATATTATTTTGGGTTAATTTTGTTTTCATCCCTTCTTTTCTTAGATTTACATAAATTATCATAAAAGACTTTGCGTTATAATCCTTGACGTTCAGCACTGCTTCTACATTTGCAGGGGGACGATTGTGATTGTGTGCGTGTGTGTGCGTTTGTATGCCTGTATGCATGTTTACAAGTACGTGTATTTGTGTGTGTGTTTGTGTGTAAATGCATTCACATAAAAGTTTTGTCTGCATTATGCCAAGTGTATTAAGTTTATTTTGTGTAATTTACTAAACATCGCAGTTTTTGTTGTTTGTTTTTTAGTACTTGTACTTGTTGTTGTTTACTGTTGTTAGCTGCCACTATTGTTACTATTACGTTATTACTCAGAACATAAAAAAAGCTTAGAAACCTATCATCGTTTTATATCGAATTTAAAATACCCATCGCCGCCTAAATGCACGACGCTTTCAACAATCGCGAGCAAGGTATAAATGAAAACATTTTCTTCATACTAACAAACATATTAGTTTGGGAAATTTATTTTTCTTAAAATTAAAAACATATTTCGTGAAAACAAAGTATTATAAAAATAATAAAAAAATTATAAATTTTGGAAAAAAAAAAATAAACAAAAATTCGTCAATTTTGCTTTGTGTGTTTTCAAACAGAATCCAAACCTCATAGAATAATGTCTAAATTTATTACAAAGACTCTTTAGAAAATTCCGGCTTAGCTTAGCCTCTTAGCTTATGACAAGACACAGACAGACAGACAGAATGTTGTAATAAAATCAATAAATAATCCGTGTTGCTTGCTAAGCAAGAACATATTTATTTTACTGGTTTTCTAGTAGATTTCACTTTGGCTTCTATATACAAACGAATTGAAATATTTAATATACTATTTAATTGAAGGGTATTCAAATGCAGAACAAAAAAAGGAAAAATATTTGAAACAATGCCGCACATAATGTTAATGCGTTATTGTATTCCTTACTCGCTCTTGTTGCCATTACTGCATTCATCACCAGAGATTTTTCTGAAAGCCTTTACCATTATGTCTCTAGCTGCTTCTGTTAGGAATTTTGTTGTTGTTCTTGTTGTCGTTACTGTTGGGCTGCGTTGTTATATAGCAAGTGTTTTCCTCACGGTTTTCAAAGTGCATTGCATCAAAACACACAATTCGTAATTTACATAGAAATCTTTTTTTCTCTCTTATTTTTTCGCACACTTGTTATTTAATTTTTTAATTACAGTAATAGCAGGATATGTTGCTGTAAGGGCTTTCTTTTACAAAATGATTCTAATAATATACAATTTACTTACTTCTTAATCCTGCCTTTTCTTAATCTTCAAATTATTATTGCAGCAATTAACGCAAAGAAAAGATAAATCCATTGTTTTCTCAACTTCTTAATAAAAAAAATCCAATAAAAATCATAAGTCGAACTTTTTAATACCTAACGGTACCGTTCAGTATACTACTTTATTCCCAGAGCCAACCACTCAATCCATATACATCGCTCAGGCTTCGCATATATTATTAAATTTTGCTCTAAGTCGTATTTTTATTGAAGTCGGTTTATACAAATCAACATCGTATACTCAAATAACCAAAACCATATTTAGGGTATAATGTTGAAATATGTAGAATTTTTCTGAAATTTTAAGGGAACCATTGCTCGATTTTAGCTGGGTTTTGAATTTAGCTTGACAAGCTATCGAATTTTTTTTCTATGCAAAATCTTATCGTATCTTGAACGTGATGTCAAAGAAGCACCTGTCGCCCAAAGTGTATTTATATGCCCTACAAACAAATAACCTTTTTAGTTAGTATCAAAAAAATATTGCTATAACAAACCAAGCAAAACTGTCTTCTTTTTCTTAAAGGTTAAGGGAATGAAAGTCTCTAAGACATTCGCATTCCTTTCGAAACTAAAATAGTTTGTGTTATGCTTAGAGGTAGACGATTGAACCGCCTTTTTTCCCGCAATGAGCTAGCTAAGCTACGAAACGATCGTTACCATTAGAAGCTTCCTAAGCAAAGATAAAGTTATTTTCGAGTAGAACGAGCTAAATAAATTTCGAATAAATTTTCGAGATTTATTTTAAACTTATAGTTTCGCCAATAGGTTGAATTTTAAAACAAAGAAAATATTATACGTCAGATAAATTTAAAAAATATTAGAAAAGAACCAAAATTCTACACAATTTTTATTAATAATTGTCAGTCACTGATCTAAAATTTAATTTTAGATATAGTTGGCATATGTTTTTCATGGATATGCGTAACTTGCTGTAATACTTTCTACATTACGAGTAAGATATCTGTCGGTTTCTTGTTCCTTTAATATAAACAAATTAAAACGGTACACTCGACCTTTACATGCCTTACGCCACTTTGTCTAACTTCGTAATTCTTCATATACTTTCGTGAAGAAGTACTACAAATTATACCTTGCTTCCATGTGAAGGTATGCTTTTCATGGGAGACCTTATAAGAAAGCAAGAAATCATGTGATGTATATTTTCTGCTAAAAACTTCACTATCTTTCCATATAGACTTACTTTCCATGAAAACCTTGGCGTGTAAATAGGTCTGTATGGTCCAAGTTAGGGGCAGTTAGACTTTATGTCAAATTATTATTATAGACTCACTTACATAAAAAAATATTAAAAATTGCATCTTAAACTTCATAGGAACGGGTAAAGGGGAGGTGGTTCGGAAAAATGGTCCAATTCAATCGATTCAAATTGTTTATATTTATTTTATTTAACAAAATACTAACTTCTACCGATTTTTGTCGAGAATATCAGAAATAACGACTTTCTTCATATAAAGACTTTTTTTTTTCAAAAGGAGCGTTATATGACGAAGAGTTGTAAGAATGGTTCGATCAAATCGATTTTGAATAAGGTTTATTCGTGGACCAAAACAAGCCAACCAAATCAAATTTCCTCCAAATATCTCAAAAATTTCGATCTATAGATTGAACAAAAGAGTATATAAACAGACAAGAGACAGACGGACAGACAAATCGATAGGCTTAAAAAAATTGGTATAATAAATACTACACCAACAGGTGCGTATGTATTTATGTATGTATACACAAATAGATGCATACATATAAATCTATATATAAATCTATATATATATATATATATATATATATATATATATATATAGATACCTATCGGTGTAGGGTACAAACATAAGTACTAATGTTAGTGGTATTGAATTCTACTCTGTTGCAAAATCAAATTTGTATCTTCCAAGTATAGAACAACTATAAAGAACGCTATCTATCACCAAGGTAAAAAAGTAGGCATGTTGAAGAGTATCTAGTAAATCCAGTCGAAGACGAAGAAAGATAGTACTGGCTTAAATTCTCTAATTGTTAGATGAAGTAGGTTATTAAATTTAATTTTCAGAAATCTTGGTGCCTCCTTCTCTATATGGTGGACATAATGTAAATTCCATTAATGTGGATCCATTCTTAGGCTTATAATTACTAAATAATCTACGATTTTGTGTTACCAGCCATCAATATAAAATAAATCAAGAACTACTGCATAGAAATCTCGGTCAATAAACATTATGAATTTTGGTCGCATATAATAAATTCCGTACAGTTCATGGCCCTCATTTGCCATCATATGTATAGCTGGCAATTTGTGTTGCTTATCTACGAATGCTGGAAAGGAGAAGATAACGTCAGCAGATACAATGGCAAAGCATAACATGACCGCAGCCTGCATGCATGCCTGCATACGTACATACACATTAACCTATATAAGCACACAATCTTGTAAACTCATTGTTACGTTTCTCCTTTAAATCTAAAAGGTGTCGTTGTTTATATTTGACAAAATAAAGGAATTTTTAAATCTCAATTTTACAGGAAAGAACAACAACAACAAGAAAAATAACAATGAAAACTTATTACTACGAGTGTTAACTAAAACAAACTGCTTAACTGATTTGATTAAAGGCTTGTAAAGCGAATGGAAAGTGAAAAATTAAAATACGCACGAGAATACGTAGAGCCTTCATTACCTCTTTAAGTCCCTTTGTAATGCAAAATAAAATTCAATTTCAATTAATTTAAATTTGTTGTCTTATGACGCTTGCTGCATAAATATTTTCTCAATCTATCTATCTATCCAATGTCTATCCAAGCATCCATCATGAACTGTATATCGGTCTCACACTGAAAGCTTTAATGTATACAGAGAATATTTACTTAAGGACATCACATGCACAAGGTTTCTTTGCCCCTCCATCTTGGTTTATGTTTTTTTTTCTATTTTAATGTATATAAATGTGGTATGCATACATACATACATTCTTCCAACCAAGTACGCGTACATACACACTTTTGAATGACACAATTGTTGACATGAACATTATGAACATTATCCCATTGTTATCTTTGTTTACTGCCACGTTTGCATACTTGAATATGCAGATATTGTATTTTAGCTTATAATAAGATCTTAAGTGCACTATGAGCTGTACCAGAACGTTAATGTAAATATGTATGCATATCTGTATATGTTAGTATTTTGCAATTTGCTTTTAAATTAGATTTCATGCTTTATAATAGAAATTAAATATAACAGAAAATACAAAAAGTGCAAGTTGCTCTGATAATTTATTAATTATTCTTTACGTCTCAAGTTATGTGTTCCACATCGCAATTTGCCCGGTATATACGATATCTATTTAAAATTTTATTTAACTAAGTGGTAGTTAATTATGATTTATGGAAACGTTACAACTTTCAATTTAAAAAAAAGTATAACATAAAGAGATTAAATCGGATGATTGATCTGTTTCAACTTATGACTCGTTTGGAGCATCAAATTTATTGACTTGTAAGTTGCTTTGTAAAAATTGAAATTAAACAAAGAGTATTCTTTGTTAATTCCAGATTCTCTAGAAAACGTAAGCCATAATTTCGAACAGTGTTTATTTTCTTCTAGTTTATATTTTTTGTTGTTTAAATTTGGTTTTTAAATTCTTAGAAAAACTTGATAAAGTTTCAGCTAATCGAGTCGTGATCGCCCTAAATATCTCTCCTTTTTTTCTGTAGGCTTTGCATGTCCATCTACCATTTTAAAGTCCTATTTGTTTAACGTTCGTGAAACAACTTCAAATGACGAAAAAATTGGCACTAAATGTTAAAAGTTACATATATTCTTTCTAAAGAACTTCCCAAATCGATTTTTTAAGCGTATAAATCTATATGCGCATTGCATTGAATCCTGCGTACGTCTTAAAGTAATTTTTTGTTGTTGTAACTTAGAAAATTGTCCAAACTTGATATTTAACGGACAATGAATCCATTAGGAATATTTGCAGAACTTTTTTATTATGAACAGTTATTTAGAAGATATCTCTTATGAGTGCATAAACAACCTGATGCTTAAGGGGAAAGAAGTGTGGAAAGGGAAATAGGCGGAGGGGCCGATCGGTTACTCCTCTATCCATCGAGCATTAGCTATAGTTTTGGCCACACTTTAACCGCGAACAATTTGTCGTTTTTTGACCTCATCTATTTCTGGCGTGATCTTCGGAATCTTAAATTTGAACGTGGAAGTTAAGGGAAGAACAAGCACATGATGTACTTTTCTATCCAATTTTTGCGACTTCGGCTACACTATTCAAAAACAAAAGCCAGGCAAGAAGACTGTTTTACGCTAATCGAAATTGATTGCGCTCGAAAGCCCATCTACAGTACATATATACATGAACTATAAAAATGAACTCATCACACACCACAATCCACTCTCAGTTCATTCATTCATTGTTCTAATCTTATCTAATCCCAAGTACACACAACTGAATTTTGTTATTTTCCGAAAATTGTCGGAGAATCAAAAAATTAATAATAATATTTTTTTGAATTATAACAGTTGGGAAAGTTATAGTCGCGTCTTAGTCGAATCTTTTATACCCACCAGCTTTATATTTAAAAAAAGTTAAAAAAAGAAAAATATTTTAATAGGAGGGCGTGGCAGATTTTTTTCTATTTTTAAGACAAATTTTCAGCAGATTTTTTAGAGTAACATCCCCAAAACTAATGGGGAAAGTCCGGAGAAAATACGTTTTAAGGCAAATAAGCTAAACTACAATTCAGTTTATAACTTACCCGGTATATTGTTATTGTTGGCTTTTGTAGGTTTTGTTAACAGTAGCAAGGTAAAGAGGATCCACAATAAAATTTGGAATGATGGCAGTTGCAGCCAATGGCATATATTTTGTTGATGCTGCGTTTCTTGTTGTCTTAGAACAAATATTTTGTTGCTTGTCGTTGTTGTTCTTTTACTGGGCACTTGCAGCAATTTCGTCTTCGTTGCTAAACAATTAATCTGAGATTTTATTGTTGACGCTGTTTCTGGTACTTCTACTCTGTTTGGTACACAAAACTTTAACGTCTCCAGTATCGTGGTTGTTGTTAATATTCGCGGGGTCGTTATTGATTTAATAATACCTTCTCTTGTCGCACTTGTTCTTATCGATTTATTTGGTATTATAAGCAGACGTCGTATTTGATAATCGTTATGATTTCTTATCTTCTTTTTTACAGTATTCGCTAAATTTAGTGTTGTTGATACTGTTGCTGTTGTTGTTGTTGTTGTTGTTGTTGCTGATGTTACTTTGGATGTTGCTGTGTTTGTGGCGAACGATGATCGCGACCGGCTTAATGCCTGACACCACCGGTAAGACCCAGGGTCCGCACACACGCCCATGCCTCTGGTCCCATAGTCAATGCCGCTAATGGATCGTCCTCATTGCAACGGCGTCATCTACAAAAAGAAAAACACAAAGAAAATGAAATAATACAATAATAACTATACGAAAGGGGCAAAATTACAAAAACACATACACTTCGTCAAACAAATATGTTAAAAAAAATTGACATCTTTTCTTAATAAAAGTAAATTCCATATACGTAAGCAAACTGTATTCAGTTGTACCTGAACATCCTATACCCACCACTTTCTTAAAAAAAAAAAAAAGAAAGAGAATCGAACATATTTTATAATATCATTTTGTATAAATATTATAGGATCGTCCATAAAATATGAATGGAAATATGTTATGAAAAGTTGACAAGATTAAATTACGGTTTCAAGAGGTAGAAACATAAATGTATGACGAAGTAAAGCTAAGGCATCCATGGTAATCAAGAGCTAGTCACGTCATATATATCACGTCTACTATTACCCGTATGGATCTGTTTCATGGCAAGTGCCATAAATCAAGGTTGGAAGAAAAGAATTCTTACGGCGCATACGCACGTACGCACATTTCCTGTAATCTCCTTTCGATGATACGAAATTCTTGAGTATCCTTTAAAACAATTCAAAAGTGCACTTGGTTTTAATGAGCTTCCGTAGTTAATTCCTTTTTTTTTTTGTTATCGTTAATTAAAATTATTTTCAAGTAAATAATTTGCTAATAATGAGCTTTGAAACTTTTGTAGCCACAACGTTCACTTATATGTTATTATTGTTGTCATTGACTTTCCCGTTAATAGAGAGCTATCGAATTGTATTTACCGGTAAAATGATTTCCTTTTGCGGCTTATGTGGAAAATTTGGTCAAATATTTCGTCACTAACAGAAACAACTGTATGCTATTTGTGCATATTTTAATTTCGGTGGCAGATATGACATCGTTACGTTACGTTTGCATATAAAACCTTTCTGTTTGCAAAATCACTTCATTAGTAAGGAAATCCTGATCAAAATTGCCATTGAAATGCATCAATTGAAAATTCCACTACCATGACTAACAACGTTATCATTATTTTCATCACCATCATCATCGCTATCATCATTATCATCATCATCAACGTCCTCGTCGTTGCCATCATCAAATTCAAGCACATGGGGAAATTCATCTTTATGTGTTTGTATATCTAACTCTGTTTGTATACGAAAATTAACTGTTTTTCATTTACTTACTCTCTTCCAACCTGTGTACAAGCTTTGCCCCGTCTTATTGCATCGTGTTGAGTTTTAAAACCATATCTGCCAAAATGTAGATTTCATCATAACATCAGTAAAAGGATGTATGTATACGGGTATATATATATGTCTATATATATGTATATGTATATATGTATATATATATATATATATATGTACGCCCGTGTGTTTGCGATTCATGTCAATTTCTTTTCCCAAAAGCATAAAAAAGTTTTAGCATTTGCGAAAATTTTCAACATTTATTTGAAGTAAAAGTTTTTAGAGCGGTGCAAACACGCATACAAATACCTATTCATACAATAGTTACAAACCGTAACCGTGATGGCAGGACAGGATGACAGGCAGACAAATGAATCAATGAATGTGCATATACGAATGTGTGTGTTTCTGGTTAAGTGAAATTTACACATTTCCTACTCTGAAACGATATTGATGTTTTTGTCAAAAGTTTCTACCTTCTGCATATACATATACAAATACATATATATACACATACACATAACTTTGCAAAGACGCCAAATACCGAAACAGCAAACTGTTTCGATAGTTTCTTTTGTCCCTTTTTATAGGAAATAGCTCTTTAGAGAGTATTTCACGTTAAGATTCTTTCTCAACCTTACATACGTATCTATACCGAAACACTTGTAAGGACACACTGGTAAAGAGAAGAGGCAAAAAAGCATATAAAATTATTATTCTTGCGTGTTTTTTTTTTTTTTTTTTGCTTAACGTGATGCTATGTGAAGAAGTTGGCCAGTGGAACGCGCACAAGGAATTTCAATTTTTACAATTTATTGCGAAAGCACGATTGGGTGTGTGTGTGTTTGTGTGGATACTTATTGTTGCTGGCATGTAAACTAAGTGTTTATGAGTGAGCTCTATCAAATATAGGTTGGTTTAATTCTATCCATGCATACTGTTTTATTATAGCTTTTTGTCATTTTACTATTTCCGTTTCCGCTTTGGGAACTTTATTCGTTATGCATATAATGTCACACAAAATTTAAAATTCCTGAGCATATATTGTCGTTATTCTGAAACATGGTGCATACATCATGCATGCATTGTCCAACTATGTATATATATATACATATTGTCCAGGTATGTATGTTATATGTGTGTCTGTGTGACTAGGTAGATACATTCTGTACATGTATTATAGCTTTGTCAATCCATTTGAATGTTTTCATTTCCAGTTTAGAGCCCGTGTATATGTGAATTTCTGCACATGAGCATAAAATCTATTTGCAAGAGATGTTCGCTTCATTTTAAATTTATGTACAGCTAACTTTTGGCAATAATTGGCAGTTGGATGTCACACACACACACTGAAATGAAATTAACAAAATACTTTCATACACAAATATTGTTGTTGATTTGATGATATGAAAAAATTTTTACATAAATAAAAATATTTGAAAAAAAAACGCAATTAGTTAAAAACTTGTCTTCAATAATAAATAATTTAACTTAGATGAATAATTTTAAAATATTTTATCAGAAGTGAACTAAAACATTTTGAGTCTAAAAATTATATATTTACTTGCTTTAATTAAATTCATTTATATTAAAAGCATTTCTGACTGTGAGTTTTCTAATGTTTTTAAAGAAAAGTTTTTTCAACTATATAAAATGCGTGAGTTATTCTCCTCACAAGGAATTTGATTTTCTAAGGAAGGTTTTTAAAGAAGCAGAACTCAAATATATATATATATATATATATATATATAATTGCTTTAATATATATATATATATATAGGATGCATAAAATCTAAAATAATCATTTGAAACATGTGAGCAAATAACAAACGTAGAATACTAACGATGGTTTACTGATTTAGCCCCATTCTCTCAGTCAAAATCAAGATTTAGTTTTTTTTTTGAAAACTTGATCTTAAGAACTCCTTTCCTCGTCTTATTATAACATTAACACCAAACTTTTGGTTTAATTCGGTTATTCATTCATAGGAATCGTTACTTAGTTTGCTTGGATGCCACGTTTTTTAGCTTTTTCCAAATGACGTTTCCGATTTTTCATTTACTTTTTTTTAGGACCAAAGAGCAAACGAAATAAACTTACAAACGGAGATAGATCACAGGCTGTTACTTAAAATTCACAAAAAGCAGGCGAGTTTTAAGGCAGCGATTACAAGAGCAGCAGATTTTAGAGAACATAACAAACATGATTGGAAACCATATATTGACAGAAGTTTCGATTCCGTTCAGTATTTTAATTGAAAGCTTTTGCTGCCATTTCAGGACTTATTGCGGTGATGCCGCATCACATCTACTTGGAAGAATTTTGTCCGATATATAGCGCAAAGCAGGATTGTTATCCGTCCATACAGCCCATTTATCCGGCCACATATTTCTTTACCCGTCCGTGGCCAATCCGTTCGTTCGCCTATCTAGCCATACATTTATTAATTTATTTCTTTTTATGTCTTCTGATGTGGTGTTTAGACTCACAACTATTCAGAGAATTTAGGCAAATCGCATCATCACAGCTATTGCTTTAACGATCTCTTTTGGTATTCGGATGCAAGTTTGCATATTGCATTCTTAGTATTGTTTTCGTATTCCTTTAAATCCTATACATTACATTTCTTGAAATATGTTCATCATCAGTAGGGAAAGAAAGATACCAAAACTTTTAATCCAAGTTGAATGTAATGTCTTTCTTATTAATAAAATACTATATGGCTTGTATGCAAATTTGGTATTATTAGTGGATTAAACGTATGAAATCCTTATATATTTTGCCTCCATAAAATAAATCAGTTCAATCGTTCATACATATTAATTTTATTTCAGTTAAATATGTATAAGATATCTGAGTTAGCAGATATGAAATTGCTTATGGGTGAACTTCTTTGTTCGTCATTTCAAAACAAATAACAATACATCGTTCAAATTCTCTCACATAATGTCATCAATTTCAATAAATGAAAACAGAAATGGGTATGCAATATACTGTCGAAAGATATGAAAGCAATATGAAATAAATTCAGATTTTAATATAAACGTATGATGTCTGCATTATTTAGGTTATAGAACGTTTTAAAACACAATAACCACATTTCAAAAAAAAAAAAAAAAACTTTTCATACAACAAAAAAACGATTATATTTAACTTCAGCTAAACCCCTTTAATATGAATTTTATGGCTTTTTATTTTTGGAAAAATATGTACACTCATTTGAGTAAAATCGCAATTTTGCCTTAAGCTATTCTTATTTAAATATCTTTAATAACAAATATTTTTACTTTAGATTACTTGCCGCATAAATCTTTATTAATAAACATAATTAAATAAACGAATTTTCTATAGGAATACCATAAATTACAACAAATATAATGAAAGCATTTATGTTCGAAATCTTCCGTTAATTTAGCGTTTAAAAGCATTTAAAGATTTGCTAGAAATTAAGTTGGTTTTGCACGAATAATCAAAATATCCACAAAATCAAAAAGTTAGTTTTCTAAAATAGTTTTTTGAGTCTTAGAGAATAAAGCCAAGAAGTATGGTTATGGCTGAAGCCCATTGATGACATTTTAACCGATATTTTTCATCATCGCCTTAATGTCCAATAAGTATCGTAGTCACTTTATAGGATTTAGAGTGAAGTTTTTCTGTTTCTAGAACTAATATTATCGGTTTGAAGACAGCGTCTGATACCGATTGAAAAAATAACAGAGAAGAATATCGTGAAGATATTGCAGATAATGCATCAATGGGCTTAATTTAGAGAAATTGTATTACTAGAAGTAAGAATTAATTTGATAATAACAAATTTAATTTTTAATATTAAATATTTCTTCTCACCATAGGAAGAGAGACGCGGCTTCTCGCAATTGAGAGTGAAATAAGAAGCCATCTGCATAATACAAAAGCATATTGTTAAAAAAAAATTTAAATAATAAAATTTAACGTACGAGACGTATAAGTAACATTCAATTAAATGATACGTAAAGTATCAACTGTGCGTTGTGTTGTATATAAATACCCAGATTTCTAAACAAGTAATAATTTTATATCTTTAAGAGCTTTTCTGTAACATACTTTTTGGCTAAAATATTTTTTTACTATAAAAATGTATCTCTTACGTGCCCATAAATAAAAAAAATCGAAGGAGAAAAGAAATGTGGAACTTACATACACAACTTATGTAAGACAAGTTATTGGCATAAACACCCTTCAGGTAATATTTTCAATTTACAATTTATTTTTTCTCTCTCTTATTTTACTTTTGGAAAAATGTTATTTTTCCTCAACAAAAAAACCAAAAACACAAACAAATATAAACTAAGAAACTCATGAAAATATGAAAAAAAAAACCAAAAAACAAAAAGAACAACAACAGTTTGTTTGTGTTGAAGACAACTAGTCAGACATCCAGCCAGCCAGCCGTACGGGCGCCGAATTTTTGCAATATACTTTTCAGTGCAATGACTGGCTAACAAATTTATGTAATAAGTGAAGGAAACGAACGAAAAAAGAACAAAAATACAAAACTAAAACTAAAAATAGGGGCAGCGGAGAAAAGAAAGAGGCCACAGAGTTCATGTAGAAAATATCAGATTATTATACACAAACGGATTAGTTATGCGAATAACTAACAAATCATCGCTTTAAAAAGAGAGTAAAGAATAAAATAAAACTTTTTACTCTGGTTCCGCTTATAAAATAAAAAAAGAAAAGAAACATTTTAAGTAAAGATATAAAGGAATAATTTTTCATTCTGAAATTCAGTTTGGATCGAGTATTGATTATGGTCTTAATCTTAAAAGTATTCATAAACTTCTTATACCAACCTCTCGAGTTATACTTTATATAAATGTGAACGTCAAAGGCATAATGGAATCAATTTCCTTCTGACAATGGGTCTATTTGTTGAACATACAATGGCGAATTTTCTGATGTACTAAATTTGTTGTAATTCCGATTGTAACATCGGGACAAGCATTGTATTTATTTTTCTTTAGGCAGTTTTTGTCTTCTTTTGAAACCCGCATGATTATCAAAATTGAGATAGAAAATATAAAGCTTTCACATATACCCTTACCTGATCGATGCAAAAAGATAGAGTCCATCCAACGCTAAGCGAATCTTTTTGCAATTTTTACATTTTAAACTTGACGTGCAAAAAAAGCTTCGTCCGTTGTTTTAATCCTAAAGAGATGTTCAGTGTTGGGACTTAGGTTTCCATTTTTTACCAATTTATGCTTGCTTTTATATAATATATCTCTTGCGTTTTATATGATTTTGATTTTGAAAGATGGGGATATATTCATATTGCCAAAATGTTTGCACTACCCGAGAAGAGGCTTCAGAGAATTCATAGAAAATAAAGATATATGTTCATGCGATATAAGAGTAGGATGAAAATCTGAACAGACGTAACAGTTTCGTTGGTATATCCGTGCAATAGTTGTGGCAAGTACTCTCTCAGTGGCAAGAATTAAGATATCACATTCAAATTTGCAAACACATTGAAAGTTTTTGCACAATGATTGGTATCACATATGAGCCAAATCGGACAAACACTCCCACAATGCAGCATAACTTGAATACACGTGTATTCTATAAAAAATCAGACATGCTCTACCGAAATTGTAGCGCATCGAAATTTTGATTTATAGTTTTTTTTTTAGGCCAAAAAAAAGTCGGTGTTAAGGAATATTTTTTACTTGCTATACCCATCGCCGCACGATAATTGGTATATTCATGTTGTCATCTTGTTTGAAAAACTCAGAAGGAAGCTTCAGAGACCCGTACAGCTTCAAATTTAAAATCGATTTAAGCTTGTCCGTCTGTCCGTTCATTTGCCTAATGTCTTTGTACTTTGAAAATTCTGAATCGATTACAGGCCCGGCCTATGGTATAAAATAAACAAAAAACGGGTTTGGCTTTTGGGTGTACTCATAGACTATATAATAAACATTTTCGCGCTATTGCATAAAAATGGAGAAATCTGCCACGCCCACCTACTAAAATTTAGTGTTTTTTTACCATTTTTTGAAGATAAAGGTGGGGGTGTAAAAGATTCAGCAGAGCCGAATATAATTTTCTTACTTGTTTATATTGTTTTCGTTTGATGGGTGATAGACGTTTAATTGGCTGATTCAAAATTAATGTCTTTAAAATATATAAACAAATATTTCAAATTTTATTCAACTTTTGTTAAAAGTATATACACGAATATAATTAGAAATGAAATAATTAAAAACTATAAAAAGCTCCATATACGATGCTAAACACAAAAATCTGTTATTGTAGTGATTGATTTCAGACAAAATTATCAAGAAATTTAGGTTAATTTTTCTGTTGGATGTGTTTTTTTTTCATAATAAAACTTCCGAATCAAGTACAAAAAGTAAAAAATCGAAATATAAGTAAATAGCATACGTTTATATGCATAAAAATGCGGTTTTTAATTTTATTTAGTAAAAGGGATAAATAAATAAATAGACAGGCAGATAGATAGACAGAAGGAGAGAGAGGGTCCTTTTTGTAAATTTTAAAATTCTTTAATTTTCTTACTGAGTTACTGCATTAAAAGAAATTTAAACTAACAATCTTTTTGCTTTAAAATTCAATTAAAAGGCCCTTTGGATGGAAACAATATTTTGAATTCTTCTATTTTCCTTTCTGTTAAAAAAAGTTCATCAGTTGAACTTTTTGTTTTAAAATTAAAACTGTCTGTCGCATTCTGATACCTTGTATTGTGTGCACAAAGCAACTCAAGCGTGAAATTGAAAAATATTTATTACTTTCAGATGATGCTCAAAGTTGAAATTCTTGCAATTGAAATAAAATAAAAAATAGTTTTAAAATAAGGAAAATATAAAGAAAAAAAAAAGAGAAATCGTTGCACTAAGCATTAATTAGAGCATACTAGACCCTGACTGTTGTTGTGGGTTTGATTTTTAGAACATTTTTTTTTTAAATTATAAAAAACAAACTAAGAAAGAAGTCGGTTCCGTCGTCTAAAAGAATCTTTTGATACCAGTCATTACGTACATGTTTGCACTTTTGTGTTAAAATATTTTTTGCTGATAAATTATTGTGAGCTTGAGTAACCGTAAAACCATAACTTACTCTTCATATGTTAGATATAAGTCCATCACGAAAACTTGGCGATTTTTCTAACAACTTCAAATTTGAAAAGAAAGTAATTTCTTTGATTTGCTTATGATTTATTTTACTCTTCATAATATCATGTTTTTATTTAATTTTTTCTTTGTGTTTTGATATATAAATTCTTGTAAAAAGTACCAGGAACTTCATGTTTTAAAATCGCTTGAATCTATTGCCAAAAACAAATGTTTCTGAGGAAAATAGAACAATAGAGAACTCGATATCATGGATTAATATGAAGTCCGTCTGCTGTTTGTGTTTTAGTTTTTCTATATTTTCCCTGTCAGTAATGCCGCTTCATGTAGAAAGCCGCGATATTTAAAAATATCACAAAAGTTGATGCAATTTGTGATTGAATCACTGGAAACAGGGTAGTGACTCCTTCCTTGGAAACCCAAACCCAAACATTAATGTAGAAAAATCGTAAATTGAACTTCAAGCGGACAACTTATATCATATTAGGATATACTATCCACTGAACCTGCCGGTATTGTATCTATTGATATTTTGAACGTGAAAAGCATTCGTTTTATTCTGAAAGAAAATAAATCAAGTTAAGTTTTGTGAATGTTCGGACGAACGAATGATTAACGTAATCAACTTGTCACAACGTTCGTTAACTTCGTTAATATGCAAGACCAAAATCGATTTCAGAACTACCTGAAAATGCATAATTTTATTGCTTCAAGTGGAACCTATTGAAAGAGTTCTTATTCATCTTAATGTATGCTAGTCTATTAGCATGACTACAAGAGAATTAGCCTGTTATTACTTTCATGTGTAGTAACGCCTTAACAAACCCTTTGAAAATTCCCTTAAACCTATATTAGAAAAAAGTTCGTGATGCTTTTTTGCCAAAATTCAACTAAACTTTTCTTCTACTTTAAGTGAACTTTACTGAACCAGGTGTGAGCTAGAGATGGTAAATGGATGGATGAGAGAGTAAAAAAACATCACGTATGGGCGTGGCAAGATCTATATGAATACGCATATACTGAATCTATTAAATTTGCTTCAAGCTATTTGTTCCCTTAATTTATTTGAAATTCACTCCGTGACACTTTGATATTTAAATTCATTAGTAAGAAAGAGAGCGAAAATTATCTGCTTTAATATAAAATCTCTTAATACTGATCACGTTACGCGTAACTCAACGATTTGAAGCATAATCTAAACGTGAAACATGAATTATACGTTTCATAACAACTTAACGGAGAAGCGCAAATACATCAAACAAAACTGAATGTCCTTTTATACATGTTTAATAGAAGTTAATTGTAGATTCACCTTACCTGACAAGTCCTCGAAATCTTCATTTTTCACTTAAATTCTTTAACATTTTTCCTCTGTATACTTAAATTGAGCTCTTCTTCCCAGGCATCATTTCACAGTTTGCTTCTCTTTTTGCAGGAATAAAACATTTAAATAAGTGTTCATTTAACGACCTTTTCTCCATCGTACTCAAACATGCATGACTAGATAATGTATTTTGAACAGTTGATTAATTCGAAAAGGAATCAAAGCAGCAAAAACATATTAAAACGCATATCCGTAAGTTATACTGAGCCGTTACTGACGTCTACATGTGAAAGTAAGTGATTGTAAGCTGTTTAACTAAAAGAGAAATAAAACGAGATACGTTCGAAGTACATTATACATGTGAATGTCTGCTGTTTCAAATCGACTGCCACCAAATAAAGTTGCGATCAAATCGTTTCTATTACCGGGAAATACATAGCGAAAGCCCTTAATTGTCATAGCTTCTGAGTCTGTCTGTCGTTTAACTAAGAAATACTGTGTATTTCCAAACACTATCCTGTAGTTTTTTTTATTAAAATATTCCTTAAAGCGTTCTCAACGCATTCATTAATTTTCCTCTATGAAAGTATGCTTTGATAAGTCCCATATCTATATAAAAAAACATTATTCGAAAAATTTCCAATTAACTTATAAATATTTCATCAATTTTGGTGGACTGGAACCGTTCTTTCGTTGAGAAAAGACAGAACCGAAAATATTATTTGGAGAGGTCGGTCTAAGTTAAAGAGAGTGTATCAAAGTCAAAGTATAAGTCAAAAGAGCGGGTCTTGAAATAAGAGCTCGTGTACCCTAGAGCCCTAGTAAGACAGAGTGGGCGAGACGGAGAGAGGAAGATAGGAAGAGAGAGATGGAGAGAGAGAGAGTGAGAAAGAGAGAAAGAGAGAAAGATTGAAAATTCACCAAATCCCTCTGTTGTGGAAGCAAATTGTTTCGTTCCTTTATTAATTTGTTCTTTGTTTTTTTTTTATTTTTTTATTACCACAATATAAATTTATTTTCAGCTCAATCATAAAAGTAGTAATATAAAATTTAAAAATGTAAAATACAGAATTATAAAACTAAAATAAAATGTAAATACATTCGTACGAAAACAAATAAATAAACCAAAACATGAGAAAAATAAAGAAAAATGAAAAAACAAATCTTATATTGCTTTGGATGCCCATAAAAAGCCGGTGAACACAAAGTTATGTGCATATGTGTAGAGAAATGAGGCTAGACAATGCAAATATCAAAATGTTGGCAAACGCTTCTTGCAGAAAATTAAAAATTACGATGTAGTCGGTCTATAATTTGATTACTGATTTTTGATATCTGGCATAAATTACTGGTATCGTCAAAAGTATTGCAAAGCATAAAGGATAAGGATAATAGCACTCATAATTGTGCCCGCACTGCTTAAGCACCAACAAAACGCCATGAGGATATTAAGTTGATAACACTGAATTTTTGCTCTTCGCTTTGTGTTAGAGAAAAAAAGATTTTTGCTTTTACTTCATTTTATTAATTAATACTTTTTGTTTTTGCTTTGTTTTTTTTTTCTTAAATGGGTTTCTCCTATCATTCTCTTCAATTTTCCTATGTGTGATGTATAATTTTCTTCTCTGCCATTTCCGTTTAAACTTTTCAAATTTTATGTGTTAAGTTTACAATTTATCTGAGTCTTTTTATTACAACCACCATTGATTGGTGGTTTCTTCAATTTTTCAACTCGTTTGTGAAAAGCTTTGCTATTGATCAGTTTCTGGGCTCTACTATAAATGTGTTCTATCAATATAATGCATGTTCAAGTAAATGGACGTTTTTAGACCAGGTGCTCTATTAAATGTTCTATAAAACAGTTTTTTTTTCTTTGCTTCAGGGCGAGTTTTTTGACGGCAATTGATATCAGGGATAGTTAGCTGGACTTTATTCCATTTTAAGTTCTTAAGTAAAAACATTACAGTCTTAGATACTAATCATATCAAACAAATATAATAAATCCCCAAGTATGCTTGTCCGCCATTAGCAGCCATTTGTTCATAAAGCTGGCGATAATAATTTAAGGTTTTCTTTTAAGTCTTTTATAAAAGTTTTCCTCAAATTTTGACTTCTTTTCGAAGTTATTGTTGCGATTGCATGTAACGCGCTTCATTAATTAAGAAAACAAATGCTCAATTTCAGAACACAATCCTTTCGTGATATGGCTCTCGATTAGCGACTGCGATACTATCCTCGGGAGAATAATACGAGTTATGCTCCAGTACGTTTTATCCATGCTAACGAGAGCTCGCCTATAGAAGTGTAAAGTTTCTTTGTTTATTCTCACAATTTTCTCATTAGTGTAATATGGATAAAAACCCACTTTCTTATTGTGGCTTTAGAAAATTCTTAACTAACTTCAATCAATTACTTTTTATGGAAAAAGTTTAATGAACATTCAGCAAAATTAAAAGTATTTTCAATGAGTAAAGAAGAAAAACAGCTCTAAGTCATGATGGTCCAACCTTTCAATTTGTCTGCTGGCTATTGGGAAACGTCTGTTGTAAGTCCAATATGATATCATCTGACGAATAGATACAACGTAAGATATTCGATATTTGGTAAGAACAGGTATCACCGATCAAATGCTAAAGCTCCAGAATTTCTTGATTTCATTCGTTCATTTTTACTATAAACCAAACTGTTCGTAATGTTTGGTAACAGAAATATAAGATATTCAAAGCGAAACATTATTTTTTATAAAACGTAAAAACTAACTTCGGACGGAATGAATAAAATAATTGATTTTCAACTTCCTAAACCCACTTTGTGGTTTTTAGAGAAACAACGGACCACGTGCGCCGCAGTTTGGTTTACTTCGTTTAAAGAAACAGCAAAGAGTCTAGATAAACATTACATCAATAAATGTAAATGCATCATCAAATTGCTTAAGGCAATAATTGCTTGTTAATGAAGATTATGAACGTAAGAGATTTATTATTAAAGAAAAACGATCGAAATGCTTATTCATTTCTTTTTCTTTCCTTTTCGTTTTGCTTGTTTGGAAAGCAAAAAGAGAAGAAGAATAAATTTGTAATACTTAACAAAACTTCCGACTTTAATTTGAATTTATTTTTTTTTTTTAATGCTAACTCGTATATTTTACATAAAGCCTTACTCTACCTTAACGTCTTTCATTATTTTACATATAATTTTCATATGTAAAAATTTTCGACAAACAAAACGTACTTACACTTCAAGAGTCAGTAAACATTTCATGTACTTTACATACATTAGACATTGCCTGCAATACTAACTTTTTACTAAAAATTATTTAGACAATATATGCACATCACTAAAAAGTAAGAATTCCAAGACCAACCTAAGGAAGAAGAATAAATTACAAGAGTCTCTACAAGAACCGAGACTTTGCAAAATATGAAAGATGTACTTAATTTGTCGCAAACTATACAATCATAAATTCTCTAGTTCGAGAATACGTACACGGATTACTATATTTGCGTTATAAACTAGAAATGTTAGTTCACACAGCCAAACTTACTTTCTGCAAATGAACTTGTATTCGATATTATCAGAGCGAACTAAAATTAATGCACTTATTGGGTTTGGGTATTTGGTTGATTGCCTTTCTAAAGGTTTCTCATATTGAGTACAAATATTGTAAAATTCTACAAATTAAATAAAATTAAATACTCGTGAGAATTGTAGAAATTAGAAATACTTTCTCATCATCACTATTAACACTTGTCCCTTTTTTACTTGAACTATCATCAACAAACATACTTCTGTTTATATTTATATATGTGAAGGCGATGATTATTACGACAATTATTAATGGAGAAAGAACAAAGGAAGCATGAATCTCGGTAAAAGCTGTTGTGTGTAAAGTAAGAGGCACATAAAGTGCTAAATAAGAATTTTTTCTCAATAAACAAGCGTATGTTGCTTGCGGACAGTGATAAGAATAGTTCTCAAAATACAAACAAACAATAAATATAGTCTTGTAAATAAATAAATATATTGCAGCAACTTGCATTTACTTTAAAAAGTTTCAACTTAAAGATGCTACTTCTCGCTAACCACATATCGCCGACATATTGCCTTAACTGGATCCACAAACCCATCATACACGGTAGGAGGCAGAATCACTTCGCAATGATTTATTACTTTTTTGTTTGTTTCTGTAATGCAATACACATTATGTGAAGTAATAAGTAATAAAATAGTTGGAATAGTAAACATTAAACATTGATAAATATAATTAAGTTTGTACCAATAAGACTGCAAAGTCTCATCCGGCACGAATAATTTAGAAAAATGAATAAAGAAGAATGAAGAATTAAGAAAGAATGAAGAATATACTGAAGTAAATAAAGTAAATTAAGAAGGAAATGAATAGAAATAATTAATTATTATAAAAATTATTATGAAAAATTCTGGTTATTATAAAAAACTCTGATCACTGTTCTAAACCTATTCACATTTGTTATAGCCTAAATATTAAGTGGCATCGCGTTCCATAACCTGACCGCGTTAACAAAAAATAATCTTGAAGACTTCAAATACTTATGGTCCGGGAGAATCAAATTCATTCTACGTCTAGATCGGAAAAACTGGATCTTTTCATGTAGATATCTTGTCATATCGGTAGAAATGAGCTTGTGAATGACGATCACATTTCTAACGCTAAGAAACGAAGAAAGACTAGTATTCAGAATCTGTAGTGAAAATTGCGATATCCTATCATATTTTCGTTTATTAAAAGTGTATCGGGCACATTTATTGACAACCAACTGTAACTTGGTTGTTGAAGCACTGCCATGGTCGCCGTAGATGTTCGATCCATACGATAGAAGAGGTACCATAAGACATTTAACCAATTTTAATTTAGCTGTGGTTGGAACAAAAGAGGAGGAGCGCCACAGCTTCCTCAGAATATTGTATACACGCATTGACACACGGTTAGTGTCTCCATCCGCACTTAAATGGGAATCGATCACGAAACTGAGATTAGATACCTGACTGACAAATTCTGTTATCGCAGCAGCCATCCCAACACTGGGTATAGAATCAGGATCACAAGAGTTAGCCGATATTACAATATCTTTAGTTTTATCTGAATTCAGCCTTAGATTATTGTTAACAGACCAACGCGAAATACGACCTAAGTCATCACTAATTCTTTGGACTAAGCCCTCAGCAAGTCCACGTGAGCGAGATAAATATATTTGAGCATCATCGGCGTACGAATGAATATTGTAATTTTGATAATACCTGATTAAATCGTTAAAGAAGATATTAAACGATATAGATCCCAATAAAGATCTCTACGGTACGCCTGAATGTTATCTCGGGGAGACATTGGTCGATTTTCACACATTGATGTCTGATGACCAGGTAAGACTTGACAAGTTTAATTGCCGTCGAGTCGAAACCAAAATAGGATCATAACTTTTGCAGCAAAAGATTCTGATTCACTGTATCGAATGCTTTAGAGAAGTCAATCAATACAAGGGTGGTTAAATTTTTCCTATCGTACTCGGGGCAATTTTCCTCAAGCACCTTGAGCAAAGCAAAAAGAGAATGATCATATTCTAAAAGACATTCGTATTAAAGCACTTGTTTTTTCAGAGGCTTCACAGGCTTTAGCGGAATTGAGAATTGCGAATTGCGCGCTCTTCCAAAGTGTAAATATAACATTCGAGTAAAAAAAAAAGTTCATAAAAAAAACCAATACAAAGAAAATGACATTAGGTTGACATTACTGACCAAATAAGTCTTACTCTTGTCAAAAATGAAACACGTTTCGGTGATTATTTAATATAAAATAACAACTACTATTATTGTTACAAGCATAACATTAATTTATTTTTATCTCTGATAGAGAGCAATAGAGCTTGAAGCAAATCACCAAACTGTACACGCAGATATAGAATAAATACGAAAAAGTGTAATTCTTGTGCTCAACCCGTATTAGTTTACTTGGTTACCTGAGTTTTTACTTTACTACTAGCAAAAGAAGATCTGCTTGCCGAGCTTAAATTAGTATAAGAATATTAATTTCATCTTAGCACTAAAAAGACTAAAAAGTAATGCTTTAAAGTTAATGTTACTGCATTTTTCTCTTTATTCTTTTTCTCAATCATAGCTAAACGAAATATTTCTCTTGTGAAAGCATCTGCCAATGTGTTCATTATAAACGCGTGTCATTTACTTCTATTTATTTTGCGTTTCGCTAACTCTTAACTAGTATTTTATAAAAATAAATTTTTTTTTCTATAATAAATTCTTCTTAAACGAATTTCGTTGCTTTTCAAAGAATATTTTATAACTTAAATGACTTGTATACGTTGCAGTAGAAATATATACTATTGTGTTAAATGTTTAAAAAAAAAAGTTAAAACCAAACCAAACTTTGTTATTCATGGCAGAACAGCAAAGAGCTTTAAATGACAGCCAGGGGATGCTGTAAAAGGTAGTAAGAGATAAGCCGTTACGTTAGTTGACCTTTTATAAAAGTGTTTTTATGTATATATATATATACATAAATAAATATAAATATAAATATATATATATATTATATATATATATATATATATATATGCGAGAAATATTAGTTTATTCAAGTGTATAAATCGACCTACAATAAAAGAGGAAAGAAAAAAAGCCAGTGATTTATTTCCAGGATAATAAATTATTATAAACGTGTTTACTTAAGAACAAATGTATAACAGATGTAAACATAAACTAAAGAAAGGACATTACGATGCTTTTTTGTGTTCTTTTTAATTTATTATAAAATTTATATTAGAACACGTAAAAGATTCAAAACTTAAAAGAAATAAATAAACTTTTTAACTTAAACGCGTTATTTTTTTTATATATATTTTTTATTTTTGCAAATTTTTGTTTGTAACGCATGTATTGTAGCTAACTCCATCACCAATGCCTCCTGTCATATCAAGTTCATTTAACCTACTTATCGTATGCAACCCAGTAAAAGTGAATTAACGATTTTATAGCATTGGAAAGACTAATAAATAAATTTAAAAGGACATAAAATCTGTTTAAAAAGGAAATAAAGGAAACATATGCACTACGAAAAGCAGAAATAATTATATTAAATATTCAAACTGGCTTACAGCGCAAAGAGAATTTTGAGTGCGCAAGCAAACAAACGGTTTTGCTGTACATATAAAAAAGCGTACTTTTACCATAAAATAAATTTATGTGTGCGTTTGTGAGATTGTACAAAAATCAACTCGAAATGTTATCCAAGCTACCAGCAGTGGCAGCTGAAAAAACACCACAAAAAAGTGAAAAAACAAATAAAAATTTAAAGGGATACCAACTTAAGAGACGCCAGAGAGAGAAAGAGAGAATCGATTATTTAATTTCATTTCTTGAACAAATCTCTACTAAAATAAATTTTTAATATTTTTTATTATTATAATTGCAATATTTAATAAATCGGCAAAGCATCAGCCTTTAAAAATATAACCGACAAATATGTCTTTGTATTTGTAATTCCTAAAAATATAAATCGAGAACTTCCTTGAGCTTTTGAGTGGATTCCTTTATCTGGCTTTTCTCGCTATCATTAGATGCTAGAGACTATAAAAAAAACAACAAAAATGATACTTGACACACTTTATTTTAAATGCGTAACACACAACTAGCGCAGTAAAATGAAGTAGAAAAACAACTATAAATTTCATTTTATTACTAATTTGGCTTTTGTCTCTGTGGAAATTAAAAAAAAAACTGGATGAAATTAAAATTCGAACATTTTTTCATTTTTTATTTTATTATTTATTATTTTTACAAGCTTTAAATTTAATTCTAACTATTGAAGCTTATATTTAAAAAAGCCTTTTCAGAGCCAATGCAATGATAGCCTTAATCTATCCATAATGATATAGCGTTTGCAATATTTGTTTCAAAGTGCATTTAACACCATACTTTAGGCCAGTCTAGACTGCGACCTGGATATTATTTTGTTATTTGGTCAGAATGTATGTTAGAATTGCTTTAAAAATTACAAAAAAAAAAAGCTCGGACCCATAACAAATAAAAGTTAGGAGATAAAAAGCGTGTATATCTTCCTTGCGTGTTGGCTTTTTTGTGTCAATTTTTTGAAGTCAAATTATTGTTTTCTTTTTTTTTTCTGTGACTTAACTAATGGAAAATTAAAAAAAAAAGAAAGTTATATATAAAATTAAATTAAAATGGCACAAATAAAGTGAAGAATGGTTTATCATATGAACATATAAATATAGATAAACTAACACATTGTTAAGATAACGACAAATTTTCGATGCGAAGAAAATTTGATATTTTTTTGGCGATTTCCAAGACATCATATCTGGTTGTGTTTGATGTAATGTTTTTCATTTTCTACAGATCTATTCAAAATGATTTCTTTATTCTCGCTTTTCTTCTCCCGCTTTCTTTCTCTTTACTTTTGCTTTTATTCCGCACAACCAAAGAAGAAGCATACTTTGAGACCGAGATGTACAAGACATGTAACTTAGACGCAATATCTTATTAGCATATTTATTCGCTAACCCATCATCACATTAGTCCACAGTGCTGTGCTTAAGAAGCAGAAATAAATATGTTTTTAATCTCAGAAATTTGGTGTACAAATGGAAACGATTTCGAAGACTTTTCTTAATTAGAACAATTTCAAATGATTTCGGGAAATTTTTAATTTAGTTCCAATTAAAGTTAACAAAGTACGTTCAAGATCGTCAATAAAATACTGAAGAGAACAACTAAGAAAGCTATATTCACTTTAATACTAATCATGGACAATTATCTCCTCAGACGAAAAGTACTCAAAAATCTTGAAGTTTATTATTAATTGCAAGTTTATTAATAAATTAATCAAAAACATTTTTTAAACAAGTTTAGTGAAGAGTGAATCTTAAGCAGAGTGATGTTATATTTAGTCAATCGTACACACTTACCTTGGAATTTAAGAAGAGCTAACATACTAATGTTTTTAAAAAATCTATAATTTCTGCTTTAACTTCTAAGCAGATACTAATAATATTATGATAGTTTTAACTTTTTTTCTCTTGTCTTTTCCGTTGTTTTAAAATTTCCAGCTTTCTTTCAAAATATTTCCAACTTCGAGTTAATCATTATGCTAATGAAGCGTCGAAAGAACGGGTGATGTACTCAAAATATTAGATTAGAAACAAAACAGAATTAAAATTTATTGAAAAGTTGAAACGTGTCTTTAAATTTTATAATAAAATGACTTTAATAATCTAATATAATAATATTTTTTTTCTTCTTAACAGTTACAGCGGGGCACTCTGTATACTAGAACTTTACTGCAAGAGTTTTACGTCTTTTTCTTTGAGGAAAAATTAAATGTATTTTTTTAGTTAGAGAAGTTTTCTTTACATAAAAAGACAAAATAAAAAGTTCATCTTGTGTTTATATTCGCCTTGTATTGTCTTTTTACTAGTATTTTTTAAAAAAAAAGAACAAGAAAAAACTTATTTTGGTTTACAGTTGCATTTATGAAAAAAAAAACACAGAATAATAATAAAAAAATGTTCTCGAATTATTAAAGAAACTTTAGCGAAGTTTTCTATTTTTATAATTTTTTCTTTTTGCTTTTAATATTTTTCTTAATTAATTTTTTGAGAATTTTTGCATTTTACCTTTTTTTTAAGCCCATTAAATTAAATTTTTAATGTAAAGCAGTTAATTGGTAGACAAATATTTATATATATTGTATAGATGATGATATACGATATAAACGCGAGAAGTATATAGTATACCATCGAAATTCTCTTAAGTGTTTACTCTTTAAAAAATTTAAAATTATACAAAAGTGATCTTAGCTCTATTCTCTCTTCGACTATTGAATGCAAACGAAACAACAAGATTATTAATTTGAGAAAGTCTTCTCATGCGGTTTTTGTTCTTTCTCTCTTGTGTTCTCTGTTTTCCTCAAGTGTCTCAAATACATAACAAAAAACCACATTGTTTATCAACGACCTGGTCCAGTAAACATATACATAATCAAGTTTTATTTTATCTTTGTATTTCTGTATAATTTTGTTGTTGTCGCTTTTGACCTTCTCTTTCTTGAGCATAGATTATATATACTATGCTTAAATGCTTATGTTGAAATATAAGTTGTTTAGTTAAATGTTTACATTGCTATGTATATAGAAACTCGCATAGAGAAACGTCATAATACGCTGAGCTGAATAAATGTCTCAAGAGCTGGTACTTATGTCTATAGATATAACATGCATGCCGTGCAGAATGGATGCTGGGAACAATGTCCGATAATGATGCTGATTAACTAGAGTACCTGTACTTAAATGTTAATGGCAAAATTATGAACTTTTTAAAAATTTTTTTTTTGCATTGTTTAAGTGAAGCTACCGTTCACGATAAATGGAAGAATTTTTTTAAAAATTTAACATTTTAAATCAACCTTAACTCACACTCGGTACTCAATTTTGAGCTTCTCAACTATGATGCCACTTCTTTTCAACGAACCAATAAATAATGGGATTTGAAGTTAAGTTACTCTTATGTGAGAATTACGTAACAATTAACGGTTGATTTTGAAAACAAGTTTTTAAGAATAAAACAAGGTGGATAATAGAATTTATTAGTTGTTACAACTCAAGATTTTGAAAGAGTTCTTAACAAAAATGTGCTACTTTATATGATAATACACAGTCACACACACAATTTCTCTAACTTGTAACGATCTAAAACTAAGATTGTAACTTCCAAAGTTAAAAAAACTCTAACTACACCCACCGTGCGTAGATTACCATAAAGTTTAAATCTGCTTTCTTGCTAAGCTGGTTTACAGCTGGTAAAATCTAAAAGACGTCCTTCCCGTTGTAATGACGTCCTTCCCGTTGGTCAATTTCTATCCTAACTCCCCTGTTTACAAATTAATGAATCTCTGGAGACGAATTTTGATTGTTCGAGGAGGGACATGATCCCAATAATTCACATCTCTTTCCAATCACGTGCAGACCTTGACTAAACACTTAATTTTACCACTTTTGCTCATTTAGTTTACGTAACTTACTCACTTATAAATTAAATAATTAAATATAAACTCGGATTGTATCCACAGGAGCATATGATCTACTTTTCCAGCGCCTTTTAAAATTATATTTTGTAAATTTATTTACGTACATATGGATAATAAATAAACATATATTCGAGATTCGAAAACATTAATTTCTATTTAACACTTTAGAAGAAGCGTTTGGGGAGTGTTCCCTTTATTATTAAACAAAACGTTAGTACACAATGGAATTACTGTTGTATTTATAGTGCACGCTTGTTAATATATTTCTTTTTTACTAAGAATAAACGATTAATTGTTATAATACGGGCGACCAACCTAATTCAGAAATATATATTATTAAAAATAAAGGTTCATGTTTTGGCCGCAAGCCCGCTTTTAAAACTTTATTTATTTGAACTTTATTTAGTTCATAAAATTTTAGCAAAAATTTTTAACATATTTTTGTTTCTTTTCTTTATTTATTTTAATTAATTTTGTTGAAGGATTTAAACGATGAATGAATTAATGAATCTAGTCAGTTTATTTTTACTGTTGTCTTGTCATCTACTCAGACTGATGAAGAAGCTTTTCGATCAAAATAAAATTTTGAGTTCTCCTATCCGCGAATAATTCGTTTTAATGCTTTTCATGTAACAAAAATTTAAATAGATAACCGAAGCTGAATAATAATAGTTTATATATATACATATATATATATATATACATATATATATATATATATATAAATATATACTAATTATAACATTTTGATAAAAATATACAAAAATAGCTACATAAAATTTTGTGGAAAAAATCCTCTTATTGGCCTTCCAAACCTCCTAGAATTACCAAAAAAAAAAAAGAAAAGAAATTCCGACTTTAAGCAATTTTTTAATTTGAGATTTGGGTCAAGGCGAATACATTTCTCTGCGCTTGAACAAATAATTGCAAATGAAAATATATTAGATTTCTGCCCGGCATAAAAGAACTACTACTTAAAGCATCGCAAAGGGTGCCAAGAGGCAAAATAATCCGGGAGGCCACATCTAATTCCATGACGTCTTTAGTAGTATCTTGAAGATTGCTCGAAGCAAACAAAATGTCTATTAATTTAACTTGTAAACTTGATATTTAAAACTAATGAATATTTGTAACAAATCTGTCCTTGTTAAAATTGACATTTTAGAATGAATAGACTAGACAAAGGATAATTTATTACTTTTGTTTAGTTCATAATAACAATGATATATACTAAGAACCTTAATATTAAGAACCTTAAAGTCAGCAAACAGTTAAAGCATAAAAGTAACACGAAAGATCGTACGTCTTTTGATAAATCAAAAAATTTCGGTCTATTAAAGTAAGATAATGGATGAAAGAGACTCTTACTATAGGCTACAGTACATACGTAGTAATCTGAATAAGATGAATACGAAACATTGACTTATTACTCTAGAATACGATAGATCCATCCAGAGCAACGTAACGGCTGTTTCGAGTATCGTTTTATGAATGTCAGGGTAATTTTGATTTTACTACCGTACGAATGAATATGCAAATTAAATTTAAATTTAGTGTTAACTATAGTACATCTAAGTCTTTAAAGTCTTTCCTGTCTAACGCAATTCAAGTAAGCGAAGAAATGTGATTTCTTTTTACACTTTCATAGATTTATTGACATACATAATGTATAATAGAATCCTGTACGAGTCGTAAAACTAAATTTAGATCGTAGAAAAATTACACTTAAAATTGTTTTAAATATATTTCGTTTCACAAAGATTGTGCACCAAAATAGTTCCTACTAATGTTTACGCTTAAGAGAACAACTGTCGCTATCGATGAAAGATTTCAAGTACTTTGTGGCGGATAGCGAAGATAGTGTTTCGAAATTTCTGTTTGATTTTCATTTCATTGCTCTAACACTTTATAAATATTTATATACGTTATAGAATTATTTCGATGAATACATTTTTCGACATTTATGATTTCGTTATACGACACGCAACAACTTTACATTAACCAAATTAAACCAAACTGTCGAAAATATCATTAATTTGCTTTTTACAAGTGTTTGAGTGATTGAGGAGGGTATACTACTTTTGTCAGTTCATTTGTGAGCAGCATAGAGTTTATTCTTAAGCAAGCCGCCTTTTTTCAAGTACTCCTTATTTTGAGGAAGATATATTAGTTTTGTCAGTTCATTTGTGAGCAGCATAGAGTTTAAGTCAAGTACTCCTCAATCTTGATTTTCAATTATTAGTTGCATTATTCACAGGCCAATTGCAAGAATTGATTCGATAATATGGTCAAAGTAACTAAAAATCTGAACCTAAGCCTACACATAATCTAATATACCAACAAGTATGCATCCGAGTATATCCTAATTGCCCACAGAAGCGACCTGTTTTGCTAAAAAAAAAAAAAATTCTATTAAAGAGAAGTAAAACGTGTGCAAAATTCATTGAAATATATTTTTATAATTTATAGGAGGGTGCGTATACTACAAATATTACTTTAAAAAATCTACTCTTATGTAAATCTTATCATGAAGCTTTGGTAGTAGAAGCATTTATGCAGTTGCTTTTATCTGTATTGCTTTTGCTAATAGATAAATTTTCTTCTTTTTTTTTTTGCAATTGTAATCCCTTAATAAATCTCTAAAAATAAGTTCATAGCATAAAATAAAATTTCAATTCAATAAATATATATTTATATATATATATAGCAGGTATACAAAAATAAGAATAATAAGACTTGAATTATTAAGAGAGGTAATGCTGAGCAAAGAAATTGCAAGTAATTGCAAAATAAATTGGTTTATTAATAAAAAATAAAAATAAAAAAGAATTTCAAGCACGTCATTGAGGATTCTTAAAAAATTATTTTTTTTTTTTTTTGATACGAAAAAGAAGAGATACTGGAATTGAAACTTATAAAAACTCAATTAATCATGGTTATAATGGAATTGTAAAATTTTAATTAATACTTTTGTGTCAATAAATCGATCATTAACATTTTTATCAAACGCTTTCACATATTTGAGTTAAATTTCAAAAAATTATTTTAATTTTAAAAATTATGATTTACTAATTTTTGGGATTATTTTAATAATTTTATTATGACTAGGAATTCGAGAACCTCTAAGAGACAATTTCCACTAAAAATTTCACATTTCTGTTATATTCACTAAAATGGCAAAATCGACTACAAATCTAATGCCAGTTGATAATCACGATAACCTAGAAAGTTTTCGGTGAGTGTTCATAAATTTTAGACGTAAGAAGGTGCGAAGTTAGTACACTTCCATTCTCCAAGGATGTGTATATAATAATAAAAGAAAGATACCTTTGTAATTCACCTTTCAATAACCTTGACTTAAAAACTCACCGCTCTCTAGTTCAAATAGTCGGAAAATTTCTTTCTTGACCTAGTAAGCGACTTATATTCATTAGAATTAATCAAACAAATTAGCCTTAGCTTAAATTTCTGAATAAAATAAAATTTAGGAAACTCAAAAGTGAACTATTAACTACGGAACGGTAAATTACGCGAAGTTTTACATTCTATTTGTAAAAGAACGAACATGCATAAAGAAGTCCGCAATTATATAAATCCATAAAATTAAAACTTGGGTAACTGTGACCGTTTATTCTTTTTTCTGCCCCACGACTATTGTTTGGACGTTTATGGTTAGCAAAATTTTGGTTGGACATATTAATCAATTTTGAGGCTTTTAGTTAAAAAAAGTTGTTTAAAAACTCAATAAGGCCCATTGATCCTCCATTTTGTTGGCAGAGGAGGTCTTTTTAGATATAGAGAATCGTTGAACGCTTTTTTTAAAATCACTCATTGCGACACCAATGTATTGTTGATCAAAGAAAGACAATGAATTGAAGTAAATTGTCGATTAACTCGCTACTTTGCAGTAAGCATATGAAATGTCCAGTAGACGCTTCATTATTAATTTTTGTTTTTTCGTTTTTTTTTTTAAATACTTTAAGTGTAAACATTTAAATGGTAAATAACAACGACGGTGAAAGGCCATTGGTTTTAACAATTCTTCGCGGCTGCTAAGAGGTATAATTCGATACATTTGATGTTTACAAACTGTTCTATTGTATCAAAGTTACAACAAACTAATCAAGACAGTTAAAGTTAAGTATATATAGTGTCGCGACCATAAATTTTACCTTTTTACCCACGTAAGCTAAACCATCATTAACTTCTTTCATATATCACAGATGCTACGAGCGCGAATCTCTTGCTCTTGTCATTAAAAAAAATTTTTTAAATGATTAATAATCGTTTGAATACGTAGGTATGTGTAGGTATCCAAAATTCGACTCAAGACAAACTCATATGTCTTCTTTGTTTAACGTAACGCCTACAGTGTACGCTACAATGTACATGCATTACATCATAAAAAATTGCGTCTTAATTTTTTTTTTATTTTCTTTTGTTTTGTTTTTATTTTCGTTTTTTTTTTGTTTTGTTTCTTTTATAACATTTCAGTGCAATAATGCTGCAAAGTCAATAACATTTAATTGTTTGTTTCAAATGCAACCTCGAATTACATTTTTTTCGAATCTGTTATATACGATTCAGTTCAAGTACAAAGATTTCAAAACTTTTTAAGCGAAACCATTATATGCTATGTAATGTTTAGTTTAGCTTAGCTTATTTACTTTTATATGCTATATAAGATGTACGCAAAAGACATATAAAATCTAACTAAAATCGCACATAAATAAAGAAAACGCTAACATAAAACGAAACATTGATGATTTCATATATGGAACTTTAAATGACAATGTGAGATAAGCTTGTCTCAAAAGAATGCGTATTAAATAGACAGCATCAAATGCTGCCTAAGAAACAGCGAGGACGAAAAGTAATTTGAAGTAACTTTTCTGGGGTATGCAACTTTCTTTGTTTTTATTACTATTTGTTTAGACCAAAGAAGTACATTTTTAGTACTAAAAAAAAATGTTGAGCACTATCATCTAAGACCATCGGTCCAATTATAATATTCTATATATTATATTTTATTAAATATATTATAAACGAAATTGGGATAAGAATTCCTTGTCGTTTAAGAATTTAATTATTTCTCTATGAATTTTTCTTTAAGGTCAACGTACTTACTTCGACCTTTTTTTAATGAACATATTTCGTTCCCTATCGTGCTATTTATATTGGTTTGCAAAGTTTGTCAGCTATAAGTTGCTTTATATGTGGAAATAGGGGAGAATTGGGAGAAATAAAACGTTCAAACGACCTTACATTATTTATATATACATATATATATACGTATAAGGTATTTTATTCTACACCCAAATTTATAATACACTACAACTACGTGTAATAGAGTTAATTTTATAGTCACTTTTTTTAAATTGAAGACAAGTTTTCTACTGCTTTCAATATTAGTTTGTATTGAAATGAAAGAAAAATCAAAGCAATATGCTACATTTATCTTGACGTCCTTTCAAAATTGCTAATTGTAAATTCCAGCTAATGTTTTTTCAGCTTATGTTAAGAAAGACGTATTTCTTAATATAGCAGATAACAATCATATGCTGTTCGTCATAGTGAACTATTTCATCACGGTACGTTTCATAATTTTTCTTTTTAATCTAGATCCCTGCCATTTAATTAAACTCATTTAAACATTTAAATTCAAATTAAAACCGTTCTTTGATTAACTTGAATAAAGTTGCTTTATATAATCAGATTTTTTAAATTTTATTAATAACAGACTGACAGTGAACAAGATCAATCTATGATGAAAACAAGTAAAAAAACTAGAAAGGTTATTGAAATTCTTTATAATCGACTATTATTAAATTTTTAAAAAGTTTCTAACTCCATATCTGTCCACGTTCTTCTTTGTCTAGTGTAAACATTCAAAAAACCAAGAAGAAAAAACTTTACCTCTAACTCTACATTTTCATTGGCTGTAAATTAAGCAGACAAATTGTTTAATTTGCGCATAGACTTAACAAAAATTATTAGGAGATAATCAATCTCGTGCTCATTTTTAGAAACTTTTTTTTAAGCATAAAGGATGAACTATTTAATTTTTATTTTATATACGGTCACTCACTCAAGCGATTTCTTCTATACATGTATAAACACGGTGATGGTCAAAAAAAAAAAAAAAAAAAAATGAAGTAGGAAGAGAGGAATAGGGTGTGGTCAGCCTGGAAGATAACTTTTATACAATCAGAATTAAAATGTTTTTTACCGCTCTAAGAATTGAATCTGAGTATGCCGATTTGTTAGTAGGGCCTGTTATCTATGAGGCTATGCATTTTTCACACTGGCAAACGATTTGAACTGGGAAAAACATGAATTCAGCATATGAAATAAAATTACATTAGAGAAGTAAGGATTTGAAAGATCATTTGAAATGTTTACAAGGCATATGTTGAAAAATTTGAAAAAATATAATTTTTACGTAAAAAACCCACTTGGGTAATTAAAAAAAAGTAAAACTTGTCAAAAATTATTTAAAAAAAATTAAATCCTTGGTAGAACATGGAACAACTTTTTTGAAAACTAATTCTAAAGGCAGTCTTTGCTTTATTAGATTTAAATTAATTTTAAAAAAATTTTCTATTAAACGTTTTGCTGTTTTAAAGAAATCGGTAATCGAGACAATAATTTTGAAAACCGTCTAAATCAATGTATTTTAATGTTAGGATTTATTATTATTATTATTAATTTTTATTAATATAATTTTAATAATAATAATGTTAAGATATTTAAGTAGTTTATTATGAATAGATATTTGAGTATATAAAGGCACTTAATAAGGCTAGTTGAGTTTGCAAAATAAAGGGAAATGATTGTTTTATATAAGTAAAATAAAATCACTAACCTTTGTTTAACAAACATTATCCGTTCGATGAAACCATTCAATTATTATTGATTATATTGTTATTAAATTAGTTATTAAAGCACACACGTACACATACACATGCACATACACACAACAACACTATCTTTTTATATTTTCCTTTATCTTGTCATAAACTTGCAAATGATATGAAAAACGTTGTGGAATATGATTAACTATTATTATGATTATTATAATTATTATTTATAAATATTGTCGAACGCGATATTTATAATAAAATTAGAAAAGAAATTTACCACAAACACCTAACATATCGAACACTTTTTCTTTTAATTTTCCTTTTCCTTTTCGGTTTCAATTTTTGTTGTAATAATCATTAATGTTGCACAAGATATTTAAACACGTATCGTATTAAAACTTTTGCATTAAAAGGATAAGCATATAATTTATGGTACTCTGCTCAGCCATAATACAATAGCACTAGCAAAGCACACAATGGGGATGTTTAAGTTCGCTTGCTTGCTTGCTTGCGCTCGCCTTTGCTCACTTTATTTCACGTATATGTACATATACATGTTGAGTTGTGAGGGGATGTGTGCGTGTGGATGTATATTTACAATAGGATATTAGCGAACACCCGCACACTCAATAAATACAATTACGCTTTGACTTTGTATTTTCTATACACTTGTGCACATATACTTAATTATATATATATACACATATATATATATACATATATATATATATTTATATATATATATATATATATATATATATATATATGTATGTATATTTGTATATGAAGAGTCGCGGCACAATACTTTTATGATACGAAAGAAAAACTTGTGTATGCCTCTCGTCTGCTTATATGTTTGTATAGGTGACGCGCGTTTAAATTGTCAAATTAAATTGACGTTCTTGATGTTATTGTTGATGATGTTGTTCTTATTATTGTACTTATTATGTGTGTTGTTGATATTTACTGTTCACTGTTGATTGTTTTAAAAACGTTAAGTTTTATTATTGATACCTTTAGAGCTACAGAGAATAAAAACGAAGGAGAGAGAAAAAGCACAGACACTCACATAACATTAATAAACATTGATATTCAGGAATCGTAAAAAGAATTACGATTAAGGTATCGAAGCAATTGCAATAATAATAAAAAAATATATATAAAATCAATAAACAAGTGGAAGGAAATTAATAAATCTTCAAAGGCATGATGTATTGCTTCACTTCTAAGTAATGTTTATAAGTTTCCAAAAAATCTTTAATTTTTAGAAATATTTAATAAAACTATTTTCCTTTAATATAACATAATAATCTGCTAAAACTATCCACGCCCTATCAACATTTTACACACGTTTCCGCACTGATTACAAAAAAGCATTCACAGATTTTATGTAGCAAAAATCTTTTTATGTCACTTTTCTGTTATTTTTTTTGTTCCCTAAACCTCCGCACGTGACTCCAATTGTAAGTAGAGGTCACACATATATTTTGTCTTTTTTTGTTTTTTTTTAGAAATTTTTAGGTCAGTTTTTTGAAAATGAAAATTAGAAATTTAATTTTTCTAAATTTCGTTTTACTGAATTTAATTCTTTAGATTATTTACCGTCGCACATCAGTCCAAGCATTCTTTTCTTTTTTTTTTAATCACCAATTTTTTATTTACCGTCTTTGTATATTTTGCTTACTAGTTCAACTGTCTTTTACCGTTTGTCTCCATTTCTCGGGACTTTTAGGCTCCAATGTGCTGCAATATATTTTCCGTACACACAAAATTTCCTCTTACATGACTATTTACTACACAGTCTGTAAATGTACAGACAATCTTGCAGCGATAGTATACGTAACAGTCGTTAGGCTCTCTTTTAACGTGTTCATGGGAAAAGTTTGCAGATATTCTTCTTGCCTTTTTTTGTTTTTTGGTTTCAAAAAATCGCCTTTCAATACTTCTGCTTAATATCATATGTTTGGATAACATTTTATAAAATAGTCAGTTGTAAAGGTAATAATGGTAACTAAAATGTATTCAGCTTTCAGAGCTATTATGAGAAACTTTTACATTAATTTCATTGATTAAATTTTTGACTTAACATCTTTTCAGTCTTTATCATACTTGTTTTTGATTAATTTTTAAGACTAAACTAAAAAATTCTGTATGGAATTACTAACGAATGTATAACGTGAATGGGTATTTTTTACAATTTTTTCGAACTACCCCCATAACTCCTTTCTAAAATTCCGATAAGTAAGACTTTATATTTCGAGCTAAATTCCAGCGCCAAATTTTTTTTGAAAGCTTATCATCAGCACCGGATATCAGTGGGCGAAACAATACTTTACTTTAGAATGCCTTTCTATCCGTGTAATATTTTTGCTTTGCCTGAACGAACGCTGAGACGGTTAATACGGGAATATTTCATAAGCTGGCCCAATTCTTTTTCTAGCTTTGTATTTATGCGACAATATCTGTCCAGTTCCTTTTGACATTTTTGTTTTGAAAATGTAAATCTTCGTAAAAAGTTCAATCGGTGAAATTTATATATTAATCAACTGAAAATTTATTAAAGGACCTGTATCTGGATTTGCCATTGCCCATCAAACAAATATATGGTTTTATTATTTTTACTTGACAAATTGTTCACTTCACCTATCAGCAACCAAAAATGTTTGTATAAATCTTTTGGATTTTAGGCAAAATAAAAACATGAAAATAAAGAAAAAGAATTTAAATCATCCGAACTTAAGAAAATCGCTCAGGCATAGTCTTATACAGAACATGATCGCAAAACAGTCAATAGATAATGACTAACTTCGGTGAAGTGAGACTAATTTAATTTTTAATTTTTTTTCTGCTATTTTGCTCATCCTTCTTATTTTTAATAGTCTACGCGTCAAAATTAAAGGCATTCGTTTTATATTATTTTCGTCTCAGATGGCAAATTTTGTAAATGATAGTTTACTCTTTTTTTTTGTAATAGTTCGGTCGCAATTAATTGTTTTATAAAAATTCATATTGGTCTGCAAAATATGAACAATCTCTCCTGTATACTTCTGGTTTTCTGCTACATATAAAGAAAAATCGATATATTTTTTATATCCATTGGTTAATTACGTCGAAACTTTACTTTCATAATTTAAAATATGTTGTAAGAGTTTTTTCTCTGAACTTCAGCGGAAGTTGCATGTTTACCAAAACTACGTTGAAGTAGTTTAATTTCTTTAACATTCAGAAGGACTCGCTATATCTGTAGGAAGTATGCATTATCATGCATTTGCATTATCCGCAAAAAATTTCAAGCCAGTTTAAGAATTTATCTCTGTCTGTCATTCGATCCAAGATGTTGATGATAAAATCCTCACCGTAACCATATTTGAGGTGGAAGATTAAAAGATGCTTTTTAAGTCCTTAGTTTAGCCTCGCACGACAGACATTAAAAGAAATAGTCATGGGATAGTGCAAAAATTAATTAAAAGAAGAAAGTCTAAAGAAACTAATTGCCAACCTATAGCGTGCTGCTAAAAATGCCCAGGGCACTTGTCGACCAACGAACACGCCCATAATTAACGAAAGGCTTTCAGTTTTTGCCAACATTCCTTGTAGATGTAGTCGAAATAAAATTCGACTAAATGTGCACATGACCCTTGCTTGTTAAGATCATCTTTTCTATTGATCATAAATACATTTATAAAGATAACGCAAACAATTATCCATCTGTTCTCAACAACTGCATGTCCTGTCTAAACAGCTGTTTCTGTTCTCTCTCATTCTCATCGAAGCATGCGCTCAACTTAATCACGTACACGACAAGTATAATACAGGAAGAAAAAGAAAACCGGGAATTTTTTTTTTTTCTTTAGCAAAAACAAATCCTAGCTCTGTACAGTTTTCCCTTACGTTGTTCTTGTTGTCAACATCTTAGTTAGTTTGCTCTTGATTACCTAAACAAATGCTCTTTTAAGATATTTCTTTCTCTTTCAATCGTAGCATTTTTAAGCGCCTGTCAGTTTGGGTTTTGAATCTGTGTGTATCTATGTAGTGGCTATTGTGTTAGCTATTAAACTATTTGTGTGTAGTTCGGCAAAGGCATGCACGTAAACAGCAATTGTGTGTTTAAAGATTGACATTCCTTGTTTGCTTCGTGTTCGTCCATACAACCTAACGTACGTATCGATAAGTTCTTCTATATATATATATATATATATGTATGTATATATGTATGTATGTATTTATATATTATACGTTCGCGTGTCAAAGTATCTACTACTACTACTCCTTATCTTCTTGTATTCCTTTTTTTTATTTTTCTATTACGCTGCCACTATTACTCTACTGGCTGTAAGTAAGGGTTTGCTGAAGTTTCTAGTGTGCTTTTTTACAGTTTGCTGTGTGGTGTTGTTGCTGATACTGGTATGTTTATATTTCTCTTTTTGTTGGGATTGTTATGCTTTGTGTCGATTTTTTTTTCTTTGCCAATTCCTTTTTGTGCAAAGCTTTCAAGCAAAAGTTGCCAACACTGGAATTCTTTTGGTCGGTTTTTGCATCTTTTCATTCTAGTATTTTTCCATTTAATAAAATTCGGGCTACTGGCTGCCATTGATAATGATGGTACGTCTTATAGATCAAAAAGTAAAAGTGCGGCGCGGGTGTGGTCGGTTCTTAATATAGTTTTTTTTTAAATATAAATGTTTATTCAATTTCTTTAAAAACATAAACATTAAATCAAAAAAAAAAAAAGAAAAGAAATGTACGTTTTCTAGTAAGCACGTCATCATCATAGTATTCATTTATTATTTATGAAAATTAATGATTCTCGTTTTTCGTGAGCCACCCTTCAATTATACTGTAAACATTCGTACGTTTTCCTTTAAAAGTTTATTTAAAGAAAAACGTTCTTATTATTATTTTTTGCGTGTTTTGTAAAAACAACCACTATTCTATTTTAGCAAACGCTAAATATACGCGTACAAAAATGGTATGTAATGTTTAAATGCTTCTTTATTTTACTTGTAAGTACATACGCACACGCATACAAGCAAACGCCACAATCAAATAACACACACAGGAGAAAAGAAGGTAAGTATTTTTTTAATCTAAATAAATTTTCCCGTTCATCTACTTTTGTGTAAACGCACACGTTCGCTTTGCAAGCACCGCAACTGAGAACTAAATGAAAGAGTGGCAAATACACGTACAGGAACCTGTGCTAATGGTCTGCGTGGCTTGGCTGACTGCTTTTTCTAAGCTGCCTTTTACTCTGTGGATGCTCGTTTTGTTAACTCAATTGTCAGCCTACATTTATGCTCTCCTTACTCTCTCTTATCTAACGAACCGGTCCTCATTAAACGACGCCTGTACTACACACACAGATTCTCTGCTACAGTTAGACATTTGGTTTATTTGGTTTATTTGCTCTTGTTTTTCTTTCAAGCTTGCAACTCTTTCTTGATGTGATAAATAATTTGAAAATCACACATACTCACATATCACTGCAAGTGAAGCAAAATTAAACTCTTCTACTACTAGTTGTCGTGGTTTAGTAATTCTCTTAGTAAACCTGTTCCAATTAAACTCAAAATGTGTTTTTAGTTTATGTTGTGTTTCAAGTCTCTTTTTTACAAAGGCTTAAACATAAATTTATTTTTTTCTTTTTTTTGCAATACAAAACGCAAAACCTTTTTCTTGTTGTCTGTTATGTTTTAAATAAATTCTAAAGTTTTTTTTCTTAATGAAACCTTTATGTTTATATGCATTTTTGTTTTTTTTTTTTGTTTTATTGCATGCTTTGTTAGCATCACGCGTGTTCGTTTGACACAAAATGTGGGTTCACTCTTAAAAACCAGTTTGTAATGTTATGTTTACGTTTTTTTTACGTTTTTTTTTTCTTTTTTTCCTCTTTATATTATAATGTTCTTGTAACACTACTTCACAAATACAAGGCACCATCATGTGTTTTTCTACATCCATTATGTGAAAGCATATTAAGGATGTCATTCCGCTTGAAGCACTTGCAAAAGCGCATCTTATATATTGCTAATATTTAAGTTTAAAATATTTAACTTCCATCTAGTCCAGCGATTTTCATTAATATAGAAGTCTTCTTAAGATTTTCTCCTCAGCTCCTTATTTCTACCGTAGATCAAATCGGGTAAATTAAAGGTTTGTAAACAGATTCTTGGAAATGTAAACACGATTGAATATAGCGTTAATACCGATGGTATGCTTCTCGAAATCGTTATAATTAAGACACTCTTTTCCAAAGAACCGCATACTGCTGTGATTTCCATGAACAGTAGCCATCTCATCTTATTGGTAAACGACTTTTCAGATATTTCGCCTGATGTTTTTGAGAGATGAATTCTCTTGACATACCAATCGCTTGATTCTTACGATCTTATAATATTTCTAGGAGCGGATGTGAAATTCCATTAAGCTTAAAGAATAATATCATGAAAGAACCATAAGGCGTCGAGAAGTAGAGGGTCGAAAATTTCAGTAATACTACTTTAAACTTACGATTTGTACATGGAGTTTTTTTAGGGAATTTTTTTCAGAGTCTTTCTCAGTATTTCAAAAATATTTTTATTAATAAAACAATACGAAAGATATTGGTAAATAGAGTTTTATTTCAGGATGCGTGTTGAATAATATAGTGCAATAAGTACGTCACCATCTTTATCGGATTCTGTTATACTCAAACAGCTAAACTCTATTTCACATTTCAATACACAGTTTCTTAATCATACTTCGAGGAAATCAGTTACCACAAACAGCCTTTGTTCGCTAAAAAAAATTACACTATCAAGCAAACGAGTTTACTTAAGAGAAAGCCGAAAAGAGGAAATACAGCAGTTATTTTAAAAGAATTCCTCCGTCGCTTCGTCGATCAATTTCTTTCTAAAATTCCGAAAGTTCTAAAAATTTGTTAAGAAGCTAGACTTCATATATATACGTTTTCCAAGTTGAAAACTTCAGCAGATTTTTACATTACGATCGCACAGTTTATCGCAACGAACATACAATGCAATTTGCGCACTTCTTTTTTTTAGGTTAACCCATTTCGTGGTTCGGATTTCTTAGCTTTGTTCTATTCAGGTTTAACAACCGCCGAATGTGAAAAAATATTAAAAACTTACACAAATATTGATTTTGTAGTAGGTACGTGAAGTGAGTAGATTATTGTAATCGGCCATCTAAGCGCACTATAAGCAACGCTCTAAAGAAGTTTGAAGAACTTCGATTTGTAATAGATTTGTTAAGGCCATAAATCGAAAATTTTAGTGCTATTAGTGAAAGCATTCTGATCGTTTCAGCCATATTGTTACTAATTTTTTTGATACGAAATTGAGCATATGGATGTTGAAGGTAAGCGCTTTCAATGGGACGGTTCTACAAGCGACACAAGACAGTCCGTTTTGTCATTGTTGCTCGAGAAATTTCGCGGACGTTTTATTGATGTGAACTGGCCAGCACGATCGTGCGATTTCTCACCGCTAGACATTTGTGTGGAGTTACGCACGTTTGTGCGAACCATCATTAAACTTTTGATGCTTTGAAAATGAACAACCCTCAAGTCATGGCTGAACTATTGCTCGCTATGTGCACACAAATTATTAAAAATGACCTCAAAGAATTCAATCATATGGAGGACATTTGAATGATATTGTATTCCACAAATTATTTAAACATCCAAGCAATATAAAAAATAAAAAATTTCATTCAAATCTCGATCAGAAATGTAATCTATTTACGTTTTTTTTTCTTTTGAAAAGCGCAAGATTGATAATTGTGTATATTCATATCAGATTTCCTAAACTTTTCCTTGTAACGAAGCGAATATCTGGAGTTACATCGTTATCATCATTTTCTTCATTTCCTAATTAAATTTGGTCATCTGCCATTTCCTTCCGCGGTCTGCCTGGTGTGTGTTTTATCTTCTTAAATCAAAATGGAAATTTGAAACGTTTTTGAAAACATCACAGTGATCTTAAAATAGCAAAAATTTTTAAGTACTCTTTGTCAACAACTTCCGTATCGTACAATGAATTAATTTTTGATTTAATAGCTCGTCAAGTCTACCTAAAAATTTAGTGCAACCGTTTTGCTGATATATTCATATACGAAAATGTTGTCAAAGGAGTTCGAGATTCGGCCAAAAGCAAACATGACCTTCTTCCTTTTTTTTTTTTTTTTTTTTTTTATTACAATCATTAGGTATTGACCACTTCCGCCCTTACTTTTAATATCACATTTCAACTTGATCATGTGAAAACATGCGAATTTTTTATATCTTTTAAACGAGTTAAGCATTTTGCCAATAACTCTCTACGTCGGTATTAATTATGCTACAGACAACACGTTTACGTTTGGTGCAAATGAAAAATGTTTTGTCTAAATATTCTCTATAACAATACACAAGAAAGGTTTTTTACTTTTTCGAAACGGTAAACAATGTTGTCCATAGGCCGTCAAAAGAAACCGTACTGAAATTGAAAAACAAATGCTAACAGAACTTCCTTTGACCTTTAATATTGCTCGGAAGATAAGTCACGTTTTCGATGCTTGAGGGTTGAAAGAAGAAGCAGAAAAAAATCTGCTGTTTGGCCACCTCAAATCTTGTCGTACCTATGGGCTAATCAAACAAAAATGTGGGCCATTCAGAAAATTTAATCGTAAAGAAAAACGAAAATCTACATTCCGCTTGGATCGAGTACTTTAATGCTCAACACCATCATTTATATGTATGTGGACATGGGCATGCTTTTGATTGCAAGATGTGAACCAGATCTATAACCCCGTCGTAACTTATAGACTATTTTCAGTTGTTAATCCAATTTGACAGTTCTTTATAAATACCAGCAACATTATTTATTTACTTTGACTTAAATTTTATTGTTTATGGGCACTCTATTCGAACCATTTAGCTAAGTGACGATCATGACCAAATTAAAGTTTGACACCAAATTTACGCGATGACTTGAAAAAAACATCAGTATATTCAGTGACCTCAACGATCGCATGAATCCTCTGAAAAATAGCTAAGCAAGGGATGAATAAATATAATATTAAGTTAATAATAAAAAATATAATAATTTATTAACCTAAATAGATTTGTAACTGAAGTTAAGGCTTTCTATAGAACTTTTCAACCGTGTAGCGTCTTTAATTGCAAAATTGCTCAATGGTCTGTGATATTATTTCTCAATATCTTTTACCGAAAGCAACGCTTAGTCCTGTAATAATTACTTTTTAAATAATACTTTTTAAAACTCAATTTATCGTTATTAAAAATCACAATTAATTGTTAATTAAATTTAATTGTGAATGTTAATTAATACTAATTAGGGATAAGTATCCTTACGAAAGTGTCTCTGCAACTATCACAGTTTTAGTTTAGTGCATAGCACTAACATCAACGCTTTCTGGAGTTCAATATATCGGTTTTTGATCAATTTGAACAGCAGATTAATTTAACTAATAAGAAAATCTCTAACAATAGTAACATCGTCAAATCTGAGAAAAATAGCCGATATGACTAAGATGAACATATGATATGAAATATCTGTTATAGTTATTTACACTTCTAAGCACTAATAATGCCGAAAAAGAGTTTGGTATAAAATTTTATTATCATCAATAATTATTATTAATTAATGGATTAACGTAAACAAAATAACTTCATATCATTAAAAGTAGCCAAACGTCAGACTTTGTACTTTTGCTTTAAACAACATCCAGTCTATGCGTCTAGAGTGATAAAATATTTTTTACAATTTCTTAAATTTTTTCATCTGCAATTTTTTAAGTTAGAATGAATGAATCTGAATGTTTTGCTCTCGATATAGGTGCTTGGGAACGTTGTATTTTAGATTTAAATTTTTTGCGCAGTAATTGTTCTGCTCCGCATTGTATGCATAAGGTGAGACGCTTTCATAAATAAGGTGTAAATAACTATTCACATAAATCAATCAAAAGGGAAAAAAGGAAAAAACGGAAAGTAAATACTCACCTCTAAATGGTATTCAATTTAACGCAAACATATATGCACACACACATTTGCACATCGACTTCCTTATGAAAATTATCACTGCTATCATTATAAATCATCATAATGTGGATTTGTATGAAACAATGCCAACACGGATGAAAAGGAATGTGGAGTCTAATATTATGATAGCACATGCATAAAACCAACCGACAATAGCAGCAACAACAACATTAGACGTAAGAATAAAAAATAATCATAATAATAGCATATAATGAGATCAAATTACATGCAACATTGTACGCATTATAAAGACTGAGGAAAGCTTGAAATGAAAAAGGAAAGAAAAAAGGAAAGAAAGAGCGAGGAAGCTTAAAAAGTAAACATAGAGATAGAAGGGCGATTGAACGGGTCTTGACAGGCAGTGAAATAAACAAATGTATGCACACAGATCATAAAGGGAAAAAAAATTAGCAGCGAGAGAAAGAAACCGAGAGAGTTAGTTAAGTAATGTGAAGAACAAAAGATGTACACCCCTACATAGGCACAAATGTGAAATACAACAAGGAGGTATTTCAATGGACAAAACTACGGTCTGTGTTAACATTTTAATGATAGAAAACCATATTACAATCACACACATATAAGGCGTACAGTTTGCTTTAACGAATTGTTTATAGAGGAGAGAAACATATACGAAAACGTATAATGATGAGCCGGTAAAATTGGCAATTCCCACGTTAGTGCGGCAATTGCTTTATGTAAGCAAGAATTATGACTATGCTGCAGTTAAATACAAAACACAAGGTTATGCAAACCCGTACACATCCGTTCATACTAGGGTAAACGTATGCCTTTACAATTGCTCTGTAGGTACGTAATCCATAATATTTTTTTTAGTTTTTTGTTTTGATTCTATCTATTATACTACGTTGCTTTATGTAATATACGAATGAGGGCCAGTGCCTCTTGCCTTATCATGAAATTCCCACGATAAATGTAAAATAAAAAAAAGCCAAAGTGTTAATAAAACTGAAATAAAACAAAAATTTCTAAAATGGAAAATAATATCAATACGAAAATATCTTTTTATTATTATTATTATTTAATATTAGTGCATATTGCCCGTTGGTTTGATAGTGACATTCTTATGGAGGCCTATCGAAAAAGCTGCGGCTATCACCTTTTCTGACTCAGCTCTCTATTTTCGATATCAGGTCACTCCCAAAGAAAAAAAGTATATGCGTCACGTCCATTTCTCGCTTCTTTCACAAGTAGTTATTTGTATATAAAAATTTTTTTACTACTACTCCCTTATTAATGTGACTTCTTTATGAATTACTCTTTCACAAGAAACTTTACTTACTTTATTGTATCCTTTCTTAACTCTTGTACTGTAATTTTCAAGGTTCAAAATATGAAGCAAGAATTTTAAAAATTATATTAATATTAAATACTGAAATAAAGATTCGAAATTCATATAATAGTTTTATTATTCATCGAATAGGCGGACGTTACTATTTGACTTTACTATATAGAGTAACAGATAAGGCAACGAATGTTAAAATTAAGAAAGAGTTAGTTAATCCCAAAAGTCAATAAAGGAATGAAATAAATTCATGAATTCCTGCTCTCTTCAATATTTTTACAATAACCTCCTGCTTGAGATTAAACAATAAAGTTACTAATCGATAATAATTAAAAAAAAAAAAATTAATAAAATTATCTTTAGTAGTATTCTTGGTTACAAAGGATATTAAATGATTTTTATTAACTTTCGTCAAATTAATATTAAATTACAAATTGATTCACAATGACAAATAAGCTCATATTTAGCATATTTTCTTAATTCTTTCATCTTTATGAGTTGGAAGCGAACAGATGTTTTTAAATAGTATACCCAGAACTAGTAAAACCGGCAAAAAGCAAAACAGGTTTGACGGTTCTAATCTTGATTGTGACCTTAGAACTTTGATTATTACAAATTACTCTCACTTACAAACGCAAACACACACACTTCTATCTAACGGAAATACTAAGCGGACATTGTTCCTTTCGGCACTATTTGCTTAAGAGGGGGGACATGATAACGAACCATACTGCCCAGCATGCGTGAAACAGAATGAAACTGCTGAATGTATTATGTTTCAGGGCCCAAGATTCGCAAGTGAGAGGAAAGTGATGAATCAGGCCGCTGCAGAAAGATTGACGCCAGAAAATTTAATAAGAATAATGCGGCGCCATATGGCTTAATACAAAGTGTGTGCAAAAGTATTATGTTGAAGCTGCGCGTAGAAGAACGCTTCAAGCTGAGGCTTAGATAATTCTTCCGACGTAAAACTTAATGGTAGTGCCAGGCAGTCAGGCATCAAACGTAGAAGGGTTTTTAGTACGGTGAAAGTCACAAAGCCACTGACTTTAGCTACTAATGCTTTCCTACGCCTAAAATAAAAAAACTCACACACGCATACTTGTGTATGTCTTATACATATATAAAGGATACGAATCCATATATATATATATTTATGTATATATGAGATTAATTTACCAAAGTTCGTTGCCTTATCTATCTATACGTTTTCCAGTTGATTTCATGCCTACCTTCTTAAAACTTTGCCGTAAAGAAAAAATCATGGCTTAAAGTTTGTCGTTATTGCTTCGTCAAAAAATTAATCTTATTTTGAAGTTTGTTGAGATTAGTATCATATTTTTATATTCTCAATTATAAATAAATATGTTCTTCGTATTTATTACTTAAATTATATATACGTTAGAGCAAAGTGTCTTTAACTGCTTGCCTGTTCGTACCTTTATCAATTTCTTCCTCTCTTTATTGTCCCTTTTAGAAACGCTCATATTTGCAAAAATTTTAATTGGAAGCCGAAACTTAGCAAATATGTTATTAGATAATTATAGAAAAACGGATTTGAAAATGACTGTTGTATTTGACTGTAGTATAAAACAGGAACCAAAGCACCTTGCAATTTGTATATACTAATATCGCTTGAAAAACACTTGATATAAAAAATTTATTTTAAGGCGAATATAACTTCCTCAGTTGTTTTTAATTAGAACGCTCGCAAAAGACGGAAAAGTTCTAATACGTCCTTAGCGTTAGTTTAAAAAGAACAAAAATTTAATACACAGGAAGGAATGTTTTTGTTCGTTAGTAGTTTTTTAAAAGCTGACTAAAAATTATACAAAAGGGCGATGATCGTATAATCATCAGTTATGTTTGGATTATTATCCTATTATGTAGTCGAATTCATGGTACACACAAATGTACACAGTGTTGATAGTATCGTTACATGTAATTTCTATTTTATTTCTTATTACTGCAGTGTTGAGGTGAAAAACTCATTCACAAATGGCTGAAAAATATTATAATTATCCATATATAGAAGAAGCATTAAAATGTTCTCTTTAATAAGATGGAAAAATTGAGTTTCTATGGACTGAAAATACAATTCAACAACAACATTTTTTATCTTATTATAAGGATGAAATGAAAAATATGCAACAAAGTGTGACATATTAGTCAGTAATTACCTTGACGTTAATTGCGGAAACTGAAGCGCATTTTATAGGTCTTGCCTAATTGTCGTATAAAAAACTTTGAAAAGTTAGAAAAGCTTTCGAATGGTTGTGTTATTCTGGAAAGAAACTAAATTGATGAATAAAATTGAGATTTATGGAAAAACATTTTTTCTTATTTAGTCTATCGCAAGGTATAGACCGACGTAATATGTGAACAACCCCCCAAAATTCACAGTTTGCTTTATGACGAAATTAACCATTTTTGTTTATTTTCAGTTTTGTTAAGAACGTGTATCTTAAAATGTTTGTTTACCCTTTTTGACATATTTTTATCATATTTTTACCACATTAACAGTTGAAGCTTAGCATTCTATGATCTATGCTATAGTTGGGCTTATGAAATTACTTTAAGAACCTGAAAAAAATTTTATAACTTCATAATTAACAACTTATAGTCTTTTGTATTAACAAACCAATTTAAAAGAGCGATGCATGATGTTGTATATAAAACTAGACCTTATCTCATTTACTGACTTAATACCTGGAGTATAGCTATTAAATTCACTAATAGGGATTGGAGATGTGCTAAAAGATTTCTTTTCAAGGACTCAAGAAAATACGTCTAATTTTTACTAGACAAAGACTCTGAAAAGATCTTAGTATTTCTTTACATTTCAAATACTTGTTGCAATAGAGAACTGAAATTTAGTTTCTTGAAAGTGCACAGACATGTTTACCATAGTTATAGAAGCAAACAAATAATTGCAAAAAAAATTGAAAACATTACTATTATTACTATTCCAAAAAAGTATTTTACATTATATAATATTGTTACGAAAATCACAAACTAATAAAATACAACTACAACAAATTTTTGTTTTAACGTGATACCTATCGCGGTCATAAAAAAATGCACACTTGCAGCTGTCAATGAAAGCAAAAATTGATAGAGAATTCCCGCGAAATCAGTCTGGACTGAGATTAATGAAACTACAGCAACAAAGCATTAGCAGGTTTAGCAAAAAGGGACGCAGAGTTTGTGATATTCGTAAGGTTTACAAGCAGAGCATTTTGCTTAACACAAACAGTCGATTAATAATATTTGAGAAGTAACTAAGTGTTAAAAGAAATAGTTCGTTTTAATAAATTTATCAAAATAATTAAGACTGTAAATTGTAAATGCCAAAATCTACGCTTTTCCTGATCTAGTGATACGGGCTGTGTCTAAAGAAAAATTACAAAAGGCAGTTTTGTAACAATATATACAAAGTCTGTAAAATAAGACTAAACCACTCAAGAACTTTACAATCATTCAGTCAATGATAAAGTTAAGTTTGCTTTAAGAAGAAAATAAACATTTTTAGTTATGATCCGTTTTATTAAGACAATATATGTTTATAATTTTTTAGACGTTTTTTTTTTTCATTACGTGAAGGCACTATGCGTGCACGAACTCCGCATATGAGACGAAAAAGTAGTAGAAACCTTAATTAGAAAAAGCTAAAGAAATACTACAACGAGTTCGTCAACGTTTAAAAAAATAAAATTGAAAATCAAATAAATTTTTTCGGATGTTCTTCGCCATTAATAATAAACTGTAATACCATCTGTAAATTTTAAATTTACTTCCTTAAAATCTCAAGAGAAATTTATTTCCTTAGTAAGTAAATTTAACCCGTTTAAAAAGTGTTTAAAAAGCTATAAAAATAAAAATTCATAATATAAAAAGCACATAAAAAAGAGCGTCTAGAAAAGACTGTGCTAGAAAACTGACGTCTTAACCGCCTTAAAACGATCCGTTCGAAGAGAAGAATTCTTAAAAAATGAGTAGCTAAAAGTCTTTTTAAAAGAAATGAATGAAATAAGTACAAGTAAGCGCGGTTGATTTATTGTCTTTGTGAAGTAAATCTGACTTTTTCTGCTTAGTATTTACAAATTATACAGCTTGATTCTATGTACAGGTTGCTATAGATACATCAATTTACCGAAACAATGTAAATATAGCAGAAACAAGTTGTTGTTAACAATAACAAAATCTTGGCCTTTCTACATAAATGAAATTTTCTTCTTTTTGATCTTTGTTTTCATTTAAAGCCTGTAATGATGTTATGAGACTTTGACATTTTTTTTTTATTTGATCTAGAACTTAAAATTAAAATTAGATTATTGTGCTACTTTAGAAGAAAATGCTAACTTTTCTTTTCACTCTCGCAGGTCACATTACGTTACACCTCTGTTACATACACAGGATTCTTAGGATGTTATGTTAAAAGAAAGAGTGAATTTCCCAGTATTTCTGTTAACCCACCGTATATCCATTGCCTATTTTATATTACGCAAAATAATGTCTGTGAACATTATAGTAACGAAAATTATTCTGTAAAACACTTGCGCAATACATAACGTTGACGGGATATAGAATAGATTTAATGTAATAAATTAGACCGTGACGATAAAATATAAAAAGACAAAAAAGCAAAAGGAGAGTTTTTTAGGTGTATCAGGTGCATTTATTTTGTAACGAGAAACTTGACAAACTTTAAGAGATGTAAATCAAGTTTTAAAAATATAGAGAAATTTCTAATTCTCTTCTTCAAATTTTTTTTTGGCTTTATTTTCTCTTCTTCTCTTTCTACCTTTATTATGAATAAAGAACATGCGCATTAGCGGATTCATAAAATAAATTTTTGATTATATATTCTTGCTACGCTTCTGGCTTGTAGAGCGCCAATGCCTGCCTATGTCGCTGACTGTGTTTGTATAGTTTTATTGGCATGAAGTCCTTAAAATCCTCGCATTCCAGGCTCATCAAATATTCTAAAGCGTATTTAGGGCGAATATGAATTTTTATTTTTTTTTATTTTGAGTTTTTGTCTTTTTTGTTTGATTCACTATCTCTGGTAGCATTTATAAAATTGAAAATTGAAAAATAAAATAAAAAACAAGTCCTCTAAATGCAGAGGTTTAGAAAGTTTCTTTTCACAGATTTTTATAGCCGCTATCGAAATGTGAGGATAAACTGAATTTAATATTCGGTTAGTGACGCCACAAAAACTGCATAACAAGATCAACAGACATTCACTTAATCTACAGGAAATTTTGGATTAATAACATTATTTGTTTTGGTCAAATTTGTAAGTAGTACGATCTACTGCTCAGCCAGCAATGAGCTCATTTATAAGCAAAAACATGTTCTTCGATATCTTCATAACACTTTTCGGTACTATTATCGACCTAAAGCTTTACAATGAGAATTTCATGCGAATAAGCTGTATTTTACAAGTTCTTAAAACCCATTGACGTTTACTTTTAAACTTTTAATAGCAACTAATGCCTTTTAAATGATCATCTGATATAAAATATGATTAGACTAATCTACGGTAGACTATCTGAAATCTAATTTTTTGGTTTGCCAAGATTAACTTCAAAGCTATTACATCTTTCATCCTTTTTATTTCTACGGCTTTTTTTCTAGCCTAACAGTATGTAATGTATTTTCAGTTTTTTGTGCGTTTTTCTTTTCTCTCGTTTTTTTTCTTTGTTTTTTTTTTTAGTGAAAAGCCTTCCAATCGTCATATGCATGCTGATGGTTGTTACTTTCAGTGTGTGACTAATAGGTTCTCTTCTATATGGAAGTGTTTGTTTTACATATTTTTGTAGAATTTGTGAATGTTAAATTTTCAATTTATATTTATGTAAACAACATTTAAGTTTAATTTTCACAGTCGTTTAACTAAAAAATTGTTTTCCGTAAAAAATCACTAAGATTGTCTGTAAAAAAAAAAAGAAATAAAAATTAATAAATCAAAGAAATATCGGAGTAATCAAAAGTGTTAGGCCGCACACGAGGTCACTAGTTTGTATGTGAACTTTAACAAAGTTCTGTGTGTTAGGTTCTCTTCTCTTCTTTACTTTGATTAAATTAGTTTGTAACAAAGGTCTGCAATATTTAGCTTTTTAATTATTAAACTGCTTTTTGTTTTGTTTTCACAATGTTTGAACATTAATTAATTTTCATGTAATAAAAAAGAAAAATCGTAAAAAATTAAAAACCGGACTGAAAATAAAACTGTCCACTAAGAATCTTCAAGGAATACATGACTTTTTCTGCATTTAACAGCAGCAATCAGAATTCTCCTTACCTCTATTCCCGTTAAAAGTGATTAAGAGAGAATTAATCTAGAGAATAATATTTTTTTATAACCTTTTTTTTTTTTGAAACAACGGCAAACAATGGTTTACAAAGTGTTTACAAGATCAACAAAGATGCCGGGTTCGACTCCCGCTGCGGTTGGATTCACCATAAATTGCAGTTTGGTTGGCTGTTAAAAAGCTTCACTTTCTTTATTTTCTGAGTTTCTGAGGTCTTTATTAATTTTCGTATATTCGCAGTTCAAAACTTAAGGTAAATGCTTATGAAAAGTTAAGAGGTTTTATTAACTTACGAAGCTTAATGATCAATTTTGAATTTAAAAATCTTTGTTAAAGTAAACTGATAAGAATCTACGGCGAAGTTCGGTTGGAGGGGTTATATGAGTTGAAACCTTATTAATGGAATGATTGTATATTTTAAAGTTAGTAAAGTCCAGCACTTGACAGCTTAGCGCCCTTGATATCACAACAGCGAATTTTATTTAAACGCCGTAGAAGCTGTTTAAATTCTGTCTGTGGCACTCTTCATATATAAAGATTTTGTGTCTCCATTGAAGTATTATGTATTTTCTTAGGATATGGAAAAAAATTTTAATTTTAAATTAACAGTTTTTTTTTTTTGTGTTTTTGAAGACAAATATCATTGAGGACGTTCAGAACTTTACATGTCTAATAAAATGCTTCGGATTTGTTAGACTCGCTACCCAGTTGTGGTGAGGCTTGGAAATACCTATCGCGCCCATATCCATGAATGTTGAAATTAACTTGACTATAATTGTCTATCTATCTCTATATATTAAACACTTCTGTTGTCTGGAAAATGTACTACATTAAAATGGTGGAATAATAATCGGAATTTTAGTTTATAAATCAGAAAATTGTTGTCTAAATCTAACCGTTCAGCCGCAATTGATAAAACTAAAAAAGATGGAATAAACATTTTTTTTAACTTATAGAATTTTTCATAGGCAGCTTCCAGTCTGCATATAAATATTAAGTTGCGTCTTCGGGGTAAGCTCAGAATCTTTCCAGCGATCTGTTTTCCAGAAATTCTTAAACAAATTCAATCTTCTTTTTTGTTCTAAAAATTTCGTAATTCTCTTAAGAAAAATTGTACATAATTGGTGGCGTTCTAGACCATGTTTAGTGGGCAAGTAAGGCAAACCAGACTTACCCTGCATCCTTTGCGCGTATTTGTTAATCTTGTATACGTATAAGCATGAAGAAATCTATCACTTCCTGGCTGACGTTCACCGTTTTCTTTTCCCTAGCTAAGTATGCGCAAAGGATGTATTACGACTACGGTTGCCACAATTACTAAATATCTGTTTTTTATAATACATGTTCAATGTAAAATATTTGTGAGCAAACCCAAAATATTTTAAATATCATAACAAATGTCTCTTATTTTATATAAAATTATCTGATACCATTTTTATGTTGCAAATTAATATTAATGTTTTTTTCTGCATTCAAAAGAAATAATTCATGAAATAGTTACAAAATTCATCCTCATCTCAATAAAATTTCATTAATGCAGTTTTCAACAAAACGAAGTAATTTGTTTTTTGAATAAGTAATTGTTGAGTACACTAAAAAAATATTTTACTTGAACCGACGACTGCCTTTTAAAGTCTATTTATTATTCATATACATGCACAGAATCTGAAACAATTTGTGTACGTACATAAATTTATATGAGAATAGCGGTCCGAATAAAATATTAAAAATTCGTACCTTCGATTATTCTTCCCTTTCTCTTTTATACACAAACCGTGACTACTCTCTGAATAATCAGAAGAGTTCGCCATCATACAATTGCAAACCTAAGTGCTGTAATGTCTTTTTTGTTTTTTATGTTTTTTTTCTCATCTCCATTCATTATTGATTTATGTAAATCAATGAATAAATGAATATTTTTCAATCGTTATTAAAGCAACGAGCAATTATGTTCAATCAGTGTCCTGGTTACGTTTTAAACATAAACATCACATCTTCTTCTAGCATTTTCTTTTTTGTCTCTTTTTAAAAAAAAGAAAACCAATCGTTGGTTGATTGTCTTTTCGCAAAAACAAACGTTTTTCATATTTTATGTATGTCTGTGTCACATTGGGTTACACACACAATTGACCGCATTGAACGGTATTGGCAAGCACTTTGTGAGTGTTTTTAATCTCAGAATAATTTCTTTAATTCTAACACTTCTTTACTGACCCCTTCATCATCTTTTCTACCTTTCTTTTCAAGTTGCTGATACAAAGAAAAAGTCTTTTAAGTACTTTGCTTTCGATGAAAATATATTTATTTGAAGATGTTGAACATAACATCACTTTATAAGTTAAGAATATAAGTTAAGAAAGTTGGTTTCAGTTTAAGCGAATCCCGCTGTGTCTCACTTTCTTAAAACCTGAAGAAAAGAATTTTATTAATAATATATGTCCGATTAGTAAGGAACAAAGTAATTGGAAATACTTTCTAATCAGACAATAACCAATTGTACTGTAATTCATATCTTAGTTCATACAAGTTTATTTGTGAAACCTTTTTTCTTTTGAGCAATCGCACAGGAAATGTGTCCGTTGTTGTATATACGCTTGCGTGTGGCTAATCGGTAAATACTATATCGAGTATTCACTGCAGCCGCGACCACACGCCAACCGTAGTTAAAATGTGATCCCTACTGTACGGCGAATTAAACTTGAATGTGCCAATAGCCTCGGTTCTGATCTATTAGACTATTAAAATCATGCGACGTGCATCGCAAATCCTTCCCACATAAGTTTGCGTCAACATTCAAACTTCTATCCATGTTCGTAAGTTTTTCACTAAAGCGTCTTTGGCTTGTTATGAGAGAACCCACAGATCTCATATGAGATGTTTTCGGTCCCAGCCATTGTACATACTAACCATTTCGAGTCGTCCATTACATACATTATAGTGGATTTTTTAATCGTTTGAGCGATTTTCAGTCACTTTATTTAATAGAACAGATCCACATAATATTTAATAATTTTTTCTTTAGTTTGTCTTGGTGTGTGGCCAGTCAACAAAAAGTGTTTAATCACAATACGAAATTAGTTTTTTCTGTCAGTAAAAGAACTTGTTTGTTTTTGGCCCCCTGTGCTGTTAGATACTTTACTTATGTATCACTTGAATATATGCGGTTCATCATTGCTATATAACGCTGTATTTTAAGATGGCCATGGCAAATATTTTTGTGGTCAAGTTTATAAGCATTTTATCTTTAATGCAAAACTAATCTTAATTATTTACTTGAGGGCTATAGAGATGTAGATATTTTATAACAAATCGTAATTTCGTTTGAATTATTTGTGAATATGAAAGTAAACATAGATATATATATTCTCTGCTTAATACTAACAACAAATCTTGAATGCTCCTCACCAACACAAGCCATAAAAAAATTACACAGTCTTCTTAATTGACAATGTATTGATGATCAAATCTTGGCCATTTCTACACTTTGTATTTAAGGACAAAACGGCAAGATAATATATCCGGCAATATAGCTTTCACCGAAGAAAACAAAAAAAATAATCTATCCCAAGAAGTCTCTGCACGCAACTCAAGGATAAAATCCTCGATCTTGTCTAGAATTCAAAAAGGAGACTCATTATTGTCATTCGATATATTAGAGAGATTTCGGAACAGATTTCTTACTACCTACGAAAATCTTTTCCAATTTCTTCTCTTATTAGTTATATGTTCAGTATCACTATCGCTGCATCACTACAGGCGGAGATAAAATTGAGAAGTTTTGCCCATAATCTCTATGAATTTAATATTTTATATTTTATGTCTGAGATCATGCGAATGCGTATGTGAATGAGATCATCAGCATGCGAATGCTGTTATTAAAAACATATCTCATAATAAGTATGCGCTTATTGATATCATTTAATATATGTTAATAACAAAACAGAAGCAATAACTACAACAGAAACGGCAACAGAAATGCTGCTTAAGAGATTTATTCATGGCTGTGTCTTTATGATTATGTATTTATGTATGTATATAACGTATGTGAAATGACATTAATTATATCGTGTGTAATATAAACGTTTATTAAATATACAGACAACTGATACTAATAACGATAATGAAGTGGCGTCTCATGTCTTTGGAATAAATTCTAAGCAAAGGATAAACGTGATAATATCCAACAAATTTTTAACATAATTATTCAAATTATCTAACAGTTAGCATTAATTAGAATATAGTGTATATATCGTTGCATATAAAGAACGAACAGGTAAAAGGTAATGCTATGTACGTAGAAGAACTATCGCACATATGGCGGAACTAATATAAATGCAATCATATTATGATTGATACATAAAGCATTAAAGCAATATAAAATTCATGTAGAAATTCATTCACAGATTACTTTATAATAAGTAATTCCTGTTAATCCTAAGCGATTCCGCATAACAGGTTGTTATACGGTTGCTTTTCTGAATTTCTTAGTTACTACGAGAAGAACTTTATGTATAAAATGTACTGAAAAACGAGTGTAAATCAATTTTGTTATTAAATGTTCAGCGCTCGACTTCCATAAAATATAAATATTTTCTAAGCTGACTTAAACATGTATTTCATTTGTAATAGATAGAAAAACATGCTATAAATAAATGAGAGTAATTGCCTTTTCAATTTAAGTACATTTTCATTCATGATTTTTATTTCTCATCTAACCCAACTATGATTTCACTCGTGCACGTTGAAGCAAAAATGTTCTAGTTCGCTGCCGACTCAGATGAAATAAAATAAAATAATTTTTTTAAACATGTATTTCCTTCCTAATAGATAGAAAATGCTGACGTACCTGTCTTCCTTCAATTCATATGATTTCATTTTTTTAATTTCAGATAGAATCAAAAAGCTACTTATCGTAGGTAATGTAATTAAATTATTATACATTATTTATTTTCTACTATTTTAATTTTTATTATTATTTCTTTCCAGATGAAAATCAGGCCGCGGTTGACATTGAGCTTGAGGATGAGGGTTCGGGTGGACCCGTTTGCAATGGCGTATTGTAAGTATTTTTTTTTAAAATTTAATTAAGAACTCTTTTCCAGATTACGCCGTGATGGGGAATATGCCGAATATAGGGCATATTGTAAGTATATTTTTTCCAATTTTTATTTCAATTTATTTATTTTTTTTATTAATTTTCATTTTCAGATTACCTGATGATGGCGGCTACGCGATTTAACATACGAAGACACACCCTAAAAATTGAATCTTTTTACAAGGTAAAGGTTTACTTTTCCTGAGATTGCTTATATTCGGGGTGGTTCAAAAATGCGGTCCAAACATTTCACATTTTTTATACCAAACTCTAGTTTTTACTAATTTTTGTTATATAAAAATCTTTTTCAAAGGAAATGTCGTATCGGAAGTGGTCGTAAAAATGACCTGAACGAATTACCCTTCAATAGAATTCGTGCTTATGGCAAGGCACGTTAATAATCCAAATTTGGTCACAATATCTCATAAATTGCCTCCTCGAGGTTGAACGCAAGAATGCATGGAAAGACATCAGACAAGAAAACAGACAGACAGGCTTAAATCGATTCAGAAATTAATTTTGAATTGATCGGTAAAATAAATGATGGGTCTCTTTAAGCCCATCTGGGTGTTACATACATTCGCATAAGTATAACTCGCATAAAAATTTTTAAAAAATAGCTCTTTAGCAAATCTAAGTTATTTTTACAAGTCATCACTAAAGCAAGATTCTGAAAACAAAGGCCAGATAGAATGCAGTGTCAGCTTAGCAGGTCCGTGTTCATATCACATTTTTGTATTAGTTTAGTTTACATTTTTGGAAAATCAAATAGAATTATATTATATTATATATTAGGAGTAAAAATTATTTCGAACCGTTTTTTAATAAATGACTTCAACAGTATGTGGTGGTGGAAATGAACATATGTAGACGTCGTACAATAAACTTCTCCATCGGGAATCTCACCGAAACATTAGCCGTGTTGTATCCGCATCTTGCAAGCCAAATTCTCGTCACTTGTGCGAAACTGTTTTTTCTGCTTATTACGAAAATTCGCTCCACTAAATCTTATGAGTGATGAGCAACGGTTGCTTTACGTTATCCGAAGCGTAGATAACCACAATGCGGACTAAACAAACTGCTAACTTTGACGATAAAGCGGAATATCCAAGGTGAAGCCATTTGCTTGGGTCAAGTGGATGTGGTGAATTATCGTTAGTCGCAGTCGAGTGGAATCATCGCGAAGTCGCATTGCTTTTGGATTTGCTACTAATTATTCACATCAAACATTAGGTTGATATCATTTATATAAACAAAACAATATATTTCCAACCTGTACTGCCTTTTTAGTTTGTATGATAATGCACCAAATTTATTAATATTTTTACAAATTGTGCAATTCTTTTTTCTGATCAAATGCTGTAAAGAAACAATTCTACTGCGAAATAAATAACGATATATAGTTTTATAATCAAATATGAGTCACTCTAAAATCATTGAGCTTTTAAGAAAGAAAGCACTACTAGAAATTTCAATAATAATTAATTAACTAGTTTTGAAAAATAAGAAAACTGTTTATATAAAAATCAAATTTAATTATGCAAGCAAGCAATGTTTCCGCCCATAAAAATAATAGAAGTTTTTTAACGACACATTTGATATATCATATATGAAGCGCAACAAAAGTTTTATCTAATTGTTTATTTACCATCTTTATTACAATACTTAGAATAGCCAAGGACATATTGACAACGTAGTCTTATTAAGTAACATTGAGAAAATGTGGTAAGCAATACATTTCTATGCATATACAGCACACAGTACTTTTTTTATTACATTTTTAACAGCAAAAAGTATGCAAAAAACTATACACATTTAAAATAGTTGTTCGACATAGCATACCCCTTTGCTTTCAGCTTTTCTTAAATATGACGCGAGTAGTCAAAGCCTGTTTCTAAATGTTGCGCACCTTAATGGATACGGCAATAAAAACCTTACACTTTGCTAGAAAGAATGTTGTGTTTTAAGAGAGATATTTTTTTAAAAAGCATTTTAATTATCTTGGGATCAATTAAGCTGTTAACAAGGCCAATTGTAAACGTTTTTGATGTTAAACAAAATATTAATTGCGCTAATTTCAAAACTCATTAAAGTTTTAAATTTCAACCCCAAAGCAAAGAAAAACGCAAAAATGTTAATTCATTCGTTAAAAAGATAATAATAATAAAAATAATAATAATAAAAGCAATTATAAATCAAATGACAAAACTTATTTTCGCATACACAATTTTTCGTACGTCTGAAGAGTTATGTTTCGTACCTAAGGCTAACAAAAGAAAAGCTTTTGTTAATAAATTTTAAAGGAAAAGCAAACAACGTATTAACTGGTAAGAGTCCTTAATATCTATCACCTTCCGCCATATAAGGATTGAAACATATTTCTTTAAATTTTAGATAATAGTTGTTAAATCGAGATCATTTTTCCTTAATTCCAAAAAGGTGGGCTTTAGAAAAGATTTTTCTAGATTCTATATTAATAGTTGATAAATCGAGATCATTTTTCCATAATTCTTTTAGATGGACTTCAGAAAAGATTTTTTTAGGTTCTATATTAATATCTTTTATGGACCTTAAATTACAATTCATTTATTGTAACGGACATATATTTAAGTGGATTAGCTCATTTTCAACTTAAATTTTAAAGTGTCCTCGCAACCGTACCAATGTTCAGACTAATGTTTGCTATGATGTGTAAGCATTACTAACATGGAATGAATCTAAAGTACTTCATGTACTTGGAATAAATAGTTGAAAAAATCACGCACTCTTTCTCTCCAGAGGAAAAAAAAAGTAAATAAATAAAAAAATGTATTGTAAAATATACGTATTAACCTACACCAGCATAACTCATTTCACATCTTTTATACTAAACGTTGATGGGTACAAAGTTTGTAAAGAGAATTTAAATGGTAAGAATCTATTAATGTTGATAGTAGTGCGACCTTTGAAATCCGCAAGTAGAATGCAATCGAAAGCAGAATAGAGCAGATATCAAAAATGATAAACACTAAGTTTCACTATTCAAACATTTTTGAGTACTTCGCTTGTAAAATATACAGAATAATAAAAAAAAATTTTGGAAAAAACAAAGCAATAAAAGCAATGAAAAATAAAACGTAGACGAATAGTAATGAAAGTTTCATACGCTTTAAGTCGAATTTCGAATACTTACGCACTTTAATTAAATCAATCACATGCGAATGTTGACATAAGTATGCGATAGTGGTAAAAGGCTTGAGGATGTTCGACTACGATCTCTATCTCCTAATGGTCAGGCATTCTTAAATCACTTTTGATTTCTTAGCCATTTAGGGTCAAAACTTTTCTGATGAAGAGTTGACTTCGTTGCAGAGTAACGTGAAAAGTTGTACTTAATGTTATGGTTTTCTTTAACAATTTCAACAAATTTTAGAGCATTCAAATATGGACTTATGGCAAAGTTGATTTGGAAACATTAAATCTTATGGAGTTCCAAAGGCATTGCACAAAACTAGTAAAATTTTTCGCTATATTGAAAGTAATATATGTTTAGGAAATTGAACCCTAAATAGGAGAAAAAAACATTTCTATCATTTTATATGCAAATTTGAAAAGCAATTTTTAAAGAAGTATAAAAAAGTAAATAAATAAACTACACTCCCTCTAAGTAATTTAATGACCTAAAAGAAAGAACTTTGAAAAAAATTGTTTGAGTTAAACTTTTTTTCATTTGTAACAAATTTTATGTAAAATAGACATAATGGTTATCATCATTTTTATGAAGTTCTCGAAATAGGGTAAAAAATGGTAATAGCGCAAAAAAAATTTCAGAGTTTGCACTTACAAGTTATTACCAAAACTGTGCTTTCTTTGCACAAGTACTTGATAAGTTGACTAAAGCTGCAGGAGCTGTTTGGAATGATGGCAGCGTTAGCCACATTTTATGAAAAGAATATCCGCGATAACAGTTTTGGTGTAAAAGAGATGTTTTAAAAAAATCATTTTCATTACGGTCGAAAAAGTTCGGTTAATACAATAATACCTTTAGAAAGTCTAGTAATAAACATCAAATGACTTTTGCTATATTAAAAATTACACCAAAAAAATATGAAAACAAAGCGAAAGCTATATTCCATTGAGGACGATTATTCCGCACTTATCGCATACAAAAGTTAAGTTTTCTTTCAACAGAAATCCTATTACACTGACAACGATAGCATAAAACTTTGCCTAAAATTACAGGGAATTACAATTATAGGCGGATTAAAAGAAAACTTATGAAATTTGTATAAAAAAATTTTTAAGTTGTTTTTGAATAAATTAAAAAAATTTCATTTTCATACCCACATACATTCACATCAATTCTTCGATTTGAATCAGGAAAAAAAACCGACTTTTGAAAAATTACAGTTCATTAAATATACATTTAAAACCAAAGAAAAAATCACAAAATTTCTAAGTTCTTCGGCTTCGGAATGCTTCTTTTACATCCAGCGCTAGCTTACGTTCAAGCAATTTTCCATAACATTTAATAATTGCATCAGTCTTGTACATGCATATGATTCCATTATTCCTTATTATGGATCTTAAAACAAATCCATTATTATGGATCGTAAGACAAACCGAAAGTCATCAAAAAAGACAATAAGAAAAAAAAAGATATTTTTAAAGAGTCTTTAGATACTTATTTAGATAATTACTTAAAATAAATATTATATATAAATTATTCATCTTATTTACAATATGAAAGAATGGACCAAATAGTCAGATTTAGTTTTAGAGTTTGAATTTAAAGCTCTTGGTAAGGAGTAAGGAGCAATATTTGTATCGCAAATGTGATATCAATGTGTAAACAGAAAGCAGCGGTCCTGGCTTATCTAGTTCTTCTTACGTTCTTGGCGTTTTCGTTACAATTTTGTTTTACAAATATATCTGAAATCTAACATACCTCCTATGGTATTTAAAATAAACCGATACAATAGGGGTATTAAAGTAGTTTGTGCCATCGACTACATAAAACAAATAATGCGCACAACTCTACGTTGTCATTAACTATCAACGGCAATGTTTCAAGAGCTTTAATATATAAAGACATTTCAGAGAGTTTTTTTTTGCTCTTGTTTTTTATTTAGTTGTTTGTTAGCATTTTCCTTCCTTGCACACTCGAATTGTAACTTTCCCTTTTCTCTGCTGAACGTTTTAACGTTAATGTTTTTGCTTTCTTTTATGCTTTGTCCGATTTTTACGAGTATTGCCAGCATTTGACATAAACTCTTTAGTAATTTACTACTTGATGATAAAACACGGTAATTTTGAATTTCCTTTCTTTGATGTTATAGCCCACTTTAAGCACTTTGCTTTTACTGCACAAACACAAATGCACACAAACTATATAACGTACCTACCATGTACTTTATATTAACGCTGTGCAGTAAATGTTTATAAATATTGTAAGTCACATAAATCAGGACAACATTAAAATAAGCTCTTAACGTGTGATACATCTTACTTTTCATACTTTTGAACACCGAAAAATGGTAATGGTGAACTATTTTTGACCCTTTGTTTATAAGTGACCACAAAATGCACTACCAACGCGAACAAAAAAACGAACCAAAAAAAAAGACAAAAACAAAATCATGAAATTACGTCATTTGTAACTTTGATTTAATGGCCTATTCTTCTTAACTTCCTACCTCTTGGCCTGTTTTAGTAGTGAAAATTTATTTTTCATATTTTTTCATTTCACTATTTGTATTTTATGGTTTGTAAAGCTAACCCGTTGTCATTGCAATTTAATGCTTACATTTTCTGTTACCTATAGTAGCTTACGTGTCCCTTGTCAGTGTATGGCTACGTTTCACTGATATGTTCGCAGTCTTTATGCTTTCAGTAAGTGTGTCAGAATAAAGTAAATTTATTTATTATTAATGTCAATCATAAACTCTTCTCTAAATTAAATTACTTTGCTCGGCCTTTTTAGCACTTTTGTTTTAGTATTTCAGTAAAGTAGCAAAAACGAAACAATTACGCCGAAGCGAGAACTGAGTATATATCTAATCTTTCTTTATATTTAAACATCTGCTAAAAGCAAGACAGAAATTTTAGATATTAAAACTGTGAAAGCATCAGCAATACTTACTGGGCCGGTTCGCACTTATAATAAATAAGATGAAGCATTTATATATGATTTCCATTTCTTGCAGTTATTTAAGAAATATTATTAAAAGATGTTTGTTTATTATATTTCATTTCCAAGAATTAAATGAATAACGAACATCTAGTTGGAATTGGTCTTTTTCTGAACTTACTCTACTGTAAAGGTTGTCACAAAAAATGAACTTTTCTACGGCGACAGTGTCTTTTGTTGGTGTTCTATGATGAAAAATGTTCGCAACTTGCAATGCAAATTTACCGCTCTAAACTTGGACTTATAATTAGTTATATGAGAAACATTCCTGGCTTTAATTTTATTAATTAACGACTTTATACATTTTTTTAATTAATTGATTTAATAAAGAATTAATGTAATAAAATGACTTCATTTTATTAATAATTAATAATTAAACGCTTTAAAAAAGGAGCCATTTTTTGTCGACGGCATATTTTGAAGAAAGTAATTCTATATTTAAGAAGCTTTGCAAAAAGGAAGTGTTTACACGATCAAAATTCCAAATGTATATTAAATTTTAATTAAAACTTGAAGTGAGCTGGATTATGTAAATTCATTAACGAGCGAACTTGCCGGACTAAGAAGTTTTTACTTACTTCGTGGTTTTCCATTATCAATTAGCACCGAAGATATTTCATTAATCGCCTCCATATGTCGATTCAGTCCGTTTCCATTAAAATATTTTTTCAGGTTTACTAAAATCGATAAATCTTAACGCCCTATACATATATTTTTTATATATATTATATGTTATATATTATATATTATATATTATATATTATATATTATATATAATATATTATATATTATATATTATATATTAAATATAGGAATATTACATTTAGCGTTTCAAGTAAACTACCAATAATCACCGTAGGTATTGCAAGAAATTGTTGCACCAGTTTGCTTTTCATTATTTTGTTTAGTAATCCTTTATTGAACAGGAATATTTAGTTAATCTGTTTGGCTTGCAATTTTCGACAAATGTAATGCAAAAAATTTCTAATAACTAAGCACTACAAAAATTATTATATTGGAGTTCTTTAAAAGAAGAATCTATTCAACTTACGTTGACATAAGGTGTTGCTCATTGAGAAATATTCTAATTTTTCTGCTACATTCTACTAATAGTCGCATTAACACTTCAGAATAAAACGAAATTCTGATTCCATCTTTACTTATTCCTATCTGCTCATTGAAAAAGACACAAACTTTACTAATGCTAACAGAAATATCCTGAGCTTCTTTAGTTTCACATCCGTATATTTCTTTTTATTAAAACGAACTCCATTCAAATATAAAGAGATTTGTATATAAGAAAACTTGAAATAACGTTTATGCTTCTATTGAGAAATAATCTCAAAACACTTGAAAGTATTTTCATTACCAATTAAAGCAACATAAGAATGTTCATTTAACTGACTGAATGCTGTTTTTAATGCTTCGACCTATACAGAAGACAGACAGACAAAAGATCCACAAGCTATCAAGCAACCGACTGTAAAAAGCACTTGTTTCCAAATTGTTAGACAATAACATCCAATTGGAAATTAGTTGTTGTTTTGTTTAGGTTTTTTGCCCAACATTCACTTGTTACGCACGCATGTCACAAGAGTCTTCGTCTACACATTAGCTAGTTTACACACGTATATACCAATTTAGAGACTTTGGCCATTTAAAGCATGACAAGTATTATGTGTGCTCCAACAGTGACAACGCCTATCAACACATTTTTTGTGTACGTATATATGAGCGTATACACTATTTTATTACGATGCCATTCATGTGCTTGTTTGCCTAGATGTTCGCGATGATGATAATCCTGACGCTCACATGTTTCATTACTAAAGTATGTGCGTGTGTGATTTTGTGTATATGTATGTGTATGTTATGCATTCATTTCTCAAAATAAACACTGTTTTTATAAGCGGTAGTATTTGATTTATTTGTACACTTCCGATTCAGCTGTGCATAAGCCATTTGGCTTGCATTCCCATGCACACATACATATAAACACCGCTTACGCGTACATATACAAACTTCTCTTCTTTATATGTTCTCAAAAGTTTTATTATCTTTTGAATATTTTTGTTATTGTTGTTGTTGTCGTCAGTTCTTTTGCATAGTCGCTTGTGACTTCATTTGCTTGTTTATATAATACGTTATGCGGCAGGATGATGTCTCAAGTGCAAATTGCTATTGACATTTTCGTTCTGATTCTATTTTTCTTTTTCTATTGCTTTCAAAAGAGATATCATTGGTATACTTTTTATAAAAATGTATCTATTATTAGAGGTTGTTTTTTTCTTTCTTATGCTTTATCTGCATCTTGCTTTTCATACAGTTCACTGAGAACCCGGTCATGATATCAATTTACACATTTCCTTTGTTATTTCATGCGAATCCAGAATTATTTCTGTAGTTTAATATTCAAGCGTATTAGTAAACAAATAAAGAAATATTAGAAAGTAAATTGAAATTGGAGCAAATCTGCTCTCTTTCTCTCTCTCTCTCTCTCTCTCTCTCTCTCTTGTTCTTGTTTAATATTTGTAAGTAAACTTAGATTTCCATCTGTGGACTTGATTTAATAACAATTGTGTTGTATATACTGCAAAAGATGAACGTATTAATTTTGATAATTGTTGAGGCGTTTTGAAGACTAATAAGGAATAGCGATGAAATGAAAATTGAAGTGTTGCTTTTAATAGCAAAAGATAAAGATCGGTTAAACTTCTTGCAAATGAATTTACTTTTAACTTAACATGTGAATGTAAAGAAATAATTATAATAATTAGTTAAAGATTGTAGATAATTGCAGTTTGATTTAATGAATTTGTGTTGATATTAAATTTCCATCATTGTTCTACGATAAATCTGATTTTTCTCTTAAAAGCGAATTCATTATTGATTCTTCGAATTTGTTCGTATCTCTTTACCCCTACAAAGAATTATAATAAAAGAAAAAAATAGAATAAAAAAATTACAATAAAAGTGATAATAATAATAATATCAATTTAGTTTCAACTATAAATAGGACTTCTTAAACCACAATGCTACTCATACAATAGTTTTGAAATTAAAAACATTGAAAATTGATTTATAAATTAAAATTAAAATTAAAAGTCAAATTTGTAGAAAATTATATACAAATCACTTTCATATTCGCTGTGTAAAAGAGATACCGTAACTATTTCAGAAACTGGTCGATTTATGAACGTTATGCATCACACTGCAGGTATTATGATTGACAAAGCAATGGGAAAATATATAGGTTCGTTTTTCGTAAATTAGTATTGAATTGAGCGCATATCTGCTTAAAGTCAAATCGAAAGTCAATGGATGCAATTAAAGTACAATTTCATTGAATTAAGTTAAAACTTTAATTTGTAAATTTAGACAAGGGTCTCAGACTAAACAATAATGGAATCGACATTATGGTCATATTTCAACAGAAGAATAGCCTTCATTGTAAATTTAGAGAAAATTCTTTAATTATTGTTGGCTTCCATTTCTTAAACTTTTTCTTCTACAAAATAAAGTTAATGGCTTTTGTTTAAAAAGATAAGAAATATCCGTACTCTGCCAGAAAGATATCTCGTCTGACACGAACATGTTGTGTTCGCAATATTCCAAATAAAAGTTTACTGAAAGCTAAACTTGAAACTAGTTCGCAAGTACCTTTTTTTTATTTTCATGTTATCTTCGTCTGTTTTTTTTGTGTAAGGAATTTCTTTCTATACATTTTCCAGTCGTTAAACAATAGATTTTTTATACTCACCACCGAAAGTGAAGGGTAGATTTCGTTTTATCATTTGGTTTGTAATTACCGAAAGTAAACTTCGGAGACCCCACAAAATATTTATATTCTTGATCAACATAAAATTTAGAATCGATTTAAGCATGTCCGTCTGTCCGTCTGTCCATCTGTCTGTGTAATGCCTGTGGTAAACATTCTCCTGGCCTTATCGACTTACATTTTTGCAGAAACAATGGAAGTTTTTTCATTACCACGCCCACCTATGACAATTTAGTTTCTCACCTTTTTTTGAGATAAGGGTGGTGGGTATAAAAGATTCGGCACAATCGAATGTAACTGTCTTACTTGTGATTGGAGACTTTAACTAATTTTTCAATGTATGTTTTTCATTATTTTACGGATCATTAAAAAATATATGTTTTTCTTTTTTTACTAGTATAGTGAAAGAAATATACAGCATAAATACAGTTTGACTTGTTATTAGGAGATTTTCACACGTTTTTAGCTCGTAATTCAATTTCCCTTTGGTACGACTAAGAGTTTATATATCCCCCTCCCCTTTCGTTTCTAATACTGATGTAAATATTAATTTTTATGGAGGAAATTTGCAAAACGGCTTATGATATGTCTACATATATTCTCACAATAAGAAATTCGTAGTATGTAAAAAAGATGTTTAGCACGTCTGGATCACTTTAGATTTCTTCTTTTTCAAATAAGAGTTATTTGTCAAATATTAAAGAATATGTTAAGTATTTTAAGAAAATTGCAGAGATCAGATATAACACAAGGGAGGTCATCTCACATTTACATAAACCTTTAAATTTAACTAATATTTGCTCTGTCGAGAGATTATTTACTTTGCAGGATTCCCTCGCTACATTGAAATTCTTTTCCCGAACTTGAGGTTTGGAATTCACACGTTAGTGCTAGACGCTCAGATGAGAATAGAAATTGAATGCATTTTCTAGGTCTATGAAATTATTATCTCAGCATTAATGATTATACATTCAACAACTGATTGTTGACGATATTTACAAATTTCTTGTAAATACTTACATCATTGAAATTTCAGTTGAAGTATTAATTGTATACGCTTAAGAAGTGTACCTAAGTTATGTCGCAATTGATTCACTAACACAAAATGTATTTAGTTTATCAAGAGATGTGAGTGTATAACGATCATTTTGAAAACATTTGTTATACTTTATTTACTTTATTTATTACATACAAAACAATTTTACAGCAATTAATTATATTCTGTCATGTTTTAAAAACGCATGTTGTATAGTATACGTACGTTTTAATATGTCAAGTACAGATGGCGTATATTTACTGAAAAACTGCAAAAAAAATGGAATGAAAAAGGTATTGTGCACATTTCCAAACTTGAATGCAATTTTATTCTAATTTATATAACATATAATTCATTATGTGTACTTGTTATGGTCCGAGCATGAGTGTGTACAAAATTACTCAAACCACTTCTAACATTAAAATTGTACAAATTGTTTGTGCAAGGAATACATTATTGTAAATAAGTAAACTTCGTCTACAAGTACGTCATTCGATAGAAAGAAAAAACAAACAAAAAACAAGGAAATTTTGAAAAAAAAAATCTGCAAATTTGCAAAAACATTGAGAAGTCGAAATATGTACTCAGTCGGTTGAATGCTTTCTGTGTGATTACATAGTGTGTAAAAATATTCCAGCTTAATTTTTATTTTATAATATCAATGCCTACATACCATTTAAAAAAATCTTTTCTAATGATTTTTTTTCAGATTGATAAATTACCTGAACAATAAATATTTTAAATAAAAGCTTCATATTAAAGAAAATGTCTGAATCATCATTTCATTTGAATTTCAATTCAACACATTCATTCATAAGCATGGTATGAGTTTTGTCTGTTCCCGTTTCTATGTAAGCGAATACAATATACTCATAACCGGCTAACACTTCCTCGAAAAGTAGCCCTACCACCGATGACTAGCCTTCCGTTTACTTGAACTCCGGGCCAAAGATACGTGCTGCCCGTGCGCATATCTGTTGGTTTTGTTATTGAAATCATCTTGTTGTATATAGCCCGATTTTTGTTGAGTATGAGTGGCTGTGCATTTTGAAGACACTACCGAAAAAGCAAACACTAAAATACGTGGTATATTGGGATGTTTCTCTCAAATGTTAATTATAATAGGCATTCTGTACTCCTACATTACGAGAATGATTTGCGCAGTTTTTGTTATGACTTTTAGGTGCATCTTCCTTCCAGTTATTTGGGGAATGCTTTTCTTTACATTATCTGAATCACCATTCTATTATTATGTAAAAGGCTACATTGACGTTGCAGTGACCGAGCGGGAAAGATTACGATATTAGTAAGGAGTACCAGGAGATTGAATCTAATGCGCGCGATATCAATTTATTGAAGAAAATGAAGTGATGCTTTTTAATTTCATTTTTTTAATGCTATTTCAACAATTTAGCGATACAAATATCATTACGTTTTACGTAATAAATTGGCTAAAAGTGGACTCGAACCCAAAGGATCCGCAATAGTGCCTGAAGTGGTGCAAGCTATTACAACGTTTTGAACTGTATTTCTAATCGATAGGTTAGGATCTTGCGTACTCCTAATGACTTCATCGTTCGTTATGAGTTTGACTACACAGGGGCTTGGCATATACTTTTACATAACGGATCATGATTCTGAAACCCCGTTAAATATTTCCTTGTTTCCGGTGTTCTGCTGCTGCGTGTTCATTATGATCTTCTCTTTTGGAATTGGCGCAATACTGTGGCGTAATGATGACAGAAGCATTCGCTGAGGATATCAAAACATTGGCTGCATCCATAAGCGCTACTACCAATATTGGTTTTCACTGTTTATAGTAACAAATGAATTCGGCTGAAATAAAAACATTCATTACCTCTCGTGATTTTCTTTTACCGGAAACGCATACTAAAACATTTGTGGAAATTCAAAAAGTCTTGTATGAGAAAAAAGTTAATAACAGTGGCTGCGTTAAAATATTTTTTGATTTTACAGAAGTAAGCGTATTTAAAAAAAAATCTTCAAAAATAATTCTCAATATTCTACAAAAAGAAGTCATATTGAAAACTATTTAAATAAATAAAAACAACGTTTCTTAGCAACACAAAATTAAGTAAACATTAGTCAAGCGAACAGAATCAAAAAACTTAAAGGCTTAACTAGTGTGATACTTTAATAAATTCGCTTGAATCCATATTTCATCTTATTCTATTATCGTTCTATGGCTCCTCTTTGGATATTAAACAAATTTATTTTTAATTATTCATGAGAATTTAATAAACTGATTGAAGAGTCGAAATATAAAATGTTATTAATATCTTATTATTATATAAATTTGAAGTAATATACATGAACTATTTTTATACTCACCACCGAAGATGAAGGATATATTTCGTTTCGTCATTTGGTTTGTAACTCCCAAAAGGAAACTTCGGAGACCCCACAAAGTATATGTATTCTTGATCAGCATCAAATATAGAATTGATTTAAGCGTGTCCCTCTGTCCGCCCGTTCGTCTGTACTTCCACCTGTCTGTCCGTCCGTCCCTCTGCCCACACGTCCGCCTATCTGTCCGTCTGTCTGTCTGTGTAATGTTAATGGAAAATATGCTCTTAGACGCAAAAATGAAGATGTTGGCTTCAAATTTGGCAGAAATATTGGAGCTTCTTTCTAAAGGTGGTGGGTATAAAATATTCAGTAAAGCCGAACATAATTTTCTTACTTGTTATTTTTCGCTAAGCTCGTGTTCGCGATATATTAATAATACACCTAAAATTTCTTTTTTCTTATCCCGTTTATCTCAGTAAAATCATTGAAGAAGAAATGTGTTCCTGTTACAAAAAAGAAACGTAATTCCTTACGTACGTTGTTAATCTAGAACGAGAGCAGCATTTCAAAAAACAAAATGCTAAAGCTATTTCTTGCAGCGATTTCGATTGCGAAGGTAAAGCTGAAATAACAGTATTTATAAAGGATTCTAACAGCGATAAATCAAATGTAAATTTCTTGTATAATTTCGATTCCGGCAGCATTGATCGGTCTCATGCGCAAATATACTGGTATATTTTTATTAAGCATTGATTGATTAACAGCTTGAAAAAATCTTTTTTCAGTTTTATTTACGCGCTATAATTAAACCTGAAACTCTCTGCAAATGCGCTCTATGCTTGACGAAGCATAGAAATGCAAAGAATGACACAATCAAAATTTTGATATAAGTGCCAAATCCACAGAAAGAAAAACCACCATAATTGACAACAGAAAAAACTTGACATTTATGTTGAAATAACCAATGTGGTGCGTTACACATTTTTTTTTATCCATAAACTATCATGTAATCTTTCACAAAAACAAGTTATTACTAAATAAAATAAAATTATAAATAAAGAATTTTATTAACAAAAACAACAACGTCAAGTCGTCATACCCAAAAAGTGTGTTTACGGTATTGGAATATACGCTTGAATTCATATGTATTTATTTTAGGTGATGAATTTAATTTTACCTAAAAAAAAATTCAATCAGAGCTCTCGTATTTGTTTTCATAAATGAATAGAGTAATTCTCAACAGGTATAAAGTTTATTTAAAATTTATATCGATTTCAGATTCTACGTCGATGCAAAATATGCACACGTGATACGATATTTAAAAAGAACTTTTTTCATCTCTAATGTCTTAATCCAAGCAATGAAAAAGTTTATATAAATGAATTAGAAGAGAATTGCCCTTGAATTGGTGAGTATTTCCTTTAAAGACCGCTTGATGAATACAAACGCAAACAGTGCTTCGATTGTCAGATTATATTTAACTATTAGTAGCATAAACTGCTTTTTTTTAAATCTAATTTCTTGGCAACTTTACTGCTCCATAATATCAAATGGTGCGTTAAGTCAACAAATGCTTTTGTAGCCCATGATAACATATATTTATTAATACGAATATTTCCACGAATTTTTCCGTAAGATTACGAAATAATAATATAAATTATAAACTAAACCCATAATATGTTTATGAGTTCTTTTCGAAAAATTTCAATAAAAATAATATATATTTACGTTTCAAAACACTTCCTCTTTTGACGCACTCGTGAGTATGGCATTAAAACATTTATTACAAGCAAATTAGTACATAGTATGCAGCATAATAAAATGAATAAAGCCCCTGGAGATTGATGCGGATATTAAAATAAATTTTATATATTTTTGTTAAAAAGATCTCGTTTTTAAACATTCTTTTTTTTACAAATTGAATAAATTTATATTACAATTTAAATCATCAACTTTATTTATCATAAAAATAAATTTGTTTCAATTCAATGTTATAAAACGATTTTTTTTTTTTAAATTAATCTATATTTTATCAGATGTTTAAAATTTATGTAAATTTTATATCAAACGAAACATACAAATTATTTGGCACAAATGCTATAATGAATTGTTGTACTACTTGAATTTATAACAAGTTAGAAAATTGTATTCGTCTAAGGACGAATATTTATAAGCTCTACGGAAAATGGGCGATGTAATCACGAGTATTCTTTACTAATCATGGCTGTCACAGCAAATTAAACAGTACCATTTTATTTAAAATATAACAAAATAAAATTCACACTTAACGTAATGAAATGGAGCAATGGACAGGCATCGTGCACGCGCACGTATAACAAATCCACCGTGATTAGTTAATCAAAATTTAAACGATCGCACATGCCTGTTTTTTCCCTCCTCTATTTACAATCGCTCTTAACTACCGTGTAGAAGAAGTCTACTGAGTAATTGGTCAAACATAGAAAATGATAAAATAAAATAAAGTCTTAGAAACTATATATTTTCTTAATTAACCATTCGTACCAACCGTAACGATCTATAAGTTCCTCTAAACATATGTTGTCTCATAGTGGCAAGAATTGAAACAAAAACAACAACCTTAGCACACAAGTGTTAATTTAGATCAGACCTGACAAATCACATGTTTCGCTCTCAAACTTGCCCAGAATAGTTAAAAATACTCAAGACAATTTTCAGAGATAAGAACGTTTCAAATTATTGCATGCGACAATTTAAATTTTCACTTCTAATTTGTTTTTTCTTTCTTACTATTTATTATTATTTTAAAAGTTCATAGTTATTATTTTAAAAGTTCATCGTTTATGAAAAAATATTCATCTAATTAACGTATTTTATTGATAAATTAATTAAAATCAACCACACATTATGTATAGTCAAAGAAAGAGACATGACATGTATGTCACAAAGCAAGGCAAGACTGCAAAAATAATAATACAAATGAAGCAATTTTTTTACGTTATGAGTAAACGTTTGCTTTTCGCATCGGGTTAAAGTTAAGAAAAGTAAAAGTCCTCTACGAAAACACTTGCTCAAAAGCTTGCTTCTGATAAACTCTTTTTTCATATAAAAGTCATGTATGAGATGAGATTAATGTCCATTTAACGAACGAAGGTAAGTTTTAAGGAACGATAAATTGCAAATTATTCATAGAAACCACCAAATGGTCTGACAAACAGCGCTACTACTTAATATCACGACACTGATATAATTAACCGTTTTTTTATTTTAGTTAATATTCTAATTTGTGTAGTATTAATATCGGATTTTTTTCTACAATAAATTATTACAAAATTTGTGATCTCTTAGCTAAAATAGCGGAATTAATAGACTTGCACACTTTTTCGGACTGTGCTAGAAGCAGAGTCAAACCAAAAACTTTTCCGTTCAAATACTCGTGGAGAGGTGAAAAAATTCCTTGAAAATCTTTATTGGTAAAGGATTGACATCAACTTTCCCATATAATTTCGGACTTTTTATAAACCCAAGCATTAAACCACTTTTTGTTGAATTTTCAATTCATTTTTCATTTTTCATAAAACTATTAAGAAATATAGGTTTTGAAGGAACACAGGGGTGATTTTAATAAAATTTTCAAATTTTATAAATTAAATATTTATAAGAAAAATATAAAAATATTTCGAGGTAACACTCTTCCTTAAAATTACTGCAAATAAAATCTAATACAAAGAACGCTTATGCGCACAGTAATCATCCGAAAAACTGAAAAGCTCAGCTGAATATACTTATATTAAATTTCGATTAACGCTTTCGTAACAAATGCTGATATGATGATAATGATGATCAAAACTCTACAGAACAGACTGAAAAGAATTATAACATGCACTCCCTATGATCGATACAAACGAAATGACAGAATTAATATGCCCACATTCCTCGATGACGAACGTAAGCATTCTTCGATATAATCATTCAGATTTTAGTAAAATTTCGAAAAAGACCAAAAAACAAAACAAAAAAAAGGAGCGACTGCTCATGCTCAAAAATTTACATGTCGGTTTGCCGAACGTGCATGTTTATAGATACACGAATGTTTATAAATGTGTGCCCAGGAAACCGCACAACTACCACAAAACTAATCAAATTAAATATTTTTCTCGTAGTGGTTTGAAAATTGAAAATTTATATTTCTCTATTTCATCGGAATTTTGTGTAGTTTTTGTTCTTATTGTTATTGTTATAAAGTTTTTATTATTGCGAACATCAACTATTAAAGCATTCGAAAACTTTTACCCTCAAAATTAAGTGCATTTTTGCTTCTGGTTTTTTTTTTCTGTTTAGAAACTCAATTAACAGCTCAGCGATTAGATAGGGATGCGCAAAGACAAACGTGAAAAAAAAACATTTTTTTAACTAAAAAAAAAAAAAAAAAAAAAAAAAAACGCGACAAAACTCCATATCGTATATGCTTTGCGATTCTCATTCAAAAGTTGAAATTGCTTTGACTGTGGACGGTGTGTGGACTTTAAGCCCTTAACTCTGGGGAATTAACGATTTTATTTAAGCAGCTTAAAAGTACTTAGCATAGTAGATACTATTGATGATAGCGCCGCGTTGGCCTACGATGAGAAGGCACCAAAACACAACCGTCGAAAAATTAATTAAACTTTCATTTCAACATACTTTGGAGATCTATTACCGTAAATGGTTTAATTGGTTTAGACATACACGCCGCTCTATAAAAGAGAGGTACATTATGTATGGTAAACAAAAAAACAAAAAATTTGAAAGGGAAAATGTTTTTAGAAACTTTTTATGTGCAAGACGAAGTTTTGACTAATATTCGAAAATGTCTAATTTATGGTCCAAGATAATCAAATGAAAAAGAAAGATAAATACGATAACAATTTAAACATTTGTAATAACAATGAAAAAAGTTATTAAATTGACTTTAAAATTAATTCTGTACAGAAAATCGTGTAGATTACTAACGTAAATGCTTCTACATGTTTGAAGACAATTAACTGGTTTAAGCTTAGATTGTCTTTAATTTCTATAATTTTACCATCGCTAGTAGTGATTAGGTGTTCAAAGCTAGAAAATCAGAATATCCGCATATGAATTTCACGTGCCATTGCTAGCGTACATGTATGTTTACGGAGTACACTCGCGCATCATGCATATCGTAGAGACGAAAGCTGCGTTGCCAATAATTCTATTGCCTCAAATGGCCTCAAATGTTATCCAAAAGTTTAGAATTTGAAATTAAAATATAATGAAAGTGTATAAAAGTTTCCTCCAAGTGTTCGATATATAATTAACTTTTGCTATATATGAGAGATGACAAGGAATGCTTTCTAAAACATCTGCATAGACTTTAGTTTTCGTTCGGCTTGGGATATTCTACTTGTCCAAACTATTTGCGAGTACCGAAAATGCATGTAATTTCTGCGAGAATTTCACAAAAGCATTTTACCGACATTGCTATGTTATATTGTTTCTTTTTGTATAGATATTCATATTTATTTATATAATTTAACTAACAGATTGATAGTTTTTCAAACTTCTTTTCTTATCGATTTCATTTAGGAGAGATATTGCCAAAGGATTTACGTGATTGCTCAGTTTGTCAAGATATTTTTAAACGAAGGTTTTGAATTTGATTTTTAACATATTGAATATTCACAACATCATGAATCGTTTTGTATCAAACGAACCATGCTTTAGCAATAAGAAGAAGAGCCTTGGATTGATATTTTTGGAGTATTTCGATATATTAGAGTTACTGCCTGTTTCCCATAACTGTACGGCATAGTTTGAGACGCATTGAAGGATACTCTTATAAAACGTAATATTAAGTTGAGAATTTGTACGAATTAACCAATACAGTCGCTTGGTTTTCAAGTTAATTTGATGGCGCTGCCTTTTTATATAAATTCTCCAGGCTAGTGTTTGATCACTTTGTAAGCCAAGATATTTTATACAATTATTAAAAAGGATGTTAATGTCATTCAAAAAAAAAAATGAAGAACAAGAATCTTCATTTAACGCAAATGCAACGTACGTAAATTTTTCAGTATTTCCCATTGGAGATTAATCTCTATTACTTTTCTAATTTTCCCCGTAATAGTTATCTTTTATCATTTTGATAGATTAATACTATAATATTTTATTTTAAGTCCAATATTCTAAACAATTTTTATACAGATTTTTAGATCGCCTACAGTATATTAAATACGACATATGTAAATGACACAGCAGTCCTATTTCTATTCTACGGGCCACAAGTCCAAATGAACGCCTTGCTTCAAAATGTCTCGAATATCCAATGAGATAAGAAAACTGAAAAACCATCACGTACTGCATCTTCCTATTTAAAAATTATTTAATTTTTTTTTAAATTTTTTAAGTTAGTTTCTATGTTTTCATAGTTTGTAATAATACACATATTTAAACATCGTATATTTATTTTTATATTGTTTACCTTGATTGACAATAAGTGCTTTCCTCACTTTGTTATAAAATTTTCTTATTATCTTTTCGGTTAGATTGTAAATTAAATATGTAGCAAAAAAAAGTAACAAAATTTACCGTAAAATTGACGTGATTATTTTTTTGGAAGACGATTAGAAGTTCGAAATATCACTACGCATAAGTTTAGACATGCTTCGAATTGACGAAAAGTCTTTGCCGTAGTGAGAGATCAAAACACAATCAGATATACTTGCTTTTGGATTTTATATGTTTTTGGAATCTTTGCGTTGATAAGGATATTCTTCAACAGCTGTTTAGAATTGTCTACCTAATGATATGTAGAAAACACAATTTCGAAATTTTCACTATTGTCACGATAAAATAAAAAATCAATTTTAAATACTGAATACACACGCGACATGAGCTTCTGGACTAATCGGTGCTTATATATGCGTATATAAAAATTTACAAGAGAAATAGCTTGTAATGGTTAACAGTTTTTTGTAGACTTGACAGAATATTTTACACTTGAGACAAGCTGCAAAATAGGTTACGTTTGAAAAAACTTCAACATGGACTTCACTTTTTGCGATTCGTTTTTTCCCCCTTCCTTTGCTTATGTGTATCGTCTGATGAGTATAAAGAATCATGGATGCTTTACTGTTGACAGAGATAAATAAAATTGTATTTTTGCGTATATTTTGATTTTTCGTGTTTTTTATTTTATTTTCACGCACTTTTCAATCATTTACCTTTTGTACACATCTCGATATTTGTCTGTCTCTGATTGATTTCCTTGTGCACAACGTTGTGATTGAAAGCACTCAGGCATCCGCGATATATACTGCACTTGCATATATTGTGATTATACTGAAGAAAAAAAAAAGAATTTAAAGAATTATACGTCAGCCTGAAATCATTGTTTGTTCCTCATCACAAAGGCAGTTTTATGTAATTTATCTCTGCAATTAATCAACTTCCAGGTGTGAATCGAAATCATAAACGAAGCCAGTAAGGGCAAAGACTAGTATTTATATGTAGCTTTATGTGAGATAATAACGTTAGTATAAAAAAGCTTTCTTCTGAAAAAAGGGATTCCAATAATATTGTTACGTAAAATTCCTTTTCGTCTTATATGTTATCTCTAATATTTTATAGCACTGGATCGTAACCACCGTAGGAATTTATTTACAAAATTAGAAGAACTACCTATAAGCAACTAAAGAAACTTATCTACAACAATTAGGGATTTATTATATCTTATAACAGTTCAACTCAAAAGGCGCAGCGACACCCTTAATCAATCTCTTTCCTTGAAGGCCACGATTCAACTCATCTCGCCTCGATGAAATGCTTCACTTGTAAACGTTTAAAACAGGAGGGCGACATTATATTTATATTTTAATATTTTTGCCAATCGTCTTATATGTGAGATTCCTATTTTTTCGCTTCTTACCAAGGAATTTTGGTTAATCGTCACGTGGGTTATGTGCCTATACTTTAAGAATTCGATGAGTACGGCATCAAAAATTTTTATTTGGTTTTTCCAACATGTACCGAATTTCGTTTTCGACAGCGATAGTTAGTTTTGATGTAAATTATTTTTTCTAAAATATTTGATTTTTATAAGAATTAAATTTATAGCAAGCTAAGTGCAGTTATAATTTTTGCTTCATTTTCACTGATTATTAGTAATTTTTACTTTCTTTTCTCTACCAATTTCTAGATTTTGTGTATTTATATAAAGATACGCATATAAAATTAATTTCCTCTTACACAACTTTTTTTTGAAATGAAATAACACTTCAACCAGCAAAAGCAATTTACTATTAAAAAAAATATTAAAGAAAAGAAAGTAGCGAAAGGAGCTTTACTTCAAAGCGAATGTTTAATGCGCATCGTTTAGGATAAACAAACATAGCTAATTACGAACTAATACGTATCATAAGTTTTTTATGTTAGAGAACGCAAATCTGATAAGGAAGCCAATGGAACCGGTCTTCTTTTCATTACAGAAAAGTGATCGGTTTGTACAGTTTAACCTAATTTACGGTACAGCTTAGAATGGTTATATTTACGCGCTATTAAGCGAACAACTGCGATAAATTTGAGATGCCGTTATGAACTTGAAAATGTTGCTATTATCTTAATTCAGATCTGCCACAGTTGCAAACTATTTTTTTTTCTTTTTTTTTTTTTGGAAAAGTTGAAAGTTATGGAAATGGCTCACGCAACACGCCATATAGCAACTGGAAAATCCTAGCAACGGAAAATATAGATTGCCATCGAAATCCCTTAAAGTAACTTTGTACACATGAAAATGTATTTGTGTTGTAGAAGACTACAGATCTTTTTATCAGAAATTGTGTCACAAATTTTTGGCAAGATTTGTATATTTTGGGCATGAATTATTTCAAAATGCTGTAACCAATTTAAAATCGCTATCCATCGCAAATCTCGAGGTAATATTTCAAAAGTTACAGACTTAATTTTGGGTTCTAGCTGTTAATTCAAAATTTTAACGGTTTCAAAAGTTCCAAAATAGTAAGTAAAAATTAATTCGTATGAAAAATAATAATATGAAATTTTCATTTTTTTACATATTTTATCGTTTCTTATAAGACGGACTGGTTTAATTGATTTAAACTTTTTATATAATTTAAAGTATCTTATAGATATTTCTGGATAATCCTCATCACCATCATCTTGCTATTTTAGGTATAAAAATCAAAAATTTAAAGAAGAAGTAAGAAGCCTCCGAGTTTGTAACGCGCATAAGAAACACTTAATACATGTATACTTAATACAAGTATACGATTTATTAGAGGGCAAAATTTTCTCATACCACAAATCGAAAAAGAAAAGAAGAAAAAGTAAAACATTGTTTGCATTATTTTCTTAGCAAAGTCTTTGAACGATCGTAAAAAGTTTAATATGAAATTAGAATTTACACTAAGCTTTGAAAAGATTTTTTTGAATAGAATTTAAATGTTTGTTTATTTATTTGTTTCTTTCTTCTTTTAATACGTTGTCATATACTATTGCATCAAGGTTGTAAAGTAGACAAAATTTAACCACAACTCTCTTATTTTATTTATATATCGAAGTGAGTACAAGCTTGTTGTCGTTCCTTAAGTAAACATGAGTCAAACTATAGTACAAACAAATACTTTAAGAAGTGTTTATAAAGGTTCCTTGCCTTAGTAATGTTAACTTTACTTTACTTTAGCGGATGTACGCACAACATTTTAAGATTAAACAAAAAAGAAAAAAAGTAAGAAAACTTAGTTATTTCACTTTATTCCAAAGCGAATGATTTTAACCCTTGCACAAGGGAATCAAAAGTACAAAGAAATTTCGTGATTTAATTCAAATTTGTGTTTCGTTGTTTACACAATCTCTAGTAAACTTAATATTTTCTGTTCAACTCAGCGAAACTTAGTAAATTTTCTACAGTATTCTATTTTCTTTTTTCTCGACACAGATGCGTAACCGGTACTTCTTCTATCTCTATCCGTGTATGTTTTTCAACAGTAGATTATTATGAACAAAATACTTAATATTTCATATCTTTTCTCTATTTATTTTGGATTTCCACATAGGAATAGGTGGAAACAAATTTACCGTAACGTAGTCAATGCATAGAAAATCCAATAGGTCTGAGTCTTCTAAATAAACTTGATCAAGATTCCGCGTTGAAATCGCGATTATCTTCAAATTAACAGAAACTGATATGATAAGTTTATTTATTACCACCAAAAATCCTTTGAAGGCTTATAACAAACGCAAACTCCTGATTCAGTAATACCTATTAAGATTAAGTTTTTCATTTCAACGCGCAAAAAACAATAAAAATATTGTTAGTATATGAGTACAGTTCACAAAGTAAGAAATCTCTGTGCTAACAACCCCCTCTAAGTTCTTGATAGATTTTAAGACGTTAAAACCAACCAAAATATGAGTCTTTTTGATATGTCAAGAGTCAGCCATCACGAAATTTGCAATTCTCTACACTGAGTACGTAAACAATTGTAGAAAATTGCAGAGATTTTTATACCCGGATCTTGTATAAGTTTACGTACTTTTTCAAAAGAAACACTAATAGATAATATGTTAAATGAAACTGTAAGGATGTAATTATACCCTGTACTCTCTGTTCTGTATATATTATGTTCGTGCGGATATATGTAACACTTAGAAGGACTTAAGATAAATCATCTGTTATCATACCAATCAATTGTGAATCGACTTAAACTCGTAAATTTAAATATAAATTTAAGATGTGAATTACGTAGATCTAATTTGCGACTTCATTCAATTAAAATAGATCTCATGAAAAATAGGTGCTTATATGGCAAATAAAACGTACTTTTTAGTAGAATTTGGACTACGTCATTTCATTCTTGAGACTTTCTTGAAAAACATGCCTCTTCATGGAAACAAAGTGTAATCTGAAGTATTCTTTCATGTAAGTAAATAATGAGTTATGTTTGAGAAAGTGTTGTGAGGTGTACCTTTTTGCCTGACTATAACGTTTTAATATGTTCTTTTTTTAGATTTAAGCAGGTTTAAGTAGGAGTTAATTTTCGTCTATAAACCGAACGATGGTGACATTGAATAATATTGTGTCATAAATAAATAACTTTGATGTAGATTGGATAAATCATGAACAAAGACGATACACACGAATATTTATTTCACCTGCGCTTACTAAAAACCACAATGACTCTATGTAGCGAGAGTCATTACACAATTTTCAATTCTAGCGAGACCTTTGGAAAATACTCAAGCCTTAAATAATTAAAGTTGTAATTCATATTTTTAAAAAGAGTGAGTTACAGCAAAAGTGCGCTTGCTTGTTGTGTGTGTTATTTAACACATTATAATTTAAAATGGCATTTAATTACATTTTACATAATTTATCAACTTACTCCGTGTTTAACGCACATACAGACATAACAATTAAATATTCATCCAGTCTGAACGAGCGGATATAAATACACAACTTAATGTAACGGTAACGGCGTAACCCATTCCCAACTTAAAATAAAATTAGAAAAAAATTCTATTTAGAGTAAATTTGTCGGTAGTACTGCTATGAAAAATAATATGGTTCAGAAACAACAGCAAGAAACGGGCAACGGAAAGAGTAATGGTAAGGTTGAGGGAAAAATTTTACAATACCTGCAAACCTACTGCACGTGTGAGTAACCAAGTTAATTATCATCAATAATTAATTTGCAATTTTCACAACATTGAATTTTATACGAAATTATTTCGACATGATATGCAAATCACTATGAATTAAATGCGATTTGTGGAAAAAAAACCTTTTTTTTCATAATATATTGTTAAGGGATTTATATATCATTTAACAACCATGAGGGCAAGGACAATGCATTAATTTCCCTTCAATATCATCAGCCTTTAGCTGTTGCCATTACAATTTGCATTTAATAACAATATATTATAAAATTTATAAATAAATAAAAAACAATATCAACTGGCATTAATTCAACAGTTACATGAGAGCATTTAAGGCCAATGCAAAGGGCCTTAAGAATTCTATGTTTAATTTATATGTAGTTGAAATTAAACAACACATATATTTGAAAAATATAAAGCGTTATTTTTATAAACAAAACTTGCGGTTGCTAATTTCACTAAAACTGCAAAACTAAACAAATTTTAACACAATTTTTATTTGTAACACAAAATTTTTAAAAATTGGAATATTTTGTCTATGATCACCAATTTTGCTTCAACATATTCTTTAAATTTGATGAAACTGCACAAGATGTAACAAACCCAGATTGTCGTCTAACGCTCTAAGTTTGGCACACAATTCAATCCACTATCCCCTAACACAAGCTGATACGATCAGAACGAACAATTCGGAATTGATCAATAAGAAAAGTGTCATCTTGTAGCACGAAAACACCAGACCACGGGCATTATTAATGATTCAGAAAAAATTGGCAGAGCTTGGTGGAGAAAGTTTTGTTACTTGCTTGGCTCAAATTTTTGTTAAAAAAATCTAGAAATTCCAGTAAAAGCATCAAAGTTTTACAAGAAAAATTGCAAAACGCTATCACCCAAAATGGCATATATGTGTTTTAACGCCTGCTATGCCAGGACACGAAACCAAATTTTATTCAGGTTTCTTAACAATCGTAAAATTCACTGAAAAATATAAAACTTCATTAATAGCAACACATTTAAACAAAACATTGTGCGCTCTTATCAGAAATTATTATATTATTTATGTGAATGTCTGATTTTATATTATGTTTGCATAAAATATTGCTCCTCAAAAGTATTTTCCCGAAGTCTTTTTGCATATGGTCCAGTCCGCATTACATGAACACAGGCTTGATATAAATAAAATGAGGGAGAAATCAAACTCTTCTCCACTTTTTTAAAATCAAATATAAAATTAAATATTTATCATCGCAAAAAACGTAATAATTATGTTAAAATAATTAATACCAAAAGAATAATAAAACATTACTTTTATTATAAATTCTTATCGATTTTAATATAATATAAATCTCAGCAAAGGCTCAACATGCTTACAAATATTTGAAAATTTCACTTTAGCTTTTTTTTCCATCCTCACCGAAAAAGATGTATTAACTTTTTCATATATAATGTAGTACAAATATTTATTAATAAGTGTAGAAAATGTTCAAAATTCATTTGAATTATTTCTGTCTTTGAATACTTTCATAGACATTCTCACTGCGACAAAAAGTAAATCAAATCTAGATTTAGTTATTGCTGCAGCTGCAACAAAGAAACGCCTGCAGCGTATATGAATTTTATAAGTCGAACCATTCCCATAGAACCATATTATTATTATATGCATTTCATGTGGTATCCGACAATTTAATGTCGATCATTTCAAAAATCTACTATAGATAACAAAGATATCTTAGATGCTTCCATGATCTCATAAATGGGCATCCTTTACTTTTGTGAAGCACTCTTGAGTAAGATTTGGCTCAATTTTTGTTTTAATGTGTTGTTTGGAAATACAAGACATCACTCAATTGTCTTTCAGGGAGAATCTAACAAGACTGAATATTTTTGAGTTAATTTTCAATGATTTGTCTTTACACAGGGGCAACAGCCAGGCTATAACTTAGCGGATGTTCGTTTTTAAAATGTCAAGAGTTTAAGGATTATTCCCATATACTCGATCTTTTGCGTAACGCCTCAAAAAAATGGGACTTTGATGGCCAATTCGCACCACCCATACATTAATTTGCACGCCTGCCGCACCGTCCTGTCGAAGCCACATATTTTCACTACCCATATCTTCAATTTCGCACTATAAAAAATTTAAAAATCATTTGGCTGTAGCGATCTGAATGCTGTGCGTGCCATGTAATGCATAAATTTGAATCCTCTTCGACACTTTCACCAACGACATCAATACCTTGTGTCGAGCTTGCGTTTCTATGATGTGTGATCGAGTTTCTTTAATCTTTTTCACGATTTTACCAATAGTCTGCTCAGATGAACGATTATGTCGACCTTAATTTGTTCATGAGACATAACTACTACAGAATAAATATTTTTGCAATAACTTTTTATTATTTTAACGAATTTATTGTTTGCTACGCAATCGATACTGTAAAATGGCAATCATTACGCAGTGTACATGATGCTTTGAATGAAATTTCTGTTGTATATATGTTACCGAAACAACGTTGCTAAATCCGGACCATGAAATGGATTGCCCTATATATTTTCTTTCCCGTTTGATTTTTTTCGTTAATTAATTTTTTCTTTATTATGATTAAACTTCGATTTGTCTACATCCACGATGTTATTTGCATCTCTCCAAGCCAAAGTTTGAACATAAAAATTGAGCATATACCTCTTTTTCTAACTTTATCCAGAAGTGCACGTACATAACTTGTTTTTTGGCGAGACTAGCACCACTCTGCCTTTTTGAAAAATTTAAAATTTTTTATGTAAATGAAATGAATAGAGAAATAAAGAAAAAATAAACAAAAAAAACATTCTAGTAAATTTAGTTTGACAGCTACATATACACGCGTTTAAAAAGATACTTATACGGATACGTTTGCATGAAGTTAACTATCATTCGGATACAAAAAGGAAAACTATGTAAGTTAGGCTAGGCTTTCAACTGCTGTTTGCAGAGCTAAGCATGTGTGAAGTGGTAAAATTTTTCTGGCAGCGAATGCAATGCCTTTTCCGGTTGTTTTAAACATCGTTTGAAAAAATACAAAATGAAATTCTTAAAGATATCAGACAAAAGTAGAAATTGGAAATCAAAACATAATGAAGACAACTGTTGGTTATATTTTGTTGTTTTTTTTTTGTTTAAAAATGCAAATGGACAGAAACTTGAATAGATAGAGTTCGAGAAAATGTTTTGTGAGAACTTTAAATTTTATTAAATAATTTTTCATTCCAATTTTTCCCTTCAGCGAATGATATTCGATTGTAATAGGAAATATAAATCGATAGAATCCCACGTCAACTTACGGTACCTGAATTCTTCGTTTGTTGTGATTTCCTTAGCTTTTTTATTGTAATAACTGCGTAAGAAATAAATTGCGGGAGTAAGCTGTCTGACTATCCTATCGATTCAGAGTCATTTCTTTATCATGGGATTTTAACGACGTAGGAACGTATTTTGCTCCATATGTATTTCACTATTTATGGATCTGCGCTCGACCGTAGCCAACACGGAAAGAACTGAAAATTAATTTTTCGGCCTTGGAAGTCTGTCGTTGGAGAAAATATATGTTCAGCTAAGTCCAGGCTGGTTGCTGTCGGCTGCCGAAAGAAGTCTGCCTTGTACATTTTCTATGAAATTAATGTAAATTCTACTTATGGGATAAATTAAATTAGGTCTACAGGCTAAGTACTTTAATTAACCTATGTTGGTGACAAAAATGAAGGATAATTCCAATACTCGTAACAGCTACTGGAAATTGTTCTTGCATTTGCCTGCTCCATTTCGAATACCTGCTGACAATGTGGCAAGTATTGAAACAAAACCGTGGTTTTCACTGGAGTTAAAATAAATGGAGGAATTTTCTTGGATTATTCCATGGATTACTATATGGATGATATTAAATAGTGTAAAAAGTAAAAAGATATCAAAGACAAAACAAATCACGGTTTGGGTCAAGTATGTGGATGGTTCTGACGTATACTTTTCATTTTTGCGATAGTGAGCGTTACACAAAAATATGAATCAAATTAAATCACTTTCGTGTTAAGTTTCCAACCATACTTCGACAAATGAAAAAATTTAGGTAATAAAAGCGTTGGAAGATGAACGAAAGCGAACTCTGAAGAATTGGAAAATGTCAAGCCCAGCAATTGGTATAAGAAATCTGCTTTCCATGCAAGCATCTTCTCTACTTAGAGTGGAACACATGCGACGACAAGTCGAGGGCTGCAATGGTAAAACGGTATGGATTAAAGTTCGAATTGTCAGCTCATCCACTGTATTCTTCAGACATGAGTCTTAGCGACTATCACTTGTGTGCATATCTCAAAAGGATGCTGCAGTAAAAAATGTTATAATTAAATTCTGTAATCATTGCAAGAAATGAGGCGGAATTTGAGGGTCTTCACAAATCGCTCTGTAAAAATATCATCAAAATGCTAGAAATTTGAATCGTTTAAAAAATAATTTATATACAATTATGTACAAGAATGCTTTGGTATATGATAATTAGATGATATAAAGTATGATATAGAATAATGAAATGCAAAATATGATCTTATATATATAATCTGATAAATGTACATACTTTTATTTTAAATAAATTGATAAACTATTTATATTTTTTTTTCGATATATTACTTCTAGCATCGTAGCGTATAAATGAAATTAGAAGCATTAGAAGTATTAGCGATTAGTTATAAACAATGTTAGTATAATATGCAAGTAGAAACATCGGGCAAGGCCGACCGCTTAGCCTAGTTTAATAGTTTATTTCCTCTCCTGACAAAATATTATAAATCACACCTTGTGCACACGTATACTAATGTCGGACCGGCTTATTTTGTTTTTCGATTTTCTAAACTTTTTGTTTTTCGTCATTGTATTGATTATATGGTAAAATGTTTGTTTTCTTCTCTCTTGCTTTAACAAAAGTTCTACATACTAAACTAAAACTACATAAGAAACTCGATTTCTTTAGTAGCTTTTGTAGCTTATGTGGTCATAATTCTCCATCCTTACACAATTTGTTTCAGTGAACGGGTTCAAATCTGCTTTTGCTAAGACTATGTCCGGCGAACTTCACGATTTCATTTCGGGACGCTTACTATTTAATCTCTTCGTGAATGATTTCTTTGACTCTGTTGGTAATAACTGCAGTTTTTTTTTGCGAATGCAGATGATGCTGTAATGAAAATGCTTTACATACCTGCGAAACTGCGAGTAACGAATCTCTAGTAGGTATTAATTCTTGAGTGTTGGATAGTGCGCTTTGCTTTAACGCATTACTTGTCAATTCTCTTCGAACCACTTCCCTCAGCTTAAGCATTAAAACGTCGGAGTATTCCATTGACTTTGCGGATTCTATATAATGTCTTATGATAATTCTTGATAGCAAACACATTGCCAACCCTATTACATGCTGCGTTCACAATGTTGAACCCAGATATCACTTTTCGCCTTTCTGTCATGACTTTTCAAAATTGTTCTTCTTCGACTACCTAGACTCTAAAATGCTAATCAACCTTTACAAAATCATTCAATCCCAATCGCCCAACAGTTTAAGAAAACGATAGCCTACTATCACATAGGAACCCTGTTATATTAATACCTTTTGTTTCTATCTCTCTGGCTGAACAAACGTTGGGGAACAATAGCGTATGTTAGCTTCCTCACCATGTCATAGCCTTTACCTATTACCTTTTTGGATAGGTCGTAAATTAAATATATAATAAAAAAAAAAAAATTATTATTGTGAACTATTTAACGTATGTTAGACATATACGCCATTTCCCTCAACCCCAACCATATTGAAACTTTACGTTTAATTTTTCATTACTTATATTCTTCCCATTAACAAATGCCATAACTGCGAAATACTGCAATTTTCTACTTTGTTGAATTTATAGAACAAAAAACTGTAATTCTTTTTTTGTTTAACATAAAAGAAGCATTTAACCACGAAAAACGACTAAATGAATAAACGCTTAAGGAATGTATACACATACTCTGCCGTTGGCAGTAAAATCTACATTTTTTTTCTTGCGTTGGTTTTCAGGAACAGTAAAATTTGTTCAAGTCTTATAAATTTGCTATTTTTGAAACATTTCATGTTTAATAAACTTTCAATTTTTCTCATAACGCATTTTGTCGAATATATTTAGTTTAATACTACTTCTGTAACATATTTTTATACAACGTGTTGTGTAAGTTACATAAAATGATTTTGATTAGATTGAAACCAAGAATTTATTTAACCTAATCGGCCAATACAGCAGATAAATCGTCCTGTTGAAATACTAAAAATCGTTTTAAAAAATTTAAACAAAAGACCAGAATTAGAATAAACTATTCACATGTTGTGATCATGTCGACAGTTACTCGGGTACCAGAAATCAAATCATTTGTTTAAATAAAAATATGATAAATGTTGTCTCTGCGTATTCCAAATCTGAAATATAGAGGCTTTTAGCCAGGTCTGTACATTATGAATTGGTCACATCTCTGGACTGTTTTAGGTAATGTAATCTAATAAAGGGAGCATGAAGAAAGAATTCAAGCATACACAAGATTTCCTTTTTTGTTCAGAAAAGCTATTGCTGACATCAACGCACGCAAAAAGTGTACACAACAAACAATCTTTCTTTCCGTCTTGGCTTCTTTAAGATATAAAGGGAATGAAGCTGAAATTTCGTATAAGAACGTAACTTCATTGCGGCCAAGTAATGAATGGAAACGTAAAAAAAAGAAACGAAACCCCAAACGAAAAATGCAACGCATGTATCATGAACTGAAAAGGAAAGCGCACACAAAGAGTTAATGCAGTTCTTTGTGTATGCGTAGAATATAAAAAAGTATATATACGTTATGAAGACATGCATTTGCCACCAACTCAGATCAACAGAACCCCTATATAGTATAACGAAATTACACGAAAATTAAATTTATATTTTCTACTTTTTGAATGCAGTTCCAAGACACAAATAAAAGAAAATACACAAGATACTCTAAACGATTTTAAGGCTTCTCACACACACTTTCATTTATGTTCTCTCTATGCGTATGATTCGAAATTAGTTGAGGAATTTTGTTAGTTGAAATAAATTGCTTTATTATCATTGAAAGCATCTACAAACAGTAATAGTTTATTTTCGTTAAAAAATTGAAATAGAAATCAAGATATTCTGCTCCGACTATCAAGAGAGATATGCTGGTTCAAGAAGATGTCCTATCAATGGAAATCAGAACGAATTTATTTTGTAAGACCAAGAATAATAAAATATAAATTAAAGTCAATCACTCGAATATTAATTAAAACAAGATACTTGAGTATAGTGTTGTATAGCATTCGAATTGCTTTGTCATCATTTGAAAAAATATTGTCCTTTTTCTCCAATATTCAAATACTTTTTTTTTAATATTTTAAATGAATTTTAATAAACCGAATTTGTGCAGCTTTTATCGACGAACTTTTGTTACTTTTCTGGTAAAAGCTTGATGCGGGATCGCTGTAGAACTTTTAGGACTTCTGGATGAAAAATTAAACTGAGTGATTTTCACAGATCTCTGTCGAAGTCAGCTTTGTATTGATATAAGTCTTATTTACATTCATATGATCTTACTCAGGAAATTTCAATCTATTTTGCTTCTCGATATGACGTAGCATCCTTCTTCCCGCGAAGATTTTCTTGTGTACCCCAAAACAAACAGAGTTCTTCTTCTACCCATATCTTCCTCGATTCAAAATGCTTCACCCTTCGATTTCTAATTAATTCATTACAAATTATGGAATTTTAACTGCAGATCCCCTTTGAAAAGCAATGCGTCATGTGATAACATCATATTTTCAGCATATTTTGCGTCTTTTAACCCTTAATCGTGTTAGCATTTTCAAAATATCTGCGTCTGAAATTAATGCTATATCGTACTTTAAAGAATTAGTTCCTGTTGAAAACACTGAAAACATTTTGAATAAATCTTTGTGTCTGCAAGTTTCTATAATAAAGGAATACATTCCTAAGGACAAATCTTGAAATAATGACTCGCTAAGTTTTTTCTAGTGGCCTATGACTAATATTTATTAAAATGTTGTGGGCTTAAATACGAAAATTCGGTTTAATCACCTAAATTTGCCACTTGGCCTTTGCCGTAAAAGATTCCATAATTCATTCATATATGATAGATTAAACCGATCTAAAAATGTTGTCTTGACTACCACTGGAGTTGTATTTCCGTCGTCCTATTGATACGAACTCGAAATCTGAGTGAAAAAAAATTAATAATAAAAATTTACTCTTAACCTAATACTACATTCTCTTAATTTCGAATCTTTCCATCTACAAGAAATATGATCGTCCGTAATTAGAGTTTCTCTTTAAATTTATAAAAATGTAAAAAAATTTCTTCTAGTTGTTAAATTTGCTGTCTAGTTATTATTAACATACTAATTACGTTCTTGAGCGTTTATCGATCTTGAATGACTTAGGGGCTATACCTGATTGGCAGGTGATATATCTTTACCGATCAAGCATTCACTATAGTTGCAGCAAAATGCCTATCGTCGATATGTCGATTTTGTAGTCAAATTTCTACTAGCTACTAAGGTATGCGATATCCCAAGTCAGTTAAGGACACTTTACTGGTTTCATTATGAGTTCCTCTAACATAAATTCTTACTTTTTGTTTGCGTTTCTATGATGGAATAGTTCGTTATGTTTAGCTCCTTACGAAGCTAGTTTGAGGACCACTAATTTATCGTGTTTTCGGAAAAGACGCGAAATGTTGGTCTTAAAATTCGCGATGGAATTAAATAACGACAACAATTTTTGCTCGCCATTATTAGAACATATGTCGTTTTTTGCTCGTCCAACGCATTATTCTCGCATTTTTTTTTTTGAGGCTGGCTTACTGCCGTTTACCAGCTGTGTGATTCTTTTCGCTTTTTATGCACGACGTTAAATGAAAATAATAATACCTTTGATTGAAGGTATGTAAATGTAATATAATGTAGTAAATAAAGAGATTTTATTCATTCTGCGAATGCAATAAAGAAAACTATATTACGTCGGCAATACGGTCTTTTCTGTAAATGCTCGTGTGTATATGTGATCTGATTGTACTGGTTGTATACGCGTACAGCATGATTGCATACGTGCTGGAATGCATTCAATTACGTACATAATTATTATTATGGTATTGTTATTATTACTGTGGTTTCTGTTTTTCTTGTCGTTTAATTTAGTTTAAGCTTTAAGGTAAAGTTACCTTTTTAATTAAACCAATCTTTCTATTATATAAAATTAATTAATATTTCTATTATATTAAATTAATAAAGTTACCACCGAACATCAATTGGGGTCTAAACCGTCTTTTTAAAATTTATAAAGTGTCGCCTTCCCGCCTACCTCGCAATATTTTTCCGTGTGTACATTTGTTAATTACTTTCAATAAAAAAAATATTTATTAGCAAAATTGCAATAAAATATTTTCACCTGCATGTGGCACAAGTTTTAATTTCTTTCTTTGAATACAATCGCAACAATTTATATGTGTTATAATCGAAAAAAAATATATTCAACAATTTTATATAGATTAGTTTTTTCAGCACGTGACTTCATAAACAGAAAATAGTTCTAGAAAAGAAGCGATTAGATGATTAAAAATTACAAAAATTCATTGCGTATATATCCTTTCTCCGAAAAATTTCGTTTCAAAATGACTACAATAATAATACAATAATATATAAAGTGTAACAGAAAAAATATACAAATATATATATATATTGACAGTGTATGCATATAACAAATTCGTGACTTGAATTTTCTTCAAAATAAAAAATTCCTATAAGAGTTCCGCCAGGTTTTTGATGAACCCTGAAATTGTTTTAAAAAAATGTGTTCAAAAATAGATAAATTTGTTTATAAAACGAAAAATCTTTAATTTTCCGTATAATGGGTTGGCATTCTCATTTATTAAGCTTTACAAGTTCATTGCCTAGATATTTGCCGAAGTTGGTTTGAAAAATTCCGTTCCGGAGATTTTTGTCTTAAAGATGATCAACGATCACGTCGTCCAATTGAGCTTAATGAGGACGATATCAAAATCATCATCGAAGCGGATCGTAATGTAACTACACGGAGGATTGCAGAGAAGTTAAATGTTTCACATACAGCCATTGAAAAGCATTTAAAACGTGTCGGTCTCGTTACGAAGCTGGGTATTTGAGTTCCGCACGATTTGAAAGAAATTCATCTGACAAAGCGCATTAGCGAATTATTGCGAATTATTACTTAAGCGCAATAATTTCGATCCGTTTTTAAAACGAATCATCACTGAAGACGAAAAGTGGATTGTGTACAAGAATGTCAATCAAAAATGATTGTGGCACAAGCCTAATGCGTCATCGCAAACCACTTCAAAGGCACATATCCATCAAAGGAAGATTTTGCCGTCAAATTGTTGGGATTGGAAAGGTCCGGTGTATTTAGAGTTGCTTCCAAGGAACCAAACCATTAATTCGGAGGTCTACTGTCGGCAATTGGACAAATTCAATACAGCGGTCAAGGAAACGCGACTAAAGTTGGTCAATCGTAAAGGCGTCATTTTCCACCAGGACAATGCTAGGCCGCACATTTCTTTGGCTACTCGGCGAAAATTGATGGATCTTGGTTGATGGTACACCCACCATATAGGCCTGATCGTGATTATCAATTATTTCGATCCCTGACCAACTTCCTTTGTGGTAAAACTTTCAACGATGAGGACGTTGTAAAATTTCACTTAACTCAGCTTTCGAACGAAAAGGATTAGACTTTCTACGAGCATGGAAATTTCAAGTTGTCAGAGAGTCGGCAAAACGTCATCGAACAAAATGGAAAATACATTATAGATTAGACTTCATTCCAAATAAAAAAAAAACGTTTTATTTTATTGAATAAATCGGCAATTACTTAGTTGCCAATCCAATCAATTTTATCGACTTAATTGTCTTTACATCATTTATAGTCGCTTTTTGAAATGTTGGAGGATATTCATAAGCAATAATCGAAGAAAACTGCCAATATAACGTTGATTGATTGTTTACCGACTTTGAGAAGACTTTTCCACGATAATCGCTCCCTATTTCCTAACGCGATTCATGATGTCATGGCAGTCAGAAGCGTACAAAAGCGTAGTAACTGAATATAAACATAGAAGTCAGAGGTACACTATCAGTCTACAAGAAGAAAAAAACAATTTCAAAATTTCATGGAGGTTGCCAGGTTTTTATATGAAGAATTAATCTTATTTGTATAACTATCGGCTTTGTAAGATTAGTTTAATCGATTAGACATTGCGAAAGTAATAAAATCATATAATTTCCTCTTCATAATATAGCCTCTGATATTGAACCAAAAGCATATTCGTATATAGACTGATGAGTTGCACCTGTTCACACTATTTAAAAGTACAGTAACTTATGAAAAATTTAAATATTTTAGAGAGAAAACAAAAACATGCTTAACGAATAGATTGTTAAATATGTTAAATATGTTATAATTAAATTAAAAAATTTTCAATTTTTGCAAAAAAGAAACTACTTTTGTTTATTTTAATCTTTTTTTAATTTTTAATTCTCTTGCTTTTAATTTATTTCTATTTTTTATTTTCTATTTTTATGTTTTACTTCCTTTAAATTTGTATACAAAAATATGAAAACAAAGAAAATCACCCGATTAAAATTAAGCTAAAGAAAGTAGTAGGATAAGCTGTTATCTAAGAGATTTTATTGCGCACAACACTTACTGTAGTAAAACAAAAGCAAAAAGCAGAGGGTATTATAGCGTTTCTAAATTTTTTTTTTCTAAAATGAAAAATGGTAAAGACAACAACTAAGTAAAAGAGAAGAGAGCCTTATGATGAATCATTAAGTTAGCTCTAAGCAAGAAGGTTTATAACTGCTGTAGCAAACAATAAGTGGGCAAAAAAGTGTAGGAATGAATCGGCCCAAACTGTGCAATGTTTAAGAATATGGAAAGGAACTTTAGTTCTAGTCTATTTTCGAAGTGTTATTGTCTTTCGCGTTATGTTAATGTCTACTCAAGGGAAATTATTCGGGTCGCCAAAAGGAAGCCTATTATTATCGGGGGTTTAAAAATTGCATACTGAAATTCGTTATCGCAAGGAGTGCTTCTGAGGTGAAGTTTGAACCCACAAGCCAAATGCAATTTTCTCGAATTCTTATGTTCGGATATAAGATGAGATAGCTTTTGTATCTTCCAATCTCATTTAGAGACGAAAAAAACGACGACATGTACCGCTCCTGATTAAGTTATAACATTCAAAATAGCACATAAAGGATTGAATTTGCGTTCAAAACACTTTGCGAGCTAAAAGGATTATTAAAACAAAACATAAACTATGCTTTGTCGAAAGTAGGATCAGACCGGTTGGGAACATTATACGTCAACGCAATATAATTTCTGGTCTTGAAAGAGTTAATATTCTTTAGGTTAATTTGGGCGTTATTGTTGATGGTCAATTTGCATCGTCATCTGAATTTACCATTTTGAAAATTCTCGGGAATTCTACTATCTTCTTTGATTCGGAACACTATGGTGTAATAGCAAGTTAAAGTCTGCACAAATCGGTATCCGAAATGCCTATATTTTCAAGGCATTACCTAATCCGAAGTATTATTCACATAATCTTTTACAATATGATTCCTTCGAACCAAAGGCAAACACCTGTAATATTGGTGAATATTAAATACGCTTTTCGAAAACCACAGCTTGTTGAGTTCTGACCGACAGAGTTAACGTGAAAAATTTACATAAAATGCATTCAAGTCATACGAGTATAGCAAATATCTTTCCTTTAAATGTTTGCTGTTTCCATATCAAACCAATAATAATTGGAAACTTAAAATTAAATGTCACTCATACGACCCACGTGCTGTAAATACCAAAAATAAATAATAAAAGAGAGAGAGAGAAGAAAATAAAAATCTCTATATAATCAGAACACAGTACAAGCAACATAAGTTAATGCAATTTCCTAGAAGAAAAAAAGCACGCACACACACAATCTTACACACACGGGCAAACATTAAGCCAGAAAAATCATGCTAACAAAATTATCCATTGCATTGGTAAGGCAGAGCAGATAAAAAGAATTTAAAAAAAAAATTAAAAATGAAATAAAATAAAGAACAAAGTTGCAAAAGAATTCTTAACATAAAACTTCCATCTAACTTTTCAGTTGGTGGAAGTGAAATAGAGGATGAAAAAAAGGCGAGCCACACGAACAAAGCCGTTTTATTTTAAATGAAAGTGCGCTAGAGAACTTTAGCAAATCGAAGACGTAGGAGGGAAGCGAACGTAAAGATGAAAACCACACCACATCGAGCATAAAGAAATGCAAACAATTGTCAATAGAAGCGAAGAGAAAAAATAAGGAAAAACATCTTTAAGTACGATAAGGAAAGCATAAAATGTGGAACGCAAAAAAAACAGTATCGGAAAAAGTCCTAAGATGATAAATCGCAGAAACAGCGCCAACAGTGACAACAACAACGATAAACGAACTAACAACGATAAAGTAGATGAAAAGAAGTTAGTCACAAACATCAAAGTTTAACAGGAGATATAAAGAAACTCCCGAGCAATAAAAGTGCAACAAAACTTTAACTTAGACCGGGTAATACTTTTACAAGTAAGAGGAAAGAGATAATAGGCAGAAGAAAAAAAAGAAAAAATAAAACACAAAAACAAACCAAAAGTATTGAATGGACATAAATAAATGACAACATCAGGTAAAACTAAATGAAAACAGAAAGGAAACGCGGCAAAAAGTTTTTTTTAATAAAAACAAAGCTAGAATTACAAAATAACGCAACTTTTACTCCTTTGTTTTAGTATAAATGTTTAATATACAGTTTTTTTTCTTGCATTATAGTAAACATTCCTTCAAAAAAAATTAAATTTTAAATCATTGATGCGTTCATGCATGTTTTTGTGTCGTTCAAGCACAATATATAATAATGTTAAGTAATTATCCAACAAATGTTTGCGTTATTTAGTTGCAGACAAAGAAAACAGGAAAACAAAAAAATTTTCCATATAAAATAAACAACTGCAGTTGAATAAGTAACATAAAGGAAATCACAAGAGTCGCTAAAACATGGAATATCTCAAAAAAAAAAAAAAAAAAAAAAAAAAAAAAAAAAAAAAAAAAAAAAAAAAAAAAAAAAAAAAAAAAAAAAAAAAAAAAAAAGAAAAAAGCAAAACAAATGAAAAAAGAGAAGAGAAATGAAAAACAAAAACACATAAATGAACCTAAGGCTTTATGCGGTGTAGTAGTTAAAAATTGTTTTGTTGCCATAAGCTCGCATTTTCCAGTTTGTTGCAAATTAGTTGAATATTTCAATCTTTTTTTCTATTTTTCTTCATTTTTTTTTACATTGTTTTGTACGTATATTCAAACAAAATTATAGCAAGTATAATATAAAGGACTCTTGCAGAATCTCTTGGCAATCACACACTGCTCTTTTGCATTTTCCATCTGCGGTCTATAATATGTGGTGAAAAAATAAAAGAAAAAAACATTATTTTACCCTCTTGACACGAAGCAAAACGTTCACAGTTTTCGTAGAGGATCCAGCCCAAAAAAAATTTGTAAAAATAAAAAAAATTAATTATAATTTCACATGCTTTATATTAAGGACACGAAAATGCTTTGCCTTGCTTGCCTGCGCAGAAAAAAAATTAAAGTCAAGTAATGGCGTTTGCGCTGAATACGAGATTTTTCAATCGTTTTTTGCAAAAACCAACAAATGTTTGTCCTGTTTTTTGTAAAACGTAAAGCAAATACACATGGAAAACCACTTAAGATGTACATACTCTTTATCAAGGGGCGACTCTGAGTTGAACTATTCACGACCGTGAATTCATCTCGTCTCATTCATGTATCCCCCCGCTAGGCACAATTTGACACAAAAAAGCAAATGTGGCATATATGTGGTATACAAGGAACTAAAACATAATCCTGATCTGAAACTTGCTGGCTCCTACTTTCTACCAATTAGATAAATTGCGAATTTCGTGGAAAAAGGCAAAAGATGCTTTGCGGCTGCACAAGAAAAGACATACTTTTTGGGTATTGATATAAGAACGCTGGCTCCACTCTACCAGGCTGACTGGAACTGATAGTAATCAGAAGAAAGGCGGGGATGCTACCACATTTCAGTTTAGAGCTGCTAAAGTTTTCTAGGCGAGTTTAGCTAAATGAAGCCAAGATGCCAAGCGTTATGCTCACCAGTGATGTTGAAGGGTATCCGCAAATATCAAAGCATCATCAGGTTGCATGAATTCCTCCGCTTTAAGAGGCGACGGTATCAAGCGGCATCTTTCAAATCGATGCTATATATAAAAGTAGTCATAAATAATCTGCTAAGAATAGCAATAATATGCAACGGAATATGAGCATTGTCCAAGGTGACTGCATTTAGTTTCCTAGTGTCTGCACTGAGACGGATTTTGCTCATACTGCGAGGTATCACCTATCAAAACACTACATCTCCGTAGATAAGCCTTTCCCCTGCTGGGAAACAGAGAAATAACTCTGTTTCATTGGCTTCTATCCGCCGTTATTGGTTAAATGTGATATGATATTCGTGCTGTTCAAGTCTTCGTTTGAAAATGACGAGAAGTAGTGCCTATAATATAATTTACAGTTTACTTGTTCGATTTGCATCTAACGAGATGGATTCATCAACTTCTGGCGAGAACTGATACGTACCAGTTCGCTGACGAGCGTAATTGGTTACTATTGATAGCAGGGGTATCACTAAATTCTAAAGAAGGTAGCTTGGGAGCGAATCACATTTTAGCCTACGTTCCTTAAATACCGCTCATTATAATTCTTAAAGTTTCAAATGACGCACTCTCTAGCACGTAAGACTTCTCCTTTCTACTTTAATTTCCCTTGCGAGAATTGTGGGATCCCTGATTGCTGGGTTTTTCAAGAGGGCAGAGAACAAAATTAGTGTACAGTAATTCTACAAAGCACAAATGAGAAATGTTTGGTTGATTGTTGGTATGTTATTTTTTTTAACTACTTTTCAGAAAGTCTTAGTAAATATTTATACTATTTTAAATTAGCTTTTTTTCGCTGGATTAGAAATGATCTTTTGTTAATCATGCGCCTATTCCAACTCGACATATAGCCACGAAGAAACACATACGTCACTATTTGAGAATAGTTATCTAAATTTTTGCAATTGTGGTCATTGCAATAACTGACAGTAGGTAGCGTTTATCCACATACGGACAGGCAAGGAGGATTCCGAATATTCGCTAATCGAAAACATGTAGATAGAGCTCAATCCCATTCTCGGGATGTGTTAAATTGTGTTCTGTGGAAGACGATCGGTCTTCATTCTACCAAAACTTTCACCTCTATGTGGTTCTTGTTAGAAACATTCGCAAACGGCTGCGAAAACCGAACTACTAGGAAAAATCAATTGATGCTCAACGACAGGTGTTTTAAGTATTATACGAGGAAGCATTGAAGCAAATGCCTCTTTTATAAAGGGGAATTCATTGCTCCATAGTGCGCTACTAGGATCACTCCAACTTCCTTTACAATTCAGTAGTTTTTTTTTTATGGTTGTACTAGCAGCTGGGCTAAGAGCATGATTGACATCAGCTGGGTTGTGTCGATGAGTTTCCGACTAGAAAATGTCGCTAAGATAAGATTATAAGATTGACTTTTCAGGATGTACCGAAAATCCAAAAGACAAAACAAATCCACAGGGATCAGGCTGCTTAAATAAACAAGCTCCTGGATAGCGTTGTAACTTGCACTGCATGGAGAATGCGTTAATGATTGAATGTGTACGGGCACTCCAGGAGTATCGTGGCGGTTGTGGAATCTTAGATAGGAATGACCCTCATCACAAGGTAAAACATCTGGATCGTAGTCATTGCTTCTATCTGTCATACCAGCTGTAGGAACCCACATTTGATAATCTCTTTTTCCGAGCAATTAAAATAGCATTTACTGTCCTTTAAGTTTATCTTCAGATTTTCCCCCATCGCCCTAATATATAATTTCTTGACTTTGTATGGAATAAGAACAATTTAGTTTTAAACAAAAAGCATATTTTATAGTTTTAACGTATAAAGTTAAAACGTGAATACAAGCGTTTGTAACAAAACTCTTAGAAAAACACGTTTTATTTATTATTATTACTGAATTGTTTATATGGGTATGTGCGTGAGTGTGTGTGTGTGCGAATATTTACTTATTCTTCACTATTCATCTACCTATTTTTCATAGTCCCAAACAGGCTGAAAGATCTCGCAGTTTAAATGCATGAAAGCGAATACACACAAGCGCTCAAGTACATATGTGTTTCGCTGTAAACTATCCACTTGACATTTGACACCCCTTCCGCACGCGTATAATTGTTACAAATGCAGACGAAAACGAACATACGTACACAAATATATACATATATATCTATATATACAATATGCGGGTATAAATACACACCCATGTATCCATATATATATATATATATCCATATATACGATATATTTGTATGTATGAATGCAAGGATGCAATCATGTATACATGTTTTTCATACAATTTGTTTTTTGATATACACTTACTTACCAACCATTAATATTCACACTGTAAGCTCACGTGACCTAGTTTCCGCGTGTAAGTATGTCTGAAAAAAAAAAAGAAAAGGATAAAAAAAAAGTGAACCGAAAACAGCACAAAAATAGCTTAAATAAAACGATTTCTTATAGTATGAGAGAGTTTATATGTAAAAAAGCAATTGCATGCACGAATAATTTTGCTTAAAAAAAAAAATTTTTATTTTTTCGTTTCGGTCACTATCAGGCCTCAGGTGCCTTGACAGAGTTTTAACACCGGCACAAAAAAAAAACATAAAACTTATATAAAAACACATAATCAGAAACAGCTACACAGAAAATTAACAACAGAACTGCAACAGAAAGCAAGACAAGAAGAAAAAAAAGCCGGGCACCTGCAGTAATACAAATGTTTGGGTCTACTGCCACAGAAATAATTTTCCTTTTGCTATATATACGCAGAGTTCATATATTTTGTGTTTAGAAATTTTACGTTATATGTAAATACATTTTAATGGGTGTGCGTGTGTACGTAGACAAACTTTTCTCTTAGCCGCTATACTATAATTTAAAAAGACCTATAGTTAAAACGAACGTGCAAATGCTGCCAAATGCGTAACTTAACCGTATACGTATATGTCCATATGTGTATATAAATAAGTACACTCTGAACAAGTAACGAGCAACAAGGATTACAGCCTTAACCCAAAACGTAAAGAAAACATGAACATTGCTCACACAAAATATACACACACACAAACACATACGCATTCTTATTAATACATATAAAGTACAACTGCGCCTAACATCATCAGCACAGTAAAATTCCCATCGTATCTGCATGATAAGTTGTTGTTATAAACGTGTACAGTTGGTATTCTTAACAGTTAACGGTGCGCGAAGCTCTCGCCTTTTTCTCTTTTTCTACTTTTTCCAGCCTTAGCCAAAACCTGCAAACGTACAAAATATAGGATGATATTGCTAACGGCTAACGGCTGTGATATGCTAAGCTGTGTGTTCTGTGTGAAATAGTGAAAGAAATTTTATGTCATGTTGCAGATGTGCCAAGTCACATGTTGTTCCAGTTTATGTTGCGTGTTACTAAACACGTACTTCTTCTCTCTGCCATTGTCTCATATATTTTATTGTTATTTTTACAAAATGCTTTCTTATTCAACTTTATTGCTGGCTCTTTTGCCATAATACTAGCAGTGGCAATAGAATTGGGTTGATATTGTTGTTGTTTTTCTTTTTTATTCATTTTATTACTATTACTGTTCTTGCATCTATTGTTTTAAAGTGCGGATTTTCCATTTTTTTTTTATTTTGAACAGTTGTCAAGAAAAATGACAATCGCTGTTGCTCTGTTTCGCTTACATGTTTATAATAAATAAAAACCAAAAAACTATTTTGCGCGAATTTGGAATTTTTTAACAAAAATAAATTTGTAGTTGAAATTTAAAGAAACAACAAATTGTTATAACATAACTCGTTTGCAGTAAAAAGAACCTGTTCCTATATTCCATTTAAGGGAAGATACGTTTGAAAATTGCGTGGTTGTCTTTTTCTTCTTTCATTTTTTACACTCTCTAATGCTAAGCCCATTAAGTAAGATTCGAAGACAAGTTATGCGTAACGTTTGTTAAAAATACAACCATGCATTGATCGATTAACTTCTCTGAGTTTTGATAATCATACGCGATCATATAACGAAGGAACTGATATAAGGTTTTTTGAACAATGGACGAATGGAAAACGGAGAGTTCTGATTTCGACGGTGGAAATAAAGTTTGTGAGGAATTGTGTGTTATAAAATTCCCCAACCATTTGCTAAGAACCTTTGTGTTATTTCTCCATGTCAGTGTCAAATGACTCCGATATGCTGTTCTCTGTCTAGTGCGTAGCGTTATGCATCTCTTGCGTAGTGTTATGAGTTAGAAAACAAAATATTTCTATTGTTGTCAAATTTGACTTTATGCATCTACTTAATCTCTTTCAAGGATAATCCGACCATTGAAGATTTCAATGACTTTTTTGTAAAACGATTTCCCGGTACCTTATAATAGTAATATGCTTTAATTTGTGCAATGCTCTTGTCATTCAAATGAAAGTTTTACCCCTTAGTAGTATCCTTTTGAGATTTATGAATAAGTAATAGTCGCTGGGAGTCACACCAGAAGAATGTGCTGAATAGAGTACCGGCCCATTCAATTTTGAGAGTACTCTCAATCAATAACAATGCGATAAAAATTATGAAACCAATTTTCTCATGTCGAAAGTTTTATGCAAGACAATGAATACGCTGCCCTTTACCATCTTCACAATATCAGCTATCTCTTGCAAAATTAACTTTTTCACTGTCCAGGAAAACTTTTCAAGTTTTTTTTTTTACACTATCCACTGCGTTCAGCAACATCTATGTCAGTGCAACTTCGGTTGAAATCAGCTAGCAACCGACAAATTATTGTTTTTGACAGAGAAGGGTTGCCATAACACTTTCCAAGTCAATGACGACTTTGCAAAAAGCATGTTTACTAAGGACACGAAATTCGGATTTTTTTTATTGTTTTCAAAATAATTAAAACAGCGTCACTGAAACGATTGTACCTCGTAAATAAAATTAAGTTTTAAACTAGAGAGATGAGAGCATTATGCTTCTATCGTTAGTGTTTTTTCATTTATTTTCTATGAGAAAACTCTACCGCAATGAGATTTGAACCCACTTGCACTGACTTGCTAGAGGCGCTTCTTAACAATTCAGCCCCAGTTTCGGTCCATTTCTAAATATAATATGCATTCTTCGCTAGAAACGATATACACATGACAGTTCCGATGTGTTATATATGTGTCATATAGCCTTCGTTTCTGCATTTCTACTGATTGTTTTTAGTTTAACTTCGTGTCAATTAGAAGGAAAAATCTGACACCAAGTTTGTTCTCCTCGACAATAGAAAATATCTTTTATTTCTACTTAATTCACTGAACTTCCTTTACTTGACACAAGTATTTTAAGTTTTAATATACTGGTTATGCTGAATGAAATGAAATATTGTACAATCAAATTGATCAAATAATAAATGTTGAATTAAACAATTATTTGAATTTAACTTCAAAAAAATACGAGAACTCTTTCACTTCTTGTTTCAAAAGATTCAAAAAGAGAAAAAAACATTTAAAACCTCAAAAACTGATTAGTTTTTTTTTTTCAAAATAAGACGAACTTAAAAAATAAAGTGAAACTTTCATCTATAGAAGTGGAAGCCACAAATCGAACAAAATAAATTGTAACATTGCTGCTGATAGTACTGCTGCTGCTGCTGCTGAAAATTGCATGTAAGTAGATAGCAGTAAATGAAGAAAAGAGGAGAAGAGAAGTGTGTTAGAAGAACACTTGAATTATTTTGAATGGTTTTAATTAATTCAAGGACTTGAAAAGTTTTAACACTCAAATTAAAAAGGAAACGGAAGAATAGATGGTCATGGTAATGCACACACACCCACAAATTGGATAACACTAAGCTGTGTGAAATGCATTTAAACAATAGCATTGTATGTGTAAGTGCAAAAGAGACAAAGAGAGTCCATGGGAAAAATCTCATTTCAACTTCAGTGCCTTTTTACAAAGACAATTGACGAACAGAGAGAGGAACTAACGCAAGGTTTGCCATTTTTCATATTTTTTTTTGTTTTTTGCTTTTTTGGTCTTTAAGTCTAGCAATGTGTAAGCTTAAGATAACATGTATTCTGATTTTGCAGAGAAAAAGTATTAATATAACTATGTTTTCTTTTATTAGAAAATTTCAAATAAATAACTACAAATCATATTCAATGTCTTTCAAATGCACTTGTGCTACATAGCTTAGGAATGGCACAGCACTGGATGCAGTATTGCAAAACATAAATTATTGCCACATTATTAAACACACATTATTTACAGGCCGCAACGACAGATGCTCTTCCTGGTGCTTTTGCTGCCACAGTGCTGTAGCTACTGCTGCTTCATATTGTTATTGAAAGAAATCACATTTGCTGAACATTTTTCTTATGTTAGTTACATTTCCACAAAATAAAGATTTCTTATCGCAAGCATTTGTGTTTGTATTAAAGATAAACCGCAAGAAGTTAAATAATGTTTAAAATGTTAAAAACCACAAAAACCTAAAGCAAAGAAATACAGTGGCGGCAGTGAACGTTAGCTGCAATAACACAAAAAACGAATTCTTCTTGTACTCCCTACCATTTACTAAAAATGTTAGTAATCATAGTTTAGCATTGAAGTCCTCATTGCAATTTTCTTTATAAATTCTCTTAGTTTATTATCAACTATTCAACTAAGTTACCCGTACACACATATTCACGTACTATATGCGCGCAATGAGGAATTGATTCGATTTTGGAAATTTTCTATATGCTTCGTTTGGCTTTGCACTGGTTGAGAACAAGAGCAAAATCATCAGCAATTCGAAAGTAAAAAGGAAAGAACAGTTTTTGTTACTTATTGAATTCAATATGAACGGCAATTGAAGTTCAAACAGAGAATTCTAAAGGAAGAGGTAAAAGAGAAAGAAGTACGTACTGATTTGCTTTTAACATTTCTTACAAAAATATTTCCTACATTTGTAAGCGTATTAGTATACGATTGTGTTCATCAGTATACGCCAGAGTCTGCGTGTTTCTGTGTGTAGTATGGCCTATGCTTTTGATCTCAATAAAATATCAATTCAATTTTATACAATTCACTAGTTTTGCAACATACGTATGCTTTCATATCCGTTTCCTATTAAATACGTAACACTAGAATGGAGTGAGAGTGAGAATTTATTCCATGTGTTTACGGAGAAAATAAAATAAAGTTTTGTTAAATCAAAAGCAAAAGAAAAAAGAGAGAAGAGAAAAGAGAAACAAAAGCAAGAACAGCAATACCATCTATTAAAACTACAATTTGATGTTCTTAAGCAGATGTTAATGTTTCATGATTTATATGCAGTTTTGCAAACGAATAACTATTACAGCTGCCAGAGTAAAAACCTAAGGCTTACAGTAAAGAGAAAAGAATAATAAAAAAAACTCACAATAGCATACAAATTACCGCAAGCAAGCAGCTCCTACAAACACACGACAAAACTTTATTACACAAACAATGCATACTCATATCTTCACACGTATGCACATGTACATGCGTTTGCATGAGCATCATCGAAACGAACTGAAATTTTCACATTGTATTCTGGCGTTATTCATCAAATATAAAATCCTCAAAAACAACCAAAATAGTAAAATGCTATCGTATGGTTTTGTCATCATGGGATGCAAACACCCGCGTTGCCTCTAGGTTTCTTAACCTCGCAGCTTCCCATCCATTCCATTACTTAACCAAATCCAATAGACTTTTGTTTTATATTTGATTTGTTGAATTTTTGTTCAGGTTTTTTTTTCTTCGTTCGCATTACATTTTTTCATTTCGTTCTGGTTTTTTACTCATCGCTGTATGATGAAGGCATACTAACTTTAGCGTTAGTTTTGTAATTTTGAAAATGTTTCATAAAAAGTTGCTTTTACCAAATTGCATTAATGCCATTAAATTCTATGTCCACATCTTTCCTGCTTCTGCTCGTAGACATCGAAAAAATAAATGTTTGGAAGAATTGAAGTTCGTTCCGGGTATACAATGTTTGCAAAGAAATAGAGATCTGATCAACATCTACAAACAAACAAATGTAAAAAATTACGGTAATTTTTCAGTTGGACCATACTGAATGAATGGGAATGAAATCATTGTTTGCCCTTTCTTTGCTATGATCTTTGAAGAGGCAGAAAAGTAAAAAGAAATTTCTGTCGCCACCTCTTACTAACGGTTTAACGTTCAATTCATCAAAAGTATGTTATGTTTCTTTTCATCTTACTGTGGCACTTACTGGATCGGCTAATTTTCATTTGTTGTCTTCATTTGTCGTCGGGTATCCAAGTTTCGTCTTGACTTAATTATGGCACTTTTAGTTGTTCTCGTTTTAAAACCGGCGACCATTGCATTTCCGTTTTATTTATGTAAATATTTTATATTTAGTGTTGTGCTTTTGGCGGTTTTCCTTGCGCTTTTTTCATTTCTTTTTTGTGAGCTCTTGCTTTTCCTATACGTTCAACATCATCACTCTGACGTTTGCTTGTGTTGCCTTTTCATTTTTCTACGTCTATGTCGTCATCGTTGTGTTTATTTGTGTAATCTTTGATTTATTACATTGATTTATTTGTAAGTGAGCAACGTTGAAACATACATCCGTCCCTAAAAAGATGCATTAAGCGAACTGCAATAAAGCATATTCATCCACCTTTACGATGAAATAAAATCACATTTCTTGCGAATGTACGTTTGTTTGGGCGCACATGCTATTATTAGCGTATTTTTTACTCTCAAATATTATTGTTTTTGAAACACATACAGGGATGAAAAAAATTGCATAATGAGGCTAAGTTAAAGGCTTGAAGAGATTTATAAAATTACAAGAAATCTTTTTTCTCCTGAGAGGAAAGAGCAGATTTACTGATTTTGCCATTTTCGATAAGAGTTGAACAGTCGCTGCAAACTTTTTATATTTTTGACATTAATTTGTTTTATTTTTGAAAAAATAAACCCACTTTTCAGCTATAAATCCGAAAAAGCAACAGATCTGATATTAATTTATGGGAATACAGACTGGCACACATATGGAAATATGAAAAAAGGGCAGATGGACCGTTAAACTATGTGTACAGATCTGTAATCCATATAAACACTTGAAATTCTTCCCCTGTTCCTATGATGGCGTTAACTGTAAACAATTTTGCTTTTCCTCTTTTATTCTTCGAAAGTTTTTACCCAATTTCGAACATTTAAATATTTGTTATGGAAAAAGCAACTTTTGTACAAGCTTTTTATACTGTCCCACAAATTACTTATATTAAGCTTTGGATAAACGAACAGAACATGAACATAGTTTTAAGAGTGTTGTTTATAGTTTTTTTTCTACTTTGATCGTAGCCCCAATTTTCATTCTGGATTTTTGCATCCACGATATTTCAAACAACAAGCAAATCGACTTAATTTATTATTTTATTTTGTCAACATCAAACTAAAGCAACGAAACTTCTGCCTGTAGAATAGCGCAATTTACGGTTAAAGACAAACCATACGAACCCTGGAGCTGTTCCTTTTTTAGAATCATAGACTCTGGTCAATGTTTGCTGCATAGTTCTTGACCGCAAAGCACCTCTTTTTAGCCGCTAACATGTACGACACAAAGTTATCCGGCGTAGCCATTTTCCCAAGCTTCAATCGCAGTTCAAATCTCGGTTATTCGAACCAAACATAACGAAAGAAAATGTGCTCCAGGTCTGTTACTACTCGGCATCGTAGATATTATGGGTCAGCTTATTGTTTAAAGCGATGGCTATAGATCGTAAAACAGCCACGAACCTGAGCAGCTGTATTGCATGCAAATGAACTTCTCCAGGTTTCCGCGAGAGCCACTCTTCAATTTATGGTGTCAGACGACATGTTCATCTTCCCTTTTGCAATTGGTCACATCTGTTTTTCCATTCGCCCAGTACCATGGGATCCCATAAGATATCCATAAGATCTTTGAAAAGAAAATAAATTTCGCAAAATTTTTAATTTTTGGTATCTGGTCAGCAGGATGGTCAGATGGATGAAGCTTTCTGTTAAGCGAAGAGAATGCAGAGAATTTAATGATCGATCATCCCCAGCTGTAATGCTTATGTTGGAAAATGAGTTAGCATTTTGTTGAAGGAGGGCTTTAGTGACGATAAAATCCCAAAATTGTTTTCCTTACAGCTCTTAATGTCTTTTAAAATATATTGAAAATTTGCAGCGACCTCTTTTCCGTGATATTTTTTATAATGAAGTTTTTACGCTGCACTCACGTCATTGTTAATAAAAATAACTCAGTTTCTTGGTCTTGTAATTATAATGCATACTTATGTGCAGGTTTTCTACAATTATTTAATTATACCCTGCAAAACAGTTGCGGTACAAAGTATATTAAATTTGTGCGAATGTATACAACACATAGAAGGATTTAAAATAGACTCAACTTTCATTCTGTATTTTGTTGATTCTGTCTGCCATATCATTATGAGTCGGGTTTGTTAATTTTTTGAACCAATAACCGTTTCTACGAATTTTTAATATTTATTATGCATTATTATGTAAACTGATATGTAAGAGTAATTTATGATAAAAATGAACTATAAAAAAGTCTATTATTTTGATCGCACTCTGCAAAAGATTCCTCGGGAAAAGAATGCATTTATATATATTATATATAGCAATTAATTTTGTCATTTTATCGTAAAAATAAATGAAAAAGTATAAGTCAAGTTGTGTAGGATATTTATAATACAATTTGCTTAGCGTATACAACGTCAGTTTCTGCCTACACATGCACGTCAAACAAATTCTTATAAAAGCAGCACAATATAAATCAAGGTATTTATCATTCATTTTGAAATTATTTCTAATGTTGAAGAGCCAATGACGAATATATCAACGAAAATGTACGGAACAGCACATAAATATTCGTTCTTGTCAAGTAAATATTATAACCGCTTTTCTTTAGAATCAATACATGCAATTAAATTAAATGCTTCCACGTAACAATAACAAGAGAAAAGAAAAAATCAAGAATAACTTACGCTGTTTACCTTAAATAGTCAATGGAAACAATGCTTTTAATAATCGAAGAAAAGAAAGAAAAAGAAATTTTTCTTTACTCATAACATATAATCAATAATAACATATCATCAATTGTTTAGTATTTGGATGCAGCCATAAATATTGCGCAAACCTTGTAACTATTTGGTGCATATGTGTGTATTCGCATTTGCAATGTATTTCATTTACATATACAGAAAAGTAGATATTGCATGTATATCACAGGGCTTTCTCTCCGTAAGTCTTAGTCCCTTTCCACCTGCTCCGATAACAATGCATATTTATGCATAGTGCAATTTTGTTGGTCTATGCTTGGAATATGCTAAGTGCAATATATTTAAAGTTCTATGCTTAGGTGACTGCGCAAGTTGTATAAACGTTTTGCAAGTTCATTTATATCCTTGGCAGCTGAGAATTGATTCAGTCTGTATATGTTATTATAATAGCAGAGTGCTGCTATGTGTATGCATAAGAACAAACTATAATTTGTTATCATATGTATGTGAATGTAAGTAATTTCGTATTTATTAAATTTCAAATGTACACAATCACAGAAAGTATATCTGTGTCACAACACTACCACGATACTACGCATACGATGTGTTGTCCAAATGATAGTAATGGTAATGTAACCTAATTCAGTTGTCGTGAATATTGCAATTTTTCTTAGAAGGAAAGACTTCTTTCGTTCGACTGAGCGAGACTACTTGTTATGCAGACATAGAAATTTAAAAAATAACTTCATTTCTAGTTTAATTGGAAATTGATTTTTTCCCTTCTTCGAATTAAATCGGTCGATATTGTGCTTGTCCGTTGATTTAATACTTCTCAGGAAGAGGACGCCTGCGACAAAAAATTCTTTCAAGATTCATTACCACATTCATCCGAAAATATAGTTTACATTTATAAAAAATCGGTGAAAGTACAGAAATATATAAATTTTTTTTCAGATTTTCGAATGATGGGTATGATAAGAACACATATGGTAAAATCTATGCCTAATACTGTAGCGAGACATTAGCAAATGTCACTCTAAACTTTATGGAATAAGATCAAAGATTTGATCGAAGAATTTAGCTCAACGGTGAAGCGACTAGGTAAAGACACTACTTGTTACATAAGCGAATATTATTCCTTTCATAAATAATGTAAAGTAGATGGAAACGCAATAATTTATTTGAATTGGAAAAGAAAAAATTCTAGAAATGCGAAATGAATTTACCATGTCACTGTTCTGCGATGAAATTTAAAATGAATTAAATTTAAAACCAATTTTAATATTAAATTGCAAGTAAGTGGATAATTAACCAAAATGTTTAAGTGAATTGTTTTATATGTTTGTCCCAAATATTGAGTGATTATTCAATATGCGGGAAAGGTTTTCTAGAGGACATGAAATGGATAAAACTGTTAATACCAAAATTAGTTTATAAAAACGTTTCTAACGTATGTGTAGCTACCTAAGTTGCTATAGGATAATCTTTTCAATGGAACGCTTTAAGTTACGAGTTAAATTTAAACCATACCTGAGATTTGAATAGAAAATTTGACTTTAGTCTTTGTGCTGTTGGCCTCTTAACTTTACATCTATAAAATGTGTAGAGAAATTTAAGCACTGTCTATAGGTCTTTGACTGCATTTATCGACACTTTGCTGAGTCATGTTTGAAGTATACAGTGAAACAGCATCTCACTTAGTCGTACAAAAAGCGAGGACATTGCCAGGGATGGCTCGCTTTCCACACACTATCTGCAGTTGGGCGCCTTTTATTTTGGAGAGACGAAAAGGACACAAAAGGACTGCTTCCACCCCTGTTGCTTGCGAAGACTTTAGTATACTATTAAATGGGAAATCAAGTTTGTTCACTTTATATATATACATATATATATATATGCCAGACCAATACGTAAAACTTATTTAAGAATTACCAAAATCTATTGCATTCAAAATGATTTTTTCAACTCTTTTTCAAACTTTTTTACATTTTTTTTTGGTTTGTTGAATTTGGGATGGAGGAAGCCTTTTATTGTAGGCTTATATCTCCAGCTTATATCTGAAGTAAATATCGTTGATTTGATGAAAGTCCAGGATATTGAGCAGCTGTACTGCAGATTTTAAACAGAACAGCAGTATGATGATGATGTAATATATGTGTGTAGTTTATATAAGAGATCTGTTTTGGTAAGGATTAAAAGAACGTATAAGAAGAAAGAGAGTCCGCATAGGTAAAAGTGAAACTTTTTTACCTGCCTCTAGCTTTATCTGAATCTGTTGCCGCTACCGCATTGCATCTATTGATTGTAGCATACCGCAGGTACATTTGAAGAAGGATATTTCATTTAAAAAAAAAAAACAAAAATATATTCTTCTCCCATGATCTTTTGTTGAGAGTTTAAAAGCATATCTACGTTACTCACAGTCAGAAAGATTACAATATTTCGATATTATAAGCAATTTGACTGTGTAGTGTTGATGTCAGCTTTCCATTTCAGACAACGTCTTTCAAATTCGAAGAATAATTTAAATACCAAATTTTGTTGTTATAGCTCTTGATATTATTTCGGGTCAGAATTTCCAAACGAGTGAGCATAGCAATAACCACAACAAATAACAGTGCCAGTTCCGAAAAAAAATCATTACTCATATCTTATGAGCACTACTCGTGTATCAAGAGTTTGTTGTGTTCTCCTGCCTGCTGTTAATAATTCATCTCGATTTTAATTTGTGTTCCGTTCTATTGCTTTTTCATCAAGTTAGAAAAAATAGAACAAATTTTTGCACACATATGTACACAGAAATTGTTTTATTTCTGGAAGAGTTCATAAAATTTAAAATTTTTGTTTTTCTAATTGATATTTTGATATAAAATAAACTCTGATGCACAGAATATCATGACAATCAATCAATCAACCAATCAAAAGCAATACATTTTTAAAATACGGCCAAAGTAAAACACAAAAGATTTTACTTTATAACAAACAACTGTGTGAGCATATAAAAAGCACCTGAAGTTTGAGGTTTATTAGGTAATAAAAGAAAAACTAATTTTGTCCTTTCTGATCGGAGAATCTTTGCTAAAATTAATATATGATGGGTTCAGCAGAAATTTCTCATTCTTTCAATTTTCGAAGCGCTTGCTGCTGGAGTTTTTAATTGATGCTTTCAACAGCATCGCCGAAAGCATATAAAAAATCGGTTAGGATCGAAAAGGAAATGTATAAAATGTGTAGAAAGTTCAGAAATTATTACAGCAAGTTTTCGAGTCTTGTTTTTTTTTTCAGTACGAACGGGGGTCACGGACTGTTTTCTTCAAATCGTTTGAATTTACCATCTATTGTTGGGAACAGGCAGTAAGTCAAACATTGAAAAATATTAATCTAAAATTCTTCGTCTAATTGTCTTGTGGCTCGACTGTAAAAATCAAAATTCAACCAATTCAGTTCAATTCAAAAACCAAATTCAATCCTTTATTTCCAAACATCTAAATGGACTTAGTAATCACGTAATTTCTTTGCCAATAATTCTTCTAGATGAATTCAATGAAATAGAAAGATTGAAAAGGAACTTAAAAATTCAATAGGTTGTGTTTCTTCTCACCTGTAGCAGCCTGAAAAGAAGAGGATTTTGGACAATGTATTTTCGATGGAAGAAAAGGTAAGTGATTTATTATTGTAAAAGGGAATATGAGGCGTATGTTTGAGTAGTAAACAAAAATAATAATATATGAGATGTATTTAAAAACAGTCACACTATAGCGATTTCCCAGATGCTCTGCGGCAACGTAACTGTTTAAAATTTTCAATACAAAAAATCTACGTGATTATAGCTAAGCACAAGGTGGGATTTTTTTGGAAGTACTGGTTTTTGTGCGATTAGCGTATATTTAAATGAAAAACTTAAATTTTTGACCAAGAAAAAGCACTCTATTATTAATAAAATTAATAAATTCAAATTTAATAAATTAAATGAAAATGAATGAAGATTTTATAACACAATCATTAAAAACATTCGAAATTAACTATTTTATTATATTAACAACCGCTGACCTTGTTAAAATAGTAAAAACTTATTGCACAAATGCTGATTTTATATGAGACACATTTCATGCTTTGAATATCGCAACGGAGTAGGCTAGACCTACTGCGAAATCGATTAAAGATCCCTCAATCCACGTACTTTTGCCATTGACCAATCATTAACTAATGCAATGATGATGAAAACTATTGGGTTTCGCGTACAGGAAATCCATGTTCACATGAAGACGGCCATATATAGGCATATTCAAGTGTTGTTGGTGTATTAAACGAATATAGTCAAGATTTAAATCATCATTGTTGATCAAATAGCACAGACTGGTGTCGTTGTTAGAACACCACCAAAGTCACAGTTATTTGATTTATTTAATATGCCCACTCCGTCGGCAAACGAAACAGCTGAGCCATATGCGTCCAAACTGATGTCAGTTAACCATAAGTAATATTAAGTAAGCGGTAGCCATCGAATAAGGCCAGTCCCCATTTCATAGCTTATATATGCATATGTAGTTTACATATGCACGGCTTATTTAAGTGTGTATGGACACGACGAGTTCACCTTCAAATTAGCTATAAGATACTAGGACCATTTCATTATTTTTTCATTTCCATTTCAATCGAAGTTAGTCCATTGAAAATTTATCATTTAAATAACTGTTTCCGTAATTCTCATTGTTTTCTTTATTTTTTTTTTCTGGCGTTCATTTTTATTAATTTTTCAAATAAGTAGTGCAAAAATGCTTACTTTAGGGAGAAAATTGTTCGAAACTTTTATAATCTTCTGTTTTAGATTCGATGTTGATTCTTTTTCTATGGCAAGAAAATCTAAATAACTTTAACTAATGTTTGCAACCGATTTTCTTATGTCATCACAATTTTTTACAAATTTTTTGTATTTTGACAAAAAATATTTTGTCTAAAATAAAATTTGTGTGCAGCACTACTTTCTTTTTCCTCTGTGCTGGATGTTCAAGAGGTATCGAAGTAGTAGAGAAGTAGTAAAATAATGAGCGCTCATCAAAGGCGACAACCGAAAGATTGACTTTCATCCGACGAAATTATAATGCAGACTGACTTCAACCTATCATTCCCATTGCTTTTTCTGCCGATCTCTTCTCACGGACTCTTTTTTCTTTGAAATTATTTCTTTTTTCTTTTACAAAAGAACGCAAGGAATGTGGTACATAGCGGCTGTCCGTTACGCAAAGCAAATATCAAGGCCACTGGCTTGGGTATTTGCCATATCGGTCATTGCACTTTTAATGTTGTGCAATGACAAAAGAAAAGAAAGAAAAAATCGGACAAACAGATGCACGCTGCAAATTTTATGTCAATTTTATTTATTCTTTGAAGCCATACAATCCATTCATGATATTTAATTTTTAATTCGAACACAAATTTTCTTACTCACATTTTGAACATAAAGTTTTATTCGAAGGTACGTGTAAATTTTTACGAAACCGGATTCTGGTACTGAAAGCCTCTTCTCACTCGAATGAATGGATGAGAAGTATCAAAACTCAGAGCCGTCTTTCACTCCATGCTTACTGCAGTGAAATTATCGGCATCAGTAAAAATAAATTTTTTAATTAAAAGAGAAATTATCAAATGGCAAAATGAAATATAGTTGAAGATCTAAATCAAAGCCTCCTAACTCAGGTTTCAATATCATAAATTTATAAGCAATATTTTAGCACTAGAGGCCAAAAACAGAGATATAAGGATTTAGGAACATATTTGTATGTTCTTTTGCCAGCATACTGTTTTTTATCTATACAATATGAAAGCAATACTGATTGCATTTGGCAAAGTTACTTGCTTGTGCAAGCTGAAATTATTTGCACAAAAGAGGGAACCAAACATTAGAAATGTTAAATACTCTCCTGTCTAATGGCATCATATAATTTTAATTTTTTTCTTCCAGTAAACATTTTCACGCTTCTATTTATCTCTTTTTTTTTTTTTTTTTTTGTATCTGATGACCTACTCTACTGACATTTGCTCCGTATTAATCCGTCTGTTATATTTAACACTGCAGAGCTCTTTGCAATTATGACACAATAAAGTGTAAAAAATTGCAAAATCACAAAAAAATGAGAGAAAAATAAGCGCACAGATATAATGCATGTCAACAATTTAAAACCGTAATATAGGAGTCAGCTGAGTGAGAAAAAAGAGTATAAAACAAATCATAAAACGCACCCACGTTTTGGCATATGAGATATAAAATAAAAAATAAAATCGCTAGATTCTATGCATATTTATAGGCAGACAACAATAGTGTCAAGCAATGAAAAAAAAAAAAAAATTATTGCTTGAAGCATTTCATCTCTCGGCCTGTGTGCATGTTTTTTCTTCTCATCTTTCATTTTTTTTATGATGACGATTCATGTGCAAAGCATGCTTTCCTTTCTTTCATATATTTCATTGAAAACAATTCATTATATTTGAAATTTATGAAATTGTTATACGTATTTGTGAATATGTGGCACAGAACGAGTAAATGTAGAGAGGTTTGCTGAAGGTGATAGAGAAAGGTATTGGGTTGAATCAACTAAAGTTAAGTGCATTTTTAATAGAAATGAAAAATCAACAAAGTTTCGTATCTGAGGTGAATCTTCCGATCGCTACTAAAAAGAACAATTTTTAAACCAGATTAAAAAAAAAGAATTTCTAAAAATAAACATAGCTTCCAAGGTAATAATTAAAAAAAATATATAATAATGGAAAAATTAATAATTAAAAAAAAAGTTTTGTTTTATGAATTGGTTAACAAACATCAAAAAATCGAAAATTATTTTTTCATCCTCAAAAGTTTTGCTAAGAGGTATAAATCAGGCCTTCATTTTTCTCCTTTTAAAGTCCTGTGTTTCGAAATCCAATGTTAAATAGAAGGACTTAAGATTTAATTTAAGATTTTATAATAAAACTCTGACTCATCTATATTTTGTACACTAATAATACGTTGACAAATTTTTTGTAATATACGATATTCGATTTATAAATCAAATCAATTAGTCATAATATTAAAAAATTTTTCTTATATGATTCCTTCTATCCTCTAAACACAAAGTATATATAAAAGAAATTTGATAACCGTAGAATTTAACTTGACCCAAGTTTTCCTTTTCGTATTCATGCCAAAACTTTTATATTTATAGATCAAACTAATCAAATCTTGATGATATTTTGTACACAATAATCGCAATCGTTTACAATAAAACTGCTGATAAATATAAAAGTTATTCGAAAGAACATTGTCTGGTGTCTCTTTTTAGGAAACAGAATGACAGGAATATGTCCTTCTAGGACTATCTACTGATGGGCTTTGTTATTTATACCACAATTGACGAATCCTTTAGAGTTGTTAAGTCATTATGTTTACGCAGAAAAACGAAAACAAAATCAAAAGACCTTTAGTGGGATAAGCAATCTAATGTCATATCCTTGATAAAGAGACGGTGCTTGTAAAAACAAGAATTCTGATAGAGAAACACAATTTCATATTTATTACGTTTATTGTCAAGATGCCAGGGAAACTACTCAGATTATGTTGTCAATTCTTGAGCCACTCGGGGTAAGAAGAATGGAACTAATTGTAGATGTTTATGAGATTCGTTAGTACAATATTCTGATAATATTAGGGCTGTTTTAACATATGTTGACAATAAGCCATTTATTGCTTATTGTTCACTCCAACCTCTGAAATATCTGATATGTCGTTTTTTTACTTAGTTGCATTTTTCTACAATTAAATGCTACAGCGCTATAGCAACACAAATCGTACAGAAAAAGTTCATATAAGGAATCTTTAGTAATAGTGCTCAAATTATAAGGCAAAACAGTTCGTTTAAAATTTCTTCGATGAAGATGATGAATAAATATATGGGATTAATAATTGGATTATAAATTTAATTTTGAAAATACTCTCACATTCTAAAATACTTACAGTGTGTTACTATTGAAGAATTTGGTTTTTATAAGCATTATAGTGAGGAAACTAAATAAATAATATTTCAGGATGAACTGAAGTATTATAAATTATATTAAGCAACACAATACTATTTTGAAAAAGCACTAAACTTTTCTTTTTATTCAACCCAACACAACGTGTAAAGTTGCCTGCTCCGCTTGCATGTATGCCTGTTTTAGTACGGGTGTGATAAATACAATGCCAGAGGATAAAACAAAAGAGTATCATTTACCAGCAAATGTTTATATCAACATAACTGGAATTCACATAAGTTGCAGATTAAAAAAAAAAAATAGGAAAACTATAAAAATAGAGCTTAAGTAAGTCGTGTGTTATTCATGCGATATGAAAGACGTGCAGAAGGAAATGCATAAAGAAATTTTTTTAAATGCATTTTTTAAAAATATAAATAAAAATAGAAAATCCTGTAGTTTTTTGTAAACATTTAGGATTACATTAAATTTCCATTAATTGAGTTAAATTATGTTATTTTTGTGATATTCTTAACATTTTGGAGAGCCATGATTATGAAGCGAAAGATTGTTATTTGGAAAAACCTTATGCCTTAATGCACATGACTTCAGTTTTTTTTTCTTTTTTTTCTTGCCATCTACACAAGTAAGAGTAAATTAATTCTGACATCCTGTTAGTAACATTCGGAAGTAAGGACAAACTATTAGTTCCATCAATCATATTCATCCGTCTGCAGTTTTATGATTAAATTCCTTTAAATTTGTTTTACCGATTTTCGAAGAGTAATTTTATAAATAGTATGAAATCTCTACCCTGCACAATCTTGCAATCAATAAAACGCATAAAAATCAGGAAAAAGTGTATGCTTAGCTATAAGTTGCCGCTTATAATATTTAGTTAACTAAAATATCTTCACTAGTACATGTAACCTCCATCTGAAGGATTCATTTTGGAAAACATCATCTTTCAGATGTTTACGAAACGGGTATCCAAGGATCGCCACAAAGTTTTCTTACATTCCGTTTCTTTACTTCTTCACCACCACTTGAATTATAGAGAATTCCTTTTGAGTTTTGTTTTTTTCTTTTAAAATTTTTTCGCATAGTTCCCTCAAGTCTTTTGAGTACATACACAGCTACATATAGAGCATAGACAAATGTAATGTTTGATGTGACAAAAATTCCATCTTTCTCTCGCATGTGTCTGTGTGTACGCACAAATGTTACGGTGACCTCAGCATCTTGCAGTCAAGCTGTGTGCAGCGCTCTGTAGTTGACTGCAATCCGTCATTGTACCATACTTAAGGCGTAGCCTTTTCCAAGCTTCTATATAATGGCCTGAAAATTGCCTGCCGTACATTTTTAATGTTGGAAAAATATTTAACGCTTTAGGTTTTTCTTTTTTTTTTTTTTACTTTTATTCGTTTATTTGTTCGCTTAGTTTTCGTTCCTTTGGCTTACATCTCAAGTGTTTATTTTTTATTTTTTTCATTTTTTTTTTTTTTGCCATCAAGGGATGTTGCTTAATTGTTGACCCGCCTTTACTTAGCTTATGCAGTAACTCTCAGCGGCCCAACCAAGTGCAAAGCAAGTGATTACGACGAGGTTGTTGCTAATGCTGCTACCACTATTGCTAATGATGATGATGATGATGACGTTGATGATGCTTCAATTGCCCTCATTTTGGATTCATGGTTATTATTAACATTGAAGCAGTATTCACATCATATTCATCTTATTTCAACAAATGTTGTGTCGCCGTTTTGTGTGTGCAACATTATGAATAAGGAAATTTCATTTGAGTACCTAATTATAATGTATGCATAACATTCCTTTGAAAAAAATGAAAACAAATTTGACCCCCATTAACTAAAAGTGGCCTTTTCATCAATAAATATATGAGGAAGCTATTTGCGGCATTTTCAAAATTAGTTTGAAAAATTGTAAAACTAATGTTGATGACCTGCACAGTAGTGCTTTTGGTTTAGTCAACGTAATCATACTTGTGATAATAAAGTTAACAAATGTTTCGAAAGCTTTCCTTAAACAGTATTTAATTTTGCATCTTTTTCTTAATTTTTTAAGATTGAAGAAATGAAGAGAAGAAAAAAAATTATTAACTAGTAAGATAGTGATATTCATCTTTGTACGCCCTAACTACCAATATGCAAATAGGCCACCTACCCTAGCTAGCTTTTGGTCTAAATAGGCACTGACGCGCTAAAACTGAATTATCAATATCCCTGTGGTCCAGATTCCAGTCCGATACAGATTAAATATTTCTAAGCGTGTTAGAGGTCGTTTTCTTAAATTCAAGAGAGTTACTGACAGGTAAGCGCGTAGTATAGCAATCATTTTAAAATCTTATAAAATGATGAATAGCATAGGATGGTATTTATCCTCTGGAAAAACGAAGGAGTGAGCATGAGAAACACTTAACAAATTTGTCATTTGAAAAGACCAAATCCAAAAGATTCCCATTCACACTGTAGACCAAATTAAATTAAAAGATCCCCGATTCACAGACTGCACCGAAGAAGTTCGGATAAAAATGTAGTGTACAGTAGCCAAAATCATCATTTCCATTCCACGAGTTAACTAATAATCTTCCATTAGCCTTAAGTCGAGAGGCTATAATGTTAATAAGTTGAAGATGTTCCAAATATACCGAAAGATCCGACGTTGTCGGCATATAGCAGCATACGATGAAGAGTGTAAAATATTTAAGCCTTACATTAATAACTATGAATTCAGCGTCCCTAGCCATAACGGATTCAAGTAAACTCGACGGGAGCAGATATTGTACTGTTATTAGGATCACTCAGCTATTTTTCAACGATTTATCTTTTCTATAAACTTGATAAGTGGGATTTAAAATTTCTGTATTTTTTCCTTATTTTAAGGAGATTTCAGTAAACATTAAAAATTGATGATTGCGCCTAATTGATTTAATAAGAGTATAGCACAATTTTGTGTTAAGGCCTCTTACGTTTAGTTGGAGTAACGAAGACTCTTTTCTTTAGCTTTTTGAGGCAGACTAGAGGGAAGGATTAGGCGTTCTTCGCTTTTTCCTAGAATCGCATCCAAATATTCGGGACGGATCGTAATTTTGAGGAGCAGACATTTTCCTCAGGAATGCCCAAAACAATGTCAAAGGGTAGCGGATTTAGGGATGATAAACCCACCAAACCAACGGAACTCGCGGAACCGCTTGCGGAGTTACCGCAAAGGGAAATGTAATCCGAAGAATGGATGCAATCTCTATGTGCTTCGACGACCTGGGTGATGGACCATAGGCAACACTGCAAGTTGTTATTTTGTTTATATGTGACAAACCAAGAGTCTTAAGATAATCGCATTCCTCGAACGACTGTTGATACTTAACGAATTTCTCTATCAAACAAGATAACTCCTTCTCTTATTCAAAGAATCGTTTTTTGTTTCGACTAAACAAATAATAAAAATTAATATCGCGAGTTCGGAAATCACGGCAAGACCAGCTCTACCAGTAAGACCAAGACATTTCGAATGGCCCAAATGCTCACACAACCAGTACATTATGCATCGATCCGACCCCAGTCCACCTTTGGCAGGATACTTTACACATAAGCAATCCATATTGTGCTAACAGACAAAAAATGTATACTTTTTCAATTTCATTTAACAAAAAAAAACCTTCTTAAATTAAAATATTCCTGTTCATTACCTTAAAATAAACGGAACTTTATTATGAAATTCTCCTTCGAGTGGATTGATATAAAAATATTGAGTAAATGAATTTTATAAATGCCTCTAAAGATTTGGTTTTTCTGTTTTAGAAACGAAAGCCACAAATCAAATTTTGCAAGCTGCAGATTCCAAATGATTGTGTCAACAAATTGTACGGGTGCATACATACATGTATGCAATCAATATTGCTACTTCTTCTGTTTTCTTACTAACATCATTGTCTTCTCAGCTGTCAAAACTTTAATTTGGCTTGCTAAGCCACAACAATCAAACACATACATATACTTGCTAACATATAGATGTATGGTTGTATACATAATACATACAAATGTAAAGCTGCCTGTACAAAGATATGGCTGCGCCCATCCAAATATTATATAAAATGACTTTTTTTAATTGACAGCAACAATGAAATTTTTAGTAGAATTTATTAAAACTTATTTCAGTTTTCATTTTTTATTTTTTTTTAATTTTTTTTTTTTTTTTTGGGTGTACCTCTTAACTGATAAAGAGTACATGAATCCCAAAAGTAGACAACTTTGCCAAAAACCACACACAAACTGTTGAAGAAAAATTATAGTTACCAAGAGACATATATGAATAAATACGAATACGTATTAGCTTGTATGGGCATATCTGTGGGGCCTTTGGAGTGCGGTAAATGTTAGATAAACAAAAGTGTATGTGTATATATATTTGCAATGGTGAGTGAACGTTTGAATATTCACATTGAACAATCAAGCAAACAAACAAATACTTTTGTTTGTTTATGTACGGTCTGTCTTTGATATGAACGCAAAACTTAATATCTATGCAGTATATTGGGTTATGGGTATATATATACATATATGTACAATTATATATATATGTACAATTATATATATATATATGTACAATTATATATATATATATATATATATGTGTGTGTGTGTGTGTGTGTGTGTGTGTGTGTGTGTGTGTGCAAGTATGGCGTTTGATATTTATATATGTAATTGTATACCTATGTATAAATGTTTATCTATTCATGAGTGCGTGCACAAGTGTTTCCAAATAAAACTTCAAATAAATATTTTAAAATATAATTGAATTTAATTGAGAATGAAAATCTCAACAAATCATATAAACTTATTCATAAGCATATACGAGAGTCTAAATGGGCAGGGAGCAAGCTGAAGACAAAGTTAAAAGTTTTCTAATAATTTTCTTTCTGATTTTGTAAATTATGTGGTTTTAGAGCTTTTTCCACACACGATTGAGTTCAAAGTAGATGAACTCAAAATTTTACTAAAGATACTTAATAATGTTTAGGTAAACAAATCACTTACTTTTGTATAATATTTGCTTATTTCATTTACTTTAATAATTTACTAAATTCTCAAAGCTTTAGAACATAAAATAATATAGAAAAGAAAATATATTTGAATTCTTGCAATTTTTCCAAAATCAGCTCCCTGCCTGTTTGTATCATCGTAATTAAAGTGTATCCCGTTTTTTTAATTTTTACAAGAACTAGTAACACGCATCGAAGATATGTTCTTGATCTGTAAAGTCTTAAGTCGTCATATATAAGCCCTAGAAGGAAGTCTCTAAAAAATTTAATAAAACATGTTTGCAGCCACAAACCGAAAAAAAATTCATTCTTTCTACACGCATCCCTCTCGTGTCATAAGAAAATGTCATTGACCTTGACATTATTAAAAGCAAATATTTTGAAAAAATCATTTTTAATCAATTTTAAAATAACAGTTTTCACCTTTTTTCCGAGCACTAGCAAACTTGTTTCGTTCTTATGTCAAAACATTCCAGTCTAACAAGTTTCACCAACATATCTCAAAAATTGGAATAGGTACCTGACCCAGCCTGATTATCTTTCCATGAAATTAATTTCATTCAAAATGCACCCATAATTCCTACAAAACGTATTCATTACAATTTGTCCCGTCGCTGCTAAGCAGTAAAGTGTAATTATTTGAATACAATTTTCACTTTTATTGGCTTAATAGATGCTTTACACCGTCTAGAATATGTGTGGAAAAATCCACTACCTGAACCAATATTTTCTGTGAAATTTAATTTTTAATTTTTTCTTCTTTTTAAGAATCGTTGTGCATTTTCTTAGGAAGTTATAGAGAACGGAGAAGAAAAATCAAAACCGTTCAGTTCATTCTAATTTGTTGTTCGAATTATTATTATTATCAAATTTAAAAAAAAAAAACTTAAAATAATCCTTTCGCAATTATTGATTATTGAAAATCGTTTTGCATTTTGATTGTGTGTATCTAAAATATATAATATCTTCCAAAATCGTTTGGTCGTCGATTGGGTCCTTTCTTTCTTTGGATTATATCGAATTTTGATAAAAACATCATTTTAAAATATTTATTCGTACCTGTAGTAATAATTATGCAATTTTGTATTTTAAAGTAAGAAGAAAAAAGGGCGAAGGATTTCCAATTTACAGTGAACATCGCGACGTTTCGGTCTCAGCCTGTTGTCCTGTGTGTGTGTGCATATTCACAACGGCTAAAAGAAACATAACCTAAAAATCCAATGTGAATTATAAAATTCTATGAATTATTACATATATGTGGATTACTTTAAAATATTTAAAGTTTTACTGCATTGAATTAAAGCGTGCGAAGTTTAAAGGAAAAAAATAATTTGAATCCTAGAAAAACTTTAATTTTTTATTGTCGGTAAAAATATTCATTCAAGAGTTCGTCAGAGTCCGAGTTCTCTGTTCTGAAAAAAATTCTTTTTATTGAGCATTTGTATCGATATTAAAATTTATTTTTTTTTTTTTTGTTTTAATAACGAATGCATTCGGTAAGTTTTTTTTCAATCTTGAAATTAATATAGATTAAATTTTTTCTTGAAAGGAATTGAAAATTATTTATTTCTTGTATTTCCAAAACTTTTTTTTGAAATTAATAGAAAGTAATTTTTTCTAAAAAACAAAAATTTGTAATTAGTATAAAATAAAGGTTAATTTTTTTTTAAGTTTTCAAATTAATATAAATGAAGTTTTTTTTAGTTTTAATTTTTTCCTTGTTATTCTTGCTTTATTTAAAAAAAAATAAATAAATAAATTTCATCAATCAAAATGTTCGAATAGTTTATTTTTTATATTTAATAAAAATAAATAAAAATAAATTAGAGCGTGCTCTAGTTTCAACTTTTAAACAATATCTCAATAATTCTAATGAAAATGCTGCAAGTAACAGGTGTATTCATGACCATTACAAAGCATTTAAAGACAAAAATTTGTTGGTGTAACTTCATCGAAAGGAGGAATATGGAAGAGCAATTTCATGGGCCTGTGATTGCAGGCTAAGAAAAGAAAATAATAGAAAGCCTTTAATAGAAAAATGTGTCTACAACACACATCATAATTTTAAACTCAGTTTTCTCCGAACACTTTTTTCAAAATAGCATGCAATATAACCTCAACAATTTTCATTTTTTCATTCGTTTCTTTTACAGTATCTTTAAAAGAACATTTTCTAGAGAATGACATGGGGAAAGTCGATAAGTTAATTTAAATGTTTTTGAATTTAGTTTAGTAAAGGAATGCTTTTATTTATTCGAAAACTGAACTTGCTCACGTACGAATACTCTACGAACTCATGACAGAAATATGATTTATATTTCAATTTGTCTGTTGTCTCACTTCTTTTCTTTTCTTTTTTATACTCTACGCCACTGGTGGTCCATGTATATGTAACATCTAAAGTGCTCATCATCTTTTATTATATCGACTTGTCTGATACCCGCCCAACTCCCAGTCAACCTAGACATCGCAAGTTTTGAGATATTTGACAAAATTCGGCATGCTGGCGCGTTTTGGTCCAAGAACGAACCTTATTGAAAATGGATTCCATTGGACCATTTTTCTATCACGCCACATATAACGCCCCTTTATGTAACAAAAATCAAAAGAAACTAGAATTTTAGTTTATCAAATAAACATGAAAAATTTCAACCGGGTTGGGACTACTTTTCGAATCATCTCCCATATAACCTTTCCTATGAAAAGTAAGCGTTTGTGTGGCAAGAGGGCTAATTTTTTATATTTTCCGAAGAAAATTAACATAAAAATTAACTGTATTAAATTTGGACGGCATAGGTCTATTTTTTGGACAACACCATAATATATATTTATAATATTTCGTGATTTTTCGCGAAAGTGAATGAATAGTTGTATTAAGCAAAGCGGTGTAAGGTGTCTAATAGTCGGGTTTGGCCAAGTATGTTATTTTTACCTGTTTTATACTAATTTTTGTAATATCAGCTGAACTAGCCCAGGATAAACTCTATTAATCGCTACCCTCTGACAACGTTACATTTCCGATTTGTTTTGTGCTGGCTTATTTGTATGGGGACGCCAATTGTCGCTCCTATCCCGTGACTTTAAGCTAACATTGCCAACATAAGCCATCACAGTCACTAGTTAAACTACATGAGGAAACTTCCATATGAAATTTTGAACATCACATTTTGTCTGTTATTTCTATAAACCTTTAAGTTCCTTGCCGTCTTAAGTACTTGGAGTCGTGCCGTGGTAAGTACTTGCGGTCATGCGGTCGTAAGTACTTGAGGTCATGCCGTTTTAAGTACTTGGGGTCGTGCAGTCGTAAGTACGTGGGGTCGTGCTGTTTTAAGCACTTGGGGTAAAGAATCGAAGAAGATTATGCACTCCGAGTTTGAAAATTCCATTTACTTTATTACCTACAATTCCATGGAATTTTCTTTTCGTTTTTTTTTTTTTCAAAAACATTGAAATACAAATTTAATTTTTTTTCGGTTTTGTGTAATATTATTTTTATTAAATTTTTACTATTTGTTGTTGTTTACATAATGCAGTTTTTTTTACAGAGAACGAGCGAACGTCAACTTGACTCTTATTTCAGGTTTTATTAATACAAATCAAGTGATAGCAGCAACAGCTACGGTGAGCATCATATGCAATGACAACAAATGTTAGACTCAACTCTCGCGTCAGACAACAGCGAGAGCTAGTTAAATGATGCATAATAACTATTCAGGGTTAAGTGAATCTCGGAGAATGCCATCTATGCAATAAAAGTGTTTAAATAAATATTTTGCTCATAGAGCTCCTTCCGTGTATAAAATACATGTTGTTGGCAATTTGCGGTGCATTGTGGATTTTTCAAATATAGAAAATAAGTCGTAAATATATTTTTCTTCTTAGAGATTTGAAATTTAACATACATCGCTGGCACGAATTTCAATTTTCACCTTATGTACGACTCATAATATGCGTTGCGCATGAAACGATAACTGAGAATAACAGAATAATATAAATCAGAAAAATCAATGAACTTTAATAAAAGAGTTTTAATTTCGCAATTTCAAGTTATCCAACTAGCCAATTTATCGACCATCTACTGTTTTCTAGCTTTTACAGAATAGCAGAAAGTCTGAAAATATGTATAAGTCACAATAATTCTGTCGATAAATTTCAATCTATGACAAAAAAGATTATGACATTTCAGGATAATTTGAAGGTCCTTTTCAAAGGTGATTCTAAGAGAAATTAATCAATCGTCATACATTTTCCTACGCCCTTATTATTCATATGGTTTAGAGTCTTTGCCAATGATTTATTAGTAGACAATTTTTTTTAATAAGGCCTTTAAATTCGATGTACGGTTTTCACATTAAAATTTGTTAACATCATCTTGCATTGCTTACACGATTCAAACACGTTGAATACTTAATTGAGTACTTTCATATAACTACCAATCTTGTCTATGAAATGCGGGAAAATAGTGAACATCTTCTGATTGCTAGCATTATTAAAAATTTTGTGCCCGCGAAATTAATTCAGAAGTCGTTAAAAGTTGTACGGCTCAGTTTAGTGTTATCATCAAAGATGGACAAGAAATATACGAATTACAATCAGTTTATTGAAATGCCTTTAAAGCATTTAAGCTTGTGTGGCGACTGATACAATTTTTGAGAAAAAAAGTGCATTCAAATGCAATGGAAATTGAACTGAAATTCGAACAACGTAAGTACAAATGAACACTTGACTAAACACGCGTTGCTCTACTTATTCGAGACATCTTTATAAAATTAGCGAATAGCGACGACGGTAGTAGTTACGTGACGTTAGTAAGTCAGTCAGTTAACTTTGCGGTTATGTAAAATAGTGGTTGCTTACGGTATGCAATTCAATGTTTTCTATATCTATTATTGCTGCTGTTGCTATTTTCTTTCTTTCTTCATTTCTAACATTTTACTTGTTAACCTCATTATTGTCATGATTGTTATCATCGCCATCAGCAGCATTATACATATGTGTTTTCTTTTTATGTATAATTATGAAGCAGTAATTATTGTCATTATTGCTTTAAGACACTTAACGAGTATAATGAGCGCTTCGAAAACCAAAATGCAACGTTGTATAAAATCAACTATAATTCGAAGGAAACCCACATACATACAGATATCAGATCTACAATCCGTAATATTATATACATACATAGTTGTGTAAATGAATCCATTACTGTGTGTGCATGGGTGTGTGTGTGGATGCTTACTTAAGCAAGGGTAGATTGTTAATCGGCTTTAAGTGCAATTGAAAACCTCAACTGAATTGTAAGTCGCAAATTTAGGTCTCTGCTGCATAATAATTGCGTGAGCACTTCAATATTAAGTTACAATTTATACAATTATTAGAAAATTCCGATTTTGAGTTGTGTCCTAATAATAATAATTATAATTATGTCAAAAATTACTTTTAGTATATTGTCGCAGTTTCATGGTCAGTTCTATATAAACCTGACAAACCAGTTGACGGTCTCAAAAGCGTTTATAATATTATGAACTTTCATAGAGAGCTATATATACTTAAGTACTTAAGTACTTAAACTCTTAAACTCTTGTGGAAAAATTCTGCATTATCCAAGCTTAGGTCGGAAAGTTTTCAATAAACCTGCGCATATTCTTTATCAATGCACACGGTCACATGTGCCATATATCAGCCTGCTCTTTACGACTATGGACGTCTCAACAATACATGACAGGCAGACGTTGAGAAATTTACGCTAATAAAATTTTTATGTATTTATTTACTTTTACTTACATATATATGCGTGTTACACATACAACTGCAATCCTTTGGTGGTAAATGCGAGATAATAATAATGTAGAAACTCCTCTTAGTACCTGTGTAATATTAGAGTTTTAGCAGAATTCACTTCGCACAAACTAAAAATACGCTGAGATTTTCCTAAAATATAACTCAAAGCTTAACATAAAGGTAAAATTAATCCGTCAATCAACGAGCCGCAAGATTTATTGCAAAATTCGGGATTTCTTTTAACGTTTTAGCCACTTTTAGAAGTCCGCTACCTTCAGCCTTATCATGAGCTCATTTCACAATGAGTTCATTATTCGATCCAAATCCGTTTGCATGGAGATTTTGAAGGAAGTAGTAGTCGTTGTGGGTGACAATACGGCGCTTGGATCAGCATTTCAATTCATTCATGAATTTTGACACGATGAATGTGTTAGTAAACATGGTAAATAGCTAGTAAACAATTTTTTCATGTCCAAACTTTAATAAAAAATTCTCTTGGTAACGTTAGAATTTCATCTTTCTTTTACCACTTTCCTTTTCAATAACCGGGAATAATCTTCGCGATTTTTCTTTATTTTCTGATGTAATTCCCTACTGGACGTTCGCTGCGTCAGCGTTATCATTCTCCATAGGATTTCGTTTAAAATAAGCAAACCAACGAAAAATTATCGTCTTCGACACAAGAAAAGAGAGACTTATTAAACGAAATTAACAGTAATATCCCTTGTCGCATAACTCGTCCATTCCAGCATACAGCAATGTAAAGTCCATTCCAAATTCTTTAATTTCATTAAGTATTGGTTGCCAAACTTTTTGTCGCGTGTACAAGTTTTTTTTTCTTTCTTCAGTATTGTTTATTTATTCATGTTTTATTTAATACTTTTTTGTTTAGTTTTAAAATGCTTACGACGTGAGATGTACAGTTTAAGTCGTATGTTACTTTACACTTGGCGGTTGTAACTGAATCTTTTATATAACGAATATAGAGATATATAAAATCATAAATAAACAAAAAATTCCGTCAGTCTATAAAACATCTCTCTACTACTTAGTTAACTGGTCTTAAATATGCGTATATATAAGACTCTACTCTCAAGTGGAAATATCTTTTGCAAAGTTCGACAAAAAGTTTACGAAATAAATAAAAACCACTCAAAGAGTATTAAAGGTTTGACCTGCGTTTTATATAATCCATGGATAAATTAATTGTTATATAAGATAATGTTCACAATAAAATAACTTCTGATTACATTAAATATTTATGTAAGTATTTGCAGATAACGTAATAACAATAACAGAAAAACGAATAAGAAATGAAGAAACACAGGAAATTATAGATATTCAAGGACGAATCTTAGGCACTCATCTCCTAAAACGAATATTTGTTCCGTACCCTTGTGGAGACATAGATAGTTAGTAATCGAAGTTTTCGATTTTGTTTTTTTTTTTAAATTTTCTGGGAAATTTTTTGATGTTAACAGTAGTGTGCTTTTTGAATCTTTGGCAGCACCATTACCCTGCCGTACAAACAGAATGCATTTATATTATTTAAAAAATCCTTGATTGATAGTCTCAATGGAAATTATCGATAACCATGACACGCAACGATAACCGAAAAGATGCCTAAAAATATGTGAATCGGGTTAAACCGGAATTGAATAAAAATTTCAGAGCTGGAATGCTGGAATGTTATGGGGTTATAGGTCTTGGCTGTTTTGGTTATTTTTATTTATTGTTATTTCATTGCGTAGTGCCCAAAACAGAAACAGTTGTAAAGAAAGTCACTGGCTGGAAAGAAATCCTTAATCGTGCTAGCGGCTCACACAAAAAATTTTCATTCATCAGCCAAAAACGAAATTTTCAAGAGTCACGATATAAGAGGACAGTCAAATATATGAAAACATACCAATCATTTTAGGCTAATCTTCTGTTTTCGAAGTATGCGTTGTATATTTCTAGCTGTTGCAAACGCAATATGAAGATAATGTTGCTTTAAATTCGTTATCGATGAATGTAAGAAAGTAAGTTAGAGAAAAGACCCCTTAACACACCATTGTTATCGAGTAGTCACAAGCTCTACTTTTTCCTATGTTGTTTCTTTTGCACGGTATGCAATTGCATAATAAAAATAATGAGCATATAATTTTTACTTCAATATCTACAATTGGCTTTAGTTGGTATTTTTATACTTTTTACGTAACGCATACAAATACGAAAAAAAAAAGGTTGAGTGTATGTCCCTTCAACCTACTGTTGTGTTATTTACTAAGGGTTTTTTTCTTCAATACTTTTTGTTTTCCTTTTCCTTTGAAAATTGTTATTGTGTCTGAGAATACGTATATGCGGTATATCTGTATATCTAGAAAAACGCAAGAGTATTTTACTGCTTTTTATATAGAATTTTTTTTTCTTAAAATCATACTTAAAGTTTACTTCACATATTCAGTTGTAGGTATAAACGTATAAATATTCACACATAGATGTTCTGGACACTTTTTTTCTTTATGTCATTTAGCCGGAAGGCGAACATATTTGCGAAAGGGCCACTTAACAGTTGCTGTTACATATAATTCATATATATGTAATTTTTTTTCTTCTATCCCTTTCTGTCTTTTCCTTCGTTTTTATTATTCCGGTTTATACATACACAACAACACTTAACATTACTTAAGCGTGGTAAGATATGGATGTGGAGTACAGTCTGCATTTGCTATTTTTCTGTTGAAAAAACAGGAAATGCATTTGGACATTTATTATTGTTGAAAGGCATGCAAAAACACATACACATGCAGACAAAATGTAGGAGGGTCATAAGATATCGTGCAGATCTTCGTGTTACATGAGAAAAGCAACTACAAAAAGTAGAAAAAATTTTATGAAATTTGTATAGTCGTGTAAATGAATTTTTCTATCCATATGCGTACACAGATATTTATCGGTAATTAGCAAAGTGTAGTAAGTCAACAAACAAAAAAAAAACACACCAGAAATCGCCTTAATATATATATTCAACATTTGTATATTTAATTTCAATTTATTTATCAACGATTGAAGTATTAGCCTGAATTAGTTGTTCTCTCTTAGAGCAAGATGAACTAGATTTAAACCCAAACAAGGATTGAAGAACTTTTAAGAAACAATAAATAAGTTAAAATTCGAAATCGAAAAGAATTCCAAAATACAGCTGAGAACGTATTTATTACTTAAATGATTTTCATAATTATTGGTACTTAAATACTTGTATTTGCTTAACCATTACACAAAAATAGTTTCTATTCAGGTCCGCAGAAATAATTTAATCAGAAGAAGTTGTTCGCGTAAATTTATGATAAATATCACTTTGGTCGTTTCGTCACACTCAGGTTGCAAAAATTGTACAATGTGTAATTCTTTCTTGAATTATCTAAAATATATTTAGTCCCAAAAAGTAGTTCAAAGTCGGAATCATACTTATAATTAGTTAAAATATAACCGACCAATTACATTAGATTGTAATAGTTTTTAATTCAATTAAATAAACCTAGATTCGAATTGAAATTTGATTTATAAAAAAAAATAAATACATTTTACGTGACTTAAAACACTTTCATTTTCAGCGGAACATATAAGTGCTCATATACAATGTATGTTATGTAAGGTTTTCCCTGTCTATGCACAGAACTGCAAATAAAGAAATAAAAAGTAAATTAATGTCAAGCAAAAAAAAAAAAAGAAAAAAAAACATATCAATTAGTGTCGTCGTTTATTATTATAAACAACTCAACTCACCACAGACACAGGCACGCAAATGTACACACAAAAAGGTTGTTAAGGTGACTAATGACTGTATCTTAATATATGCGACAACTACGGTTTTTTGTTTGGAAAAGAAAACGGAACCAACAATGTTATGCCTTTTCTATGGTAATAAATGCATTTTATGACACGCACGCATGTATAAAAAACGATAGTCTGATATACATTTTTTTTGAAAGATTATAATCGACATCCAAAAATGATGTTATGGTAATTTCGTCGTTCTCTTTGACTCTTGCCAAAGGCACACATTTTTTTATTTTGTTTTTAAGTGGAAAATTAATTGTTACTTATACGTGCTGGGAAGACCAGATGAGGCACAGATATCGAATGGGCTATTTTAAAAAAAACTTTATGATAAATAATTCTTAAGGCTTAATTTAAGCGTCAAACGTCATTTGTTTTAATATGCCTCCTCTTCTTCATTCATTCATTCGTGATATTTCGATCCGCATGAGACGCGTTCATACATTAATTAAGCCTCTGTATGTCCCTTGGCTTCTTCCATGTTATTCATTTAATCCGTATGGTTAATTGCTTGATGTCTTATGTAACGAATTCATGGAAAAGATACGTGACATCCCAAATTCAAAAGGTAGCATTCTTTTCAACATCGGTGATCGGTCGCTTCACCCGGGTGACTCCTGACCTATGAAGACTGATCGTACTTCCCAACCATTTACTTCATCCTCGCGTTTTCTCACCTCAAATCGCATTCAAACCTTAGCAAGCTAATCGATTTCTTTGATTTGCACTTTTAATAAGTGCATCTGTTTCTGAGACGAGAATGATTTTCTTGTATCTAGGCTTCGTCATAATTTGAACCGTGTAATATTTTAATTCCTACAATGTGACTTTCATTTCATACACATTATCTAATTGAAGGCATAGATGAGTTAGGGAAAGTGCAAGGCAAATAAAACAAATTTGTTTTGGAAATATAAAATTTGAAGTTAGCACTCGCAAAAATTCTCAATAAATCCACGCAGATTTCAGTACAGTTTTTAGAAGAATTAATCATAATTTATTAATTTTGAAAATAAACGTAATACGAGTTCCTCCAATAAAATAAATAACATTTTGTATATCAAGACATAATCATCCAAACTTCATCCCTTTTGCTTTATATTGTGTTTACACGATTTCTCTTATACTTGTTGATAATGTCAAACAGTTTTAATTGGTTTGAACCACAAAAAAAAATTCAATTCGAAATGTCTATCAGCCCCACATAAGTTATTTGCCTCTTTATTTAGCTTGATGCAAAAAACAAATACGTAACTTTTGTAATATTTATAATCTCTCGTCACTTTTGCTTACCTTAGCAAAATGCTTTTTTTAAACAAAATCGACTATGGTTTGATCGTATATAGTAATAATGTCAAATCTAACATAAATACTCTGAATATTCTCTCTATCACCAAATCGTAGGAGCAAAGGCTCCCTTTCTAAAAGCCAACGTCATTCTAAAACTCGTCAACTCGAACAATTCGATACTCGGCAGAGATGTCAAAAAAGCTATTATTGGCAAAAGAGCCACGATATTTGAACAGCACGTCTTGCAAAAGAATTTACCATCCTCTTAAACATCTCCTGAGAATCACTCTGTGCCTTAAAAGTCAACTCTTGTGACATACGCCAAATCTAAACTTCAGAAAACTAATCGCAGAGAAAAGTCTATCGTTGGAAAATAATAGTTGGAATTTTCTTTTTATAAGCGGTTTTTAAAGTGATGACTCATTCCGTTAACCATATCCTACATGAATGCGCTTCAACGTTTACAAGCGAGGCTATTTATCAAACCACAAAACTGGCTCGCAAAATCAAACTTAAAAAGGGAGATTATGAGAGACAGTTTATGGTTCATAAAATCTATCCAAAGCCCTTTAATTTCAAGGTTGGACACCATTAATAATATAAAGAACACCATTACCGCTCACGGAGGTAAAATTAAAATTTTTTGGGCACTGACCCATATTCTTCTCCTGTGAAACGAACGAGCAGATCTAGCAGCCAAATCTGCTGTCTCGGCACTTTTAGTTATGGACGGCACCATGGAAAAGATTGACCATAAAAAATATTTATTTATGTATTTATTGCATTTATATGTAAATAAATAAAAATACATTGAAAGCACCGAATAACTTAGATCATATGTGCTTTTGTTGGTATTTTTTTACTAACCCTACCGCATCAACCTATCGGCGAATCGGAACCATTCTCGCGAGGCCTGTTTTATTGAAGGAGCCCTGCAGCACGCAGGCCTTTAGTTAGAGAAGTAGGTAGGATTGTGTTTGAATGGAAAAGTTCAATTTTCAACCAAAAAAGGGCAAACTTTTTTTAATTACTAGTGCTCACAATAACTTATTAAAAATATTCTACGCACTTCTTGGTCGAATGTTATTTTGTAGATAATATCCTAATGTATTAATATTTCTTTGCATTATTCTTCGATCCCAGCATTACAAAGCTGCTCTACCATATCCTAATAACACCATCAATAGTCAACTTCTAATTGAAGCTTTTGAAGAATGCGAACAGAAAATGTTGGTATTAATTTCTTTGTCTTTTCTTTTCTAAGTCTAACTATATCGGGTTAATCAATACACTTTGTTCGATTTCAAAGCAAAATCATTTCCGTACAATATCATTAGAAATAAAATATACTTTATACCGTCCAAGTACGGAATGAAAAATTCATTTAATAACATCTGAAGAAAACAAATGAAAATTCTATATTATGTTAAGTAGATTAATACTTTTATAGCATTTGCAACGCGCATATATATATTCTAAATATTTCTTCGCAGTAAACACATCTTTAGATAATAACTGATTTAGGTTCTTTTCGTAATAAGAAATAAATTTATTTATGTTCTTTTATGCCATATCTAGTATTTGACCCCGAATACTTGTAATTTGCTCACGGGGTCCTCATTAGACTATTCATTGAAGGACAGACTGTATTAGTTCTCTGTTTTCTGTTCGAAGCCAAAGAATACATAATAAGATTACTAATACGTCTAGTTGTCCATCTGTTACCGAAATTCTCGAAATCAAAAGTTTAGAAAAAAAACTGAAACTCTACAATTATTTCTTTTAAGAATATGGAAATTCGCCACTGAAACTTGCAGAAGCAATTTGATCAAATTGTTTGCAGAAACAAAAATGATTACGAAAATTCGTCGCAAGAATCAAGATCTTGAACGTTTATGATTCGTGCAAAGGCGAATACAATTTTCTTAACTTTTATTTTTCTGTTTCAGAATTGAACTCAAAAAACAATTGTTTTCAAAATGAAAGTTCAGTAATTTCATTAATAATACATATGGTCATAAGTATCTTTTCAATAACATATCAGCTCATCTATAAAAGGCCATGATCGCATTATAATATCGCATTATCATTAAGTGTTTTTAACTGCTCAACAACTAATAATCGAAATGAAAACAATAAAAACTTTTATTATCATATTAAACATTTTAGCCCTTGCTAAGGCGGTGAATCATAAAAAATATTGCCGTTTGTGTTCAAATCACATAGCGTGCAGAAACTCTGTTGTCAGTATTGTAATAGAAAAATATTTGTTTTCTTTTTTTGATATGCGATTTTATCACGAAGGGTTTTCGCAGTAGTTGTCCTCGAGACAGAAGGTTGCTGGAAATTACAAGCGAAATACGTGAACTGATCCTAGATTATCACAACCGACAACGTAGTTGGGTAGCTGCTGGTAAAGGTGGTACGTTCAAGATGGCGTGCCGCATGGGCATGATGCAATGGGACGATGAGCTGGCTTTATTGGCTGAATATAATGTGAAACGGTGCGCGGTTAAACGTGACGCATGCCTTAGAACTGTAAGATTTGCGTCTCCTGGTCAAAATATAGGCTTTTCTACTTCGGCGAACCAGCGCCCTCTCAAAGAAATGGTGGAAGTGATTATAAAAAAATGGATTCAGGAAATTGAAAAAGTTAAACCAGAATATATTTATTCATATAGGGATAATCCGGAGTAGGTTTCAGGTTACTTAAAAGTTCTTTCTTATGAAAAACTTTATTTCTTTATTCGTAGACATTTTAGTTTGGTAATGGTGAACGATCATAATATACGAGTAGGATGCGCTGCGGCTGATTACACGGTATACCATGAAAGTGATTACACGTTGTGTACTTTGCTAACTTGTAATTACGCTGCCAGTAATAAATACGGAGATCCGGTTTACGATGCAAACTGTACTAAGCCGGCAGTAAAGTGTCTAAGTGCTACCAAAACTAAATTTTTAGGCTTGTGCTCTGCCGACGAAAAATACATTTTAAATAATTGTCCCAGCAATGAAGATTTGTAATAAAAGCTTGAATAAGAAATAAAATAATATTTCCTTGAATTAGATCCAAGGGATAATTTTCCGATTATTGTTATTACACAAAATTCACTTTCTATATCGCGTCTAGCACGAAGTTCTAAAAAAATATACACCATCGTGGTATCGGAAAGGAAATGATGCCACATTTGCTTGTCATATTTTGATGCTTTGTGCTCAAAAGTTTTTTTTTATCTAAGCGATATTTGTTTTAAATTTTTCGATTTGAAAATTTCATTTCGATCAATACATGAGAATACTTTTCTTCAATGAATTCGTGTCATTTTTTTTTTTTTTTTTTTTTTGGAAAGAATGGAATAGGCCCCGGTGCTTCTACGAATCTTGTTCGGCTTTTCACGACCGACTTTTGCACAATTTAAAATTGGCCTGGCGCTAGAACATTACGTGCGAAACGCCAGTCGGCAGAGTTAATTTTTGAACGGTGAACTGAAGCGTGCAAATAAGGGCTAATCTGTCGTTTAAAATTTTTTGAAATCTAAAAAATTTATTTGATTCCACAACATTTCACCCTAACTTATGAAATGTATTCACCTAAGTTTCCAATAAATTTGGGAATAGCTCTTCCTAAGTGGGTTGGAAGATTTCAGGATCCAGAACGAACCGAGCAACTATTTCAATGCGAGAAGTACGCAGCAATGTGTCACGTATACTGCCTTACTGCCTAAATTTGCGAATTACGAGATGTACAAATTCGAAGCTGGAAGATAGGGAACAAATAACTACATCAGCGCAACGCGTAGTATTAAGATTTGTCATATGTGAGTTTTCGTTACGCAATCAACAAATGTCATAATTGGAGAAGTGTTTGCACAGCTTGGATAAATTGATAAAATATTGATAAAAATTGGTTTTACGAAGTGTACATAATCGAATTTCTTACTTTAATGGTGATCGTAAACTGTAAACTGTAACCGACAGCTTTGCAAATTTTTTACTTATCTGAACTTTTGTATTTTAAGAAGATTTTTCATTTTAGAATCTCAAAATACCAACATACGAAGGGTAAAAAAACATTCAATGAAATCGAAAGAATAATCGTTTTCTCTTGTTTTAGCCGACTTCTAATGACTATACAGAGCCAGCTCACCGATAAGTAAAGGAGGCGATGATCTGATAGTGAGCGCTTATTGCGCCTGTGGTGAATATTAGAGCTCTTTCATTAATATATGTTCAGAGCATTCACTTTAAGAGATTGACATAAACTTCTCACCGAATTTTTTTAAAGCTGCCTTAAAGTCTCGTTAAATAGAAATGTGGCTCTTTTTTTTGGAATTTTTCCTCTTTTTCCCTTCAACAGAAACTTTTGCATTTACAAGGCTTCGACATAAATCTATCCACATCCAGTACATTGTCATATATAAATTGTAAAAGTGCATTTCATGAGTGAAAAAGCGGTTACAATAAATTTGATTAAAAATCAAGCAGGAAAACAAGGATCGAGAAATAGATAAACGTGAATACTATACCGCAACCGTGCTTGAATGTTTTTTTCATGGTTAAATTTGTTTCATTTTACGGGACTAGATACATAGGAGCGGAAAAATACACGGTCATATATGCGTACGCATGAATGTATATCAAATTGAAATAACGAAAAAAAATAAAAATAAAAATAAATATAAATAAATAAATAAAAGGAAAATACAAAAAAAAAAAAATATCTAAAAATGTATGTAAAAATGAAAGAAATTGTGGAAAAATAAAACAAATTTATAACAAAAACGTGACGTGGTTGTTGATGTAGAGAGGTAGAGAGAGATTGTAAGTATGTACGCTCAACGTACATACATAAGCACTGAATACTGAATTAACATACTACCAACAATATTGTATGTATATGTATTCGTTTAGAATCATTGGAAGGATGTAAATAAATGTAATCTATACGAAGCACTAAATCCACATTTTGTTACCCTCCTTCTCTAATATCTGGTTATTTAAAGACACGTCTAAAAATAGTGAAATATCGTAAATGGTTTTTACCTACAAATGAAGCGAATTGCAAATCATTCAGCTTAGTCAAAACAGTACAACAGATACTATGAATATATTTTTTGCTTTTAATTTACAATACAAAATGTCAGAATAGTAAACCATAGAATTTTTGTGTGTTTTACAATTTATTTATATCTCTGTTTTAGCTATAAGTTGACAAAATGATTTAAGCCTGTGTGTGAGCTAATACCGCTCAGAATATTTACACGTTGCATTAACAGGCAACACCTTAACTATAAATAAAATACCTCTCGACGAAAAACATGCGAAAGGAACGACGAGTTCGCCTTCTGTAAAAAAGTCTGTACAAATATGAATTTTAGTATAATTCAAGCCACATTGCAATATGAATATTTCCTACGTTTACCAGAATATTTCATTCTTAATACATTCGTCTTAATGTATATATATGTATATATACATATATATATACAATGTAAAACGTTATATGTATTCGTATACAACATTTACTGCTATAAATGGAAAGATGAAATGCGTATCCTTGAAATGAACGTTAAAGTATCCTAAAACGTGTCTGGCAAGCTGATGTTACAGGTAAGCGTATAACAAAATTGTCTAAAAAGTACTGAGCCTAACATTAAATTTTTTCGCAGGTAGTTAGTTGACGCAAATGCATTCAAGTATGAACCGAATCGCATAAATTGAAAAAAGTTTTGACTTACGATGAATGCTTAATATTTTGTCGAATACTTTTATTTTATGATTGCAAATATTTTCTCTGTTTGTTTGTTTGTTACTTCAGGAATGTATGGCATATTTGACTGCACTCACTAACAGCCGCAAAATCTTAAAGTCTATTTATTTTCCTTTTCAACTAAACAGAAGCTTGTGTCAAATTGCTATTTATTCTACATTTCCCTAGTTCCTACCATAAGCTCATTAAAACTCTTCGTTTGTGGTTATGTTTTTTTGTTCTTCCCTAATAACTTTGCTAATTAGACATATTCGTACGTATATATGTCAGCCAATAACAAGAATAGATGCATATGCATTCGCTTGTAAATGTCTTTTTTTTAATATTCGCTATATCCCCATTTTCTTGCTTTTATTGTGCAATTAAAACTTTAATAAACTTTACAGCACAATGACACAACAATCACACGCATAGAAAAGACAAATGTACTCTAACTGCAAAACTTTTAAATGTACTTAATGAGCAGGTGTTTCCTTGCGAGCTTATTCATGTATATGATAGAAAACAACAAAAACAAAAATGCTATTTTATTATATTAGTGACAACAACATTAATGGCGAACTAAAAGAAATATTAAACAGCACACTAATGATTATCATGCAGAGAGAAAAAAAACTTTATTTAACGCTATAATATGTGGAAAACCACGTACAATTTGGCATCCACTATTTTTTGTTCGTCTTCTCCCGAAATTGATCTTTGATCGCGAATAAATGCATTTTATATCATTCGTTACATAATACTATTTGGCATGAGTAGTTTCTATTGTGGTGAATCAATCTTCGAATTATTTTTATTTTATTATTATCTTTATGAATTTTAGACTTTTAGTTTAGTATCGCAAAGCTAAAAAGCTAAAACGAATTTTATATTCTGTATAAAATAATCATTTTTTAGAAATAGAAAGTAATAACTCGAGAGTTACTAAAAACTTTGTTATCAAAAAAGTTGCATTTTTCAATTCAATTTTCTACTTCCAGTTTTAAATCAAAATTATGTCACGCATAGATAATGTTTTCTTTCACATTAATGCCCTTGGCAATCCGATTCGAACTTTGATGAAGAGTTTCCTTTGTTAACAAGCACTGCAGCTTTATTAAAAGTTTTTAAATCAAAGTCCAAAAGTTCGCAAAATCTTCTGGTTTAAATTTTAAATCATTTCCGCTTAATAAAAATAATTAAAACAATGTAAAGCATAATCACTTTCGAAAAGCAGCAGATGCTGAAATGCATTCAAATGTGCTTATCCTTATTTATCATGGCATACACACGCAAATATACGTTTAAAAATCTCGTAGCATCGATGGCATTTGAAATTTGCAAATGTCGGCAAAACAAATCAATATCTTGACAAAAACAAAAACAACTATATATGCATACATCGTATAATATGCATACGTGTGCATACGCGAAACTATCTAATCAATATCTCCGCACTATAGCAATCACGCAAAAGTTTGTGGTGAGAATCAAAAAAAAAAAAAACAAAAAAAAAACAAATGCGCATAGGTACATGAAGGCATTCATGCAAATAAAGGAAGGAATTGTGTACGTCCATTAGTACATACGAACAGATATACGATAGAGACGAACATCATATATATGAAAATGATTTACTAAACATATGTACATGATTTAGTTGACAGAGGATGTGACATTAATTTGATTTATTCACGCGCACTCACACGTTCATATTCGCATACTTTGTAGCTTGTTTTGTTGTCTCGTTGAAAAATCATCAAATATCACTGATGTACAATTGTATGTATGTTTTTCATATTGCTAACATTATAAATGATACATCATTATCATTATCAGCGTCAATGTCATAGAGTAATTGTTAACATTAGACATATTCCTCTACGTTCCGAGATATCCGTACAAAATTTATGCAATACAAAAATACAACACAAGCAAGAAATGTTGTTAATTCACAATCAAATTTGTACTGGTCGTTAGCAACAGCTACGGATACCATATGACCATATGGTACGGCTTATTAAAACAATGTAATATGATTTTTTCAGCATTGACTTTGTATTTCTTGTTATTGCATTTGTTTGACAGATATCATAATGAATTCACATTTGGTAATTTCGTAAAACCAATTCGCAAAAATATAAATAAAGAGAAATAACATTTTATTTATTATTAGACATTTTCTATCAGTAAAATGAAACCTGAACCGTTCACTTCTAAATGGTGGTTGCAAATTCAGAATTCAGAATATTTTATTATTTTTCTGACTATAATTTAAATGCACACATAAATTTTATATCCACTGGTTTTAAAATGAAACTCTTAGATAATCTTTCAAAACCTTTAAATCAAATTTCCTTTAATTGCTGAGAATCGTTCAAAATGTACAAAGTATTGTATTGCCCGCATGATAGGTGAAATTGTTTCCGTTAATAAGTTCCGATTCCTTTTAGTTCAAAATACTTTATGAACTGATGAGTAGCCACGCTTATGATAAGACGTAGTTAAAAATGATTCGATAAAATGATTGTAATACAAGAAAATTTGCTGAGCATCTAAATTACAAGTGTCGTAAATTTGATAACATCATAGAGTCCTTCTTCTCATTTTAATTAAATAATATTTTTTCCTAACTGGAATTGTAATTTTTATATTAGTATTTAAGTTTATATTATATCGTTGTCTGCAACGTTACCTTTACAGTTTTTCTATGTTTCACGAAATACAAATATACTGGACATATAGGTCTCAAAAATCTTAAAGGGTTCGGTTCATTAATTAATTATACTAAAAAAAAAAAAAAGGACTAGTTTATTAATTCAACAAAGTTTAAGAAAACATCTCGATACAAAAATTATCTCAAGGCAAAAATAGTTTTTATACTTTTCTCAATTACTATTTTACAATTTTTCTTGTAGAAAAAATTTTTTTTTCACACGTACTTTTTAAAAAAGGAAAACTAGTTACATATGCATGCTCTTACGTACTGAGCTGGTCCCTCAAGGTAAACATTTTGATATTATTTCGATTCAATTTTATATTTATAAAAATTCTCTGAATGCATAAACAGATGAAATCAGTAAGATTGTTACTGTTATTCGCTTGTAGAACAGGAAAATGAAATCCTTACATGCTTGCACGCCGTATACACTGTTTTCATAGCTAGATATGTGACAGTTAAAATGCATAAAACTCCATTAAGGCCATAAGAAGTTAAAAGCATTTTCATTTCCTTTTCGCTTCACACTTCTTTTTTTTTTAATTTTTAGCACTACCTTCTCACTTTACTTTAGGTCCATTCGTAGTCGTTCTTTCTTGCTGCAAAAAAGCCTATTAAAACCACAGCGAGCATATAATGAAAAAAAAAGCAACCGAAAGCACTAAAATCCGAGAAGACATGACAAGAGAAACAACAAAAGGTAACCATGAAATCCATACAACCGGAATTTCATGCTTTTCCATAGGCATTACATATGTACCAACCATGTACATATAGTGTATATGTATGTCTGGCCAAATGCTATGTTGATGTTGCAGGTAGGAAATTTAAAAAAAATATTTCCACTGTCATACTGAAACGAGCGTGCATACGCACATGATATTCTCACTAAAAGCAGATAACAATTGTCAAATCTTCTTCTTGCCGAAATGATGACAAAACTCAAGGCGTTTTATGAAAAAAAGGACATTTACACTTACGACATCACTAACAGCAACACCTGGGAAACTATATATAAGAGAAGATTAATGATTATAAAAGTGCCCAGTAATGTAAAGATAAACATCTGCAATGTAAAGAATACGACAAATGGAAGCAACTAAAACCATACGTACTTTTAATAAACATTAAAAAGCATAACCTGTATATGACAAATGTTCAAACGTGAATGAATATAAAAACCTTAAAAGTAATATTTTGGAATCATTAAAACTTTACAGATATTTTATATAATTGCATCTCTGTTACTAAGAGAAAGGCTTTCGTTATTTTTAAAATATGATTTGAATTTTAATTAACTCAAAAAGCAAAAGAAGCAAAAGAATTATATTTGTCGCGCAACAATGCCATAACAGAGCGTGTTGTGTGGTTTGTGACACCGCTCTGTTGAAATCAAATATATTTAACATCCATATTTTTAATTTCGTGCCAAAAAGAATTGAAAATCGTGTGGCTATAGTGATCAGAATGCTGGACGCGTCGTGCAATGGATAATTTTGCGCCTTCATCGCCTTCACTAATTATTATCGATAGAATGTTTCGATGATGCGTGAGCCTTAACAAATCTGTTCCCTTATATTTGGAATAGTCGGTTTTTATTCCAATGATTTAAAAGTGATAATTTTGACGTCAATGACAAAAAACGCTTGAAGAACTAAAAAAATTCGAAGGCAATGAAGACTTATTGGACGAATCATTAGACGAAAACTCAGCTCAAACTTTCAAAGAACTCTAGACGTTTAGATGCGATGTACTGACTGAAACTGTTATTTCGAAATCTTTCGCGGTTTCATTGCTTGCCAGGTGAAAAAAGAAGAGGTTTCAGCGGCGTATCACGACTCGCGATGCAAATGAATCTACTACGACAATCCCAAGTGCAAAAAGCCTTGCGTTCGTTCAGAAGGCCATCCGCATCCAGACCGAAGCGCAATATTCAAGTCCATAATGTTATGTTATACATACGGTAGGGTCAGCAAGGTGTACGTGTATTACGAGTTGCTAAAATCGAGTAAAACTGTTACTGCAGATGCTTACCGACGTGTATAGCTGCAATAAACACTGGCAATAACGCTTAAGAGACGCCAAGTTAACCTCTTACATAACAACGCTCACGTTAGATGGGCTGTCAAGGATATGCTGTTTCAGCTCAAATGGGAAATTCTGCCGTACCCAGCGTACTCACTAGACATACCGTTTTCCGATTCCCACTTATTCAGATTGATGCAGCTTGGCTTGGCTGGCACGCGATTTCACAAAGTTGAAGAAGTGCGAAAATGGGTCGATGATTGAATCGCTATATGTATTGTACCAATTTTTCTCAGTAAATTCCGTTTTCAAGTGAAACAAGTCATAAAATTACATTCGTGCCCATCCTCTACAGAGTGGAAACTCTAAATTTTAATAGGTGAGTGCAGATTGTTTCTATTTTTGGAGAATGCCGTTGAACACAGACGGCCGTGGAATACCAAGTATGCGCGGCCTGTGATCCATTTGGCCCATTTTTAATAGCAACTTCCAATGTTTCCGCCGAATTTGAAGACGATATCTTCATTTTTGCGGCCAGGAGAATGTTTACCACAGACATTACACAGACGGACAGATGAGCAGCCGGAAATGTAATCAAACGGGATTTAAATAGAGCTGTTCAAACAGAATTCGTACTTCGTACTAAAGGGCATACCGGCATAATAGAAAGGTTTTCACCTGTTAATTAAAATTGAAGCATATGCTCAGAGATAAGCCTACTATCACCACAACCTGGAAAATGTAAACATCTTCGGAGATTTTTAAACACATCTTATGCATTTTAAATGAAATTCCTGTCGTTCTCTTTCTAGTTTCACACATATTATGGCCTGCAGAGGTGCCGTCAAACAAATTTTGTAATTATTTATTGTTTATATTCCTAACAACATGTTTCACATATTGATCTTTTTTTCCTACGCCACAAAACAGATTACATCAACATATTACCACCTTCTTATGTAAAAAATGATAATAAATATTTAGCACAGTTTTCTACATTTTTAAAGTTATATTTATAAATGTACTAAAAGTTTTTATAAATTCTTAAAAAAGCAATATTTTGCAAGTGCCACAAGAATGAATATTTCGTACTGTGCTCTGCTCCCGTAATGGTCGACAAACTTAAGAGATGTTTAAAAAACATTTCAAGAAAAAAGGAATAAAAAAGAAAAACGGGTTCCTTTCCATCTGGCTGTGCATTATCATTACGACCATAACTCAGATAAGACGATGATGCTAGCAGCAGTTATTACTTACACCATTTTTTTTACGTAATGCAAGTAAGTACACTTTAGTGGCACATATAATATTACACACTCTTTGGCATATACTCTAAGTACGTTACTATGAGCAGTGCGATAGTAAATATCTAAAGGATTTCTTTTCGTCTGTTTGAGTAGATTGTTTAAAATGTAAAAAAGAATTTTCTTTTTTCGGCAACTAAGTCGTTATATTTTATGTGTTTTAATGGAAAATGGAGATATATTAATTTTCTCAATACCTTTGAAATATGGACAAGATATACTTGAAGAAATACGTTAACGCACACCTGTCCGTCATACACTTCTCTGGTCGGTGTATGCATATCCCTCTGTCCATTCAATTCGTCGTTTGTGTATTCACCAATTCGATTTATTGAAAATCTCAAATAGGCTAAATTTAGATAAATAAGAGAAATTGAAACAAATGATGGAGGTTCAAACAGATCAAATGAAAAAAGTTGTTAATTTTATTGGTAAATTGCAACAAACATTACACAATTTCAGAATGTCTTCTTTGCCAAAATCTTTATCTTGTCAAATTGCTTCTAAGAGCTTTCTTAAGGCTGCTCGAAGATGCATATATATAAGGTACTTGATGCATTTTCGAAATTCGCATTAAATCGAATATAACTTCTATTCTCGTCTTTGATAAACTTGTTCGTAAATAAACTAACACAAATGAGCTGAAATTGCAAATCTTCGCGTAAATCTCGAGCAGCACGTGTATGCTTCATTATAACATAACCATACCGATATGAAAGATTAAAAAAAAGAATGATGCATAAATTTCTTACACAGAAGAGCAAGAAAAAATATTTAAAAAAAAATCTCATTCTCGTATATTCTATATCATATTTTTAGAGCACAATTACACAAACATGCTGAGATGCAAATGCAGTAAAAGTATATTCAGTCAATCAAAAAATACAAGACGTTAGAATCGCAGCATTAATTTTATCAAACTATAGTATGACTCGCCCATAAATAATCAAAGTAATTGCTTTATAAAATTATTCGAAGGTAAGGCTTTGTATTTACTGTTGTTGTAAGGGGAACGGGCATCAATAGTTAGCCCTAAAGATCGTAGGAAATTAACCCCACCTTCTATTCTATTATTGTCAATTGATGAAAAGATTAGGCGTCGTCTTGCAACACGGAATTGACAAACCTGCCACAACGTCTAATGTACCGTATAGCACTTAATGTTATAAAGCTGTTTTCCAAACAGGTGACAAGCTTTTTTTGATCTATAATGATTCATTCCCCATCTCCAAAATGGATCTAAATATATACAACGCCGTACTAATTATTATTTCATCCTTATTTCGTCTGTAATTCTAAGATGATTTCTTTATTTCCAGATATTATGTTGATGCGTTTCTGCCGAGAGACCTGCGTTGAGACTTATCGCTAATGTTTTTCGTATGCGTCCAGTTTACTGAAATTGTTATTACAGCCCCAAGTTTTGCTAATATATTACCAAAAATTTTTATGTTTATGTCCGGTAAATTACTCTCAAAAATACTATTAAAAATATGTCGATCTGTTGTCAAGAATTTTCCCTGTAAACATTAAAAACATTAAAAATTGCAAAACTAGACTAACAACTTTTCCACTATGTTACGTACTAAATAGCGTCTCTTTTTCAAAGGCGTTACAGCCTTTACTTTGCGTTACTTTGTCATAAGCACGTTACTATTGCTCCTTAATTGTTGGTCACGTTAAGTGGATTAAATTATATTTCCTTCAAGTAAACTATGTCGCCAAAAATATTTGGCTTGCAATTCTGTACATCACGTGTTTTTTTGATCATTTAATTTTTTTTCTTTTTTTGGACGTTCAACTTGTATTTGATGTTAACGGAATTATCGCGACTGCTGCGTGCGTGTGCTTTATGAGCTCAATTTTGTATTCAAAGAAAATATAAAAAAAAAATTATTTTTTTTTTGACTTCGTTTTATTCAGCATTTTCCAATTTTTTTAAGTGTGTGAATTTCCATAAATTATACATATATAGTACACTGACAATAAAAAGATTAAATTAACGTTGGGGGAAAATGAGAAAGCAAAAAGAAAAATACGAAATTCAGATTCTCCGAACATACCAATTATGAACGAAATTCCAATTAATGAAAAATATATTCGTACCTCTTCCACTGGCTCCAACAAAATAATATCGCAACTTAGTTCGTTCGGTACTAGAATAAGTCCAAATGATATTGTGTCAAATTTTGAATCTATCTCGATTCTCTGTGGTGGAAATTTGCTTTTCCTTCCGCAAGTTCTGCTAAATTATATGATGAATTTGATTCTGTTAAAGGAGTAATTCATTCGCGGAGCTTGAAACATATGTCGGAAAAGGAGATCATTCACCAAACTAAATGTTGATGGGAGTCCTACAAGTAGGACCATTAACACTTTTCAGCACTGTTGTTTACCACAAACTGTTGGTGCTGCAAGGTGGAATTTAATTCCACTTAACAAGCAACTAAAAATGCATCGAAAATCAAACATGACAATCATGTTGGCGAAATCAAAATAGCAGCAAATCTGCAGCCTGATAAACTGAGTGCTCGTATAGTATTAACTCTTAATCCCAACCAACAACGTACAAATTGTAATGAATCCAATCCTTCTAGCAATCAACCTACAATTTCAAAATATTATTCGTCCACTTTCATCCACTTCCTCTATTTCAAGCGAATACAGCAAAATTAGGCAAAATTGCTACATCTCGACATAGGCAATATGAAAACCTAATAAGTTTAAATAAAATTTCAAAATATTCCAATGGAACATTAAAGGGCTTATTAATAATTTTAATGAACTACGTATACTAATAAGCGATTTTAACCCCAACTAAAAAGCATTTGACTGGAGGTTAGTTTAAGCGTCATGACATCGTGAAAACTTGGACCCAGGTTTGTCAAATCAAATCGTTCATATGTCGGAGGCGCTTTAAGGTCAAAGTTAACAATCATCTTTCTGAACGTTTTTCCCTAACGAACAGTATTTAACAGGGACCTTTTCTTCCCGTCGCTCTTTCCGGATTGCTTTAAAGAAATAAGTTACATTCTTTGCTCTAGCCACATAATTGAGTATTGTCTGTACACTGACGATTTATACATTTTAAGAATAAAAAAAGGTAACACAAAAACAATCAACTTTCTCGAATCTATTGTGGATGATATTTCAATCTGGGCCAACTTTTCAGTCCCAAAAAAATTTCCATTCCAAAAACAACAAAAAATGCTCATTTGTTGGAAGCGTTATGTGATGAAGAAAACCGGCTTATTCGCATTAATAATTTACCCATACGAAATGCAAGAACTCTCAAAATTTTTAGACGCACATTTTCCAACAAATAGCTTTGGAAGCCATATTGTCTTAAATTAACGAATTGAATTTTAAGTGGAGACAAGATTGATTCTGGTCTGATTATTTTTTGACAAGAACTGCAAATCTAATATAAACTTACTAAAATCAGTTTATCACCAAGCTCTTAGAGCGTCTGCTTTTCTGACGACGTCTATCCCCAAGCTTCTGAACTCAAACAAATCCAATCACGGCGAAGACGTAAAAAAATCTTTTGCTGGCGAAGACGTAAAAAAATCTTCGCAGTTGGTTACTGTTATATATGAGAAAGAATTGTACGTTACCCCAAAAATTTACGGAAATTTTGGACTAATATCTCCATGGATTTTAAAAGGCTGCTCTTGTGACACTTTTCTGTTTTTATACAAAATAGACCTCACTCCAAATTACATCTTCAGGAATATAAGTGAAGAAAAATTTCAAATACTGGCACCGGCTATATATTGAAAACTCTAAATCTCTTGATCTGCTATCTGATTATGCCAAGGTAGATGCGTTGGAATAAACTGCAGCAAATTGTACATTTCTCGAAGGTGCTCCGACATTCCCAACTAAAGTCAGAGCTACCGTTCAAGCTATGGACTTTGCTTGCAATAACAAACTCAAAAGGGATATTGTCACTGATAGCTTGTCTGTATTGAAAGATTCTTCAATTTCCAGCTGGAGACCCATTAAAAATTAAGAGACACCATCGCATTATCTGGAGATAAAATTAAAATGCTTAGAGCACCTACTTATATCGGTTTATTGGGAAATGAACGAGTCTGCGCCTTTTTTACCTCTAATTATGGACAGCATATAATGAAAAGTTGGACCTTCGAAGATACATTGGAAGGAAAGTTAAAAAAAAATTATGAAAGTAATTCGTAATACTATTATCAGCACTACTTTTCTTCTAATCAGCGCTAGTTTCTCTTATATCAAACTATTGGCAAAATGAAGATGAAAACATTTGGAAAAATTCGTCTTGGTACTACAAATGCAACACATCAATGGATTCTTAAGAAATCTTCTGCTCCAATCTGCAGTTGTTTTCAAATTCTTGCAATAAAACTCCTTGTTTTTAAGATTTTAAAAATCTAATATTTTTCAATGACTCATCAAGGTTTATGATTATGAATTATCTTCAATTCCAATAACCTTCCACCACTTAATTTGAATTTTACCAAAAGAAAGAGTTCAACCAAAAGACCACATCGAGTGAATACGGTCATAACTGTGAAGTGAAGAAAACCTTTTGTCATTTTTAAATACTTTTTATCACCAATATGTTGACAATTTTGATAGAGCAATGTCGGCGAACAACATTTCCAACTATTTCGCATACAAGTCTTTATTGAGGACTTATAATTTGACTTCAACTTTTTGTTCGATATTTTTGCCTTTTTGCAAATAAATAAACCACAGCTACGTTAACCAGCAAACATAAACGAAATGAAATTACAAACACTGGAAACTAGTAGCATACTGGCTGACTTAAATGTAGTCGTATAAAATAGTCATAAATCTATATATTTTTAAAGTTAAAAACGTTAGGAACCATTTAAAACATTGTTTTCGAGCTGACGACCATAAGCAAACGATTAAACTTTTCAGATAACCTTACAGACTGACTCCATGTAAACTATTGGCCTTTTTTTCTTTATCTTATCAGACTATCCTCTTTGTTCAGCTGCAGTCAAGCATGCACTTTATAAGAAAATACATTAATTTCGCAGTTTATTTTTTGAAAGGAAAACGGAAGAAAACAAAAAGAATAAAAATAAGAAGAAGTAAAAAAATACGAAAATAGTCATCTTCAGCTTGATCCGAATTTTTTAATATCCACAATTAGTGCAAGATATTTAATGGGAAGGCACAGATAATAAGATTTAGAAATATAGGAAATAATGATCCGAAATGAACAAACTATAGCCACATGAATAATTAAAAAAATGATAGTCGTAAAGAAGTGAAAATGATGGGTTTTTTGGGAATTTAGTTCGGAGATACTTTCTTTTGAACTTGCTGAATTTAATAAGAAACATTTTTGCATCACTAAATGAGGTCAAAATCGGAATTTCATCAGACGGATAGGAAGATAGACCTGGTTAATCGATTCAACTACTCACACTGGTCGTAAACGAATATAATATACGAGTTCCGCCAAAACATATTTCTATTCTATTATAAGCACTTAGCAATGTCAACATTTTCATTGCGATTGCTATACAAATAAAAGCAGATACTTTCAAAATATTTTATAATATTTCATTGTACTTCGTCTTAAATGCTTCATTGACCTACTTCCGTAAGCCAATTTTTTTTTAGTTAAAGCTAAGATAAGCTTCTACATTCGATTATGGAACATGCTTTGCCCAGTAAATCGTGTTGTTTATAGAAACCATCAATCATGTGCAAGAGATAAAAAAAAAATAGTAAAAGCTGACTAAATAGATGCAGTATATATGTGTGCGTGTATGTTCACAGCCAATCAAAGCGTAGTGTAAAGTTCATTTTCTAAATGCATAAACAATACTGTGTCACTGTCATACGCATAGATACACATACACAATAAAACACAAACTTTCGGTTACCGCACCGAGAATATAATAATGTAACCAAATTTTCTATTCTCTGCTGCTTGTCTTTGTCAATGAAATAATTGTGTGTGCATATGTGTATTTGCTGTTGTACGCATATCCCTGTACATGCATCCATTCACATTATTTAGTAACATTTAAAACCATTAATCATTAAAAACACAAGCCGAGCAGAAATGTAAAGAAGAATTCATACATTGTGTAAAATTCAACAAAATATTTGTTATTTTCAAGTATCCATCCATAATAACCACACACATAAAAACTTTGATTAAATTTTTTCTTTTATATTATGACGTTTCAATATACATTGAAGTCTAAGATGAACAAATGCAATATAACAAGGATTGCTGATGCGTAGAAAAGAGAATCTTTCACCCAAAACACAGAGTAAATCAAGTTACTTAAATGTTTGCAAAGTATCGAAGGACTAATTAAGTACATATGTTCTTAACTAGGCTGCAAAACGTTGTTAATGAATATATGTGTCCATCTATTATTTCAAATCATAAGATTTACAACTTTTTCCAAAAATTTTCCGTCGTTTTTGCCGTGCCGTCGTTTTTGACGTGCCGTTATCTTTACCGTGCCGTCGTTTTTGATATGCCATTGTTCTTGCCGTGCCGTCGTTTTTGCCGTCCCGTTGTTTTTTGACGTGTCATCGGTTTTTCCGGAACGTTATTTTTCACGTGCTGTCGCATAGACGCATAGACGCATAGACGCATTGACGTATTGCAGACGCATAGACGCAGTGTTTCATGTATATGGGTAATGACGCATATTGACACTTTTCATTATGATGTCCCCTACTTTGGATCATGAAGTTAGGTTTTTCTGATAGCTATTAAATACCTTTAAGATGTATCAAAAAACTATTATTTCTTAAACATTTTTTATAACGTGGTTTGTACATTGTAATTTTTGTCAAACTGCAAGCGCACTGTTCATGACGAATATTAACAATAATTGTTTTTTATATTTTTTATAGCATAGGACGTGATTTTGTTTTTCATTTATGTTTGTATTTTCTACTTTGTTTAGCTTTTGTAAGCATTTTGTTTATTTTTCCATCTTGCTTTACTATCAATTATCTTAGCAAAGACACTTACCAACTGTGAAGTTAGCCCCTTTTTTTGCAAAGAGAAAAAAGGGGGCCATACAAGTGGGGGATAACTTCACACCAGTACATATCTTATATGGTTTTGAAAGCATCTTTCTTAAAGTTACAAACATTTTCACAAAAATATTCGAATTCAAGGTGGGCGTGGTCGATCCTATGGGCCATGTTCACACCAGTAAATTCTTCATATCAAGATGTATGTGTAAGGAGAATTTTTTCCCATACAGATGCGTCTGTATCTCTACGCATATATTTACACATATGCATCTGTATGGAAAATTTTTCCATACAGATACATCGATTTGGTATGGTTTAGAAGTAATGATTAAAAATTAGAAACTAATCAGTAAAAATCCAATTTTTTTGCTTCCAAAAGAAAAGGTGGTCTTAGTCTGCTTGCAATAACTTCCGATATTTTCGCCAAAGTTGAAGACGATACCTTCATTTTTGCGACCAGGAGATTGTTTACCACATACATTACAAAGACACACGGACAGACGGACATACTTAAATTGATTTCAAATTTGATGCTGATCAAAATTATATATACTTTGTGGGGTCTCCGAGGTTTACTTCTGGGAGTTACAAACCAAATGAAAGTATTCATTCGATGACGGGTATAAAACGAGCAGATATTTCATTAGATTAAAGTGAATAAATGTAGAATATGTAACAAACATTAGTACAAGCATATCTAGCGATGAAAATAATAAATTTATGTGAGTTGCAATTTACAATATCATTAATAAACATTAATCGTTCCTCTAAACAGGAGAAAATATTAACGTCAACACCAAAATGGATTTTCTTTTCGAATCCAATCATAATTCAGGATTTTAGGGAAACAAAATACGTTTTTTCTCTTTTTAAATTATACTTATATAAAATATGAAAGTTATTCATTTAATTTACAATCTCATCTGCTATGCAAAAACATCAAGCTTGTCTGTCACTGGGTATTATCAAAAAATTATGATATATTTACGGGTAAATATGAAAATGTATTTTATGTGCTTTCCTGGTTGATGATCTACATGCACAGAACACAATCATATCAAGCAAGTTACAGTACTAATACACTGTCGAAAATTGCAAAACCTCAAAATGACACTTACTGACTGACATCATCGCACCAATACCACTGTTACTTCAATGTTATACCACTCTGCTACAAATGATAAGTTATGCTTTCGAACACAAAACAAAAACAATCACTTAAAAAAAAGCAAAAAATACGACCATCATCAGTAGAGGCCAACGCTAGAACACTAATACTGCTATCATGATAAATGCATTGGCTCAAAAACAACAAAATTAGAGAAAACCACTAAGGATAGTGGTTGGTTGCCTGGTTGCTTGGTTGGTTGGCTCGGGCTGTCTATCAATTTTCCGGTGACGGTCATTGAGTTTTGTGTATCATGTCATTGTGATTTATTGAAAATATTTGTAAATGACAATTGGGATTGCGGCGGTATTAAGAATCACATAACAAAGTAAATGAAGGAAGGAGAAAGAAAGAGAAAGAAAGAGAGAGAGAGAGAGAGAGAAAGATAGAGAGAGAAAGCGAAAAACAATAAGTAACGGGGCAAAATGGAAATAGCGAATGAACAAATCAACTAATTTGCTTGAGCCAAATGTAAATAATGCAAAAACCAATAATAGAATGAACAGAATGTTTATAATTTAGTTGATGAGACTGACAATTGAAAGATGATGGGAAACGTTACGGCAAACAATACGATATGTTTGAGGGGAATTTTCCATAAGAAGGAATCTTCAATTATTATTAATTAGTTATAATTTTAATCTGATTAGCAATGAGAAGCGGAAATAAAACGATAGTTTTCTTATTATTCTCTTAACTTGTAATAATTTAATATTATTCTTCGTTTTTTTTAGAATAGATAAAAAATTGAAGTCATATTCTTCGTATATTTTAACCTTTTTGAGCTTTTTACTTTCTTCTGCTTTACTTAGTTACGCTAGGATATGTAATTTCCATACAGTTTGTAATATTTCGTTGGTGGCACTCGTGCACCGTAAGTAAATATGGCATAAAATTTATAAAATATTCATAAATCTTAAACATATACGAATATATGCATTCAAAATCGAGCACTTATACATAAATTTATACTTTACATTATGTATTGAATAAGTAAATATTTGAAAATCATAAACATATACGAGTTCCGTATATATAAAAAAATTGTATTAGTTCTGAAAGGAAACTTGCGTACCCACCACCAAAAGGAAATAAATACAATTTTGTTTTCTAGATTAATCGCGTGCGTAGGGAGCAGCTTTTCAGTTATATGGTTCTTGTAGCAATTTATTTCAAATCTGAAATTGATATTTACTAAAGAAAAGTAAAATAGTAGTCTTGAGATTAATGTCTTTGCTAAAAATGTCTTTGCTAAAATAACTGATAATAAAGCGGCATGGAAAAACAAACAAAATGCTTACAAAAACTAAACAAAATAGAAAATGGAAATATAATGGAAATATAATAAATAATAAAATAACTGATAATAAAGCGGCATGGAAAAACAAACAAAATGCTTACAAAAACTAAACAAAATAGAAAATGGAAATATAATGGAAATATAATAAATAATAAAAGTGAAAAAAAGTTACACAATGCCGCCAAGTTGAAATGTGCTGTCAAGTTGCACAGTGCTGCCCAGTTAAAAGTTTAAAAGGTGCTGTCAAGTTGAAAACATTTATCTGTTATGGTTTAGGAGTAATGAGTAAAAATCTAATGTTTTTTTTTTGCTTCCAATAGAAGACGTGGCCTTAGTATTCGCCGTACTTTTGGCGCGTTCTCGGACCGATTTGGCTCATTTTCAATACCAACCTGCGTACAGGAGCTTCCGAAGTTTCTGCCAAAGTTGAAGATGATACCTTCATTTTTGCGACCAGGAGAATGTTTGCCACAGATATTACATAGACCGACGGACAGACGGACATGCTTAAATCGATTCTAAATTTGATGCTGATCAAGAAGCTTCCTTTTGGTGATTACAAACCAAATGATAAAATGAAGCATACTCTTCATCTTCGGTGGTAGGTATAAAAAAACAAAAGATGAAAACCAGAAATATCAATCAATCTTTCATTCTTGATCAATTAAGATATTGTGGGTGTATTTAATCATGTATGTCCCATTGTTAATCGGCGCATCATCTCTACTGTGCTGACAAAAATTTTAACATAAATGATTCATTGAAAGATGTTCTCGCCACAGACCTATGATAAAATCCATGACGTAATGACAAATTAATTCAGATGACATATTATTGAACAAGTCAACGTAATCGTATATTTGATCAAAGTTCAACTGAAGATAACCTAACTTACCATGCATTGCCATATACCATTTTCGTTAGTGAGCGTTTCTGTTTTATCTCTAATAGCGAAAAGAAATTTCTCATTCGTTTACTAGGTCATGTATATTTAGATTTTTAAAAATAACTACACAAAATGTTAGATTAAACAAATTACATTTTTTACTTTCCATGACATTTAATCAATTTTTTGAAGTGGCTCTTCTGTTTCTATATAAATAAATAGTTATAAAAATATCTTACGTATGCAACTTTATCAAGATAAATAAAACTGACTTACATTGAAACCTTAAATTAAAAAAAGAAAACTTTTTTAACCTCACTTCTCTATAGTTTGAAATTAAAAAAAAGTTTGTTAATGAAAAAATTAAAAAAAAATTCTCAAATATACATATGCAACTTTCATTAAAAGTTGTCTTTGTAAGCTGTGTGTACTATGGTTCCATAAGTTTAGCCTTATATTTCTCAAGGTTGAAAAGTTACAAATATTTACAACTATGTATATAAACATAAACGCATGTATGAAACGCTTTCCCTGAACGTTACTTGTCAATGAGATTAAGACTAATTAATTTCATACTTAGGCTACATAAAGCGTAATGAAGAAGTTTTAATGTTGAATATAAATTAAATCGAAAAGAGCTGCAGACATCTCTTTGCGAATGTTATGTATACACATATCCCTTGACTTAGTCGGCAGACGTTCTTCTCGGAAAGAAGGTCTGAATGGCATAAAATCGGTTGAAACGAGATGCGAGACACATAGGAAATGGAAAGAAGTATGCTCAACCAATCTTCGGAGACTATACTTTTCAGTTTTTTTAGACCTAAGCATTTGTCATCAGCGTAGAAATCCAAATTGATTTTGTCATTTCCTTTTGCTCTGACAAAAGATTATTAAAGTTCAACATCTGTTTATTAATTCATTGATTGAGATGTTCGCGACCGTCTTCTTTTTTCGGTATACTTAGTGAAAACTGGTTTACTTATACTAAAAGCCTTTGCATGGGAAACTTACAAGTTTAGTTTAATCTTTCAATAATTTAAATAATACCAAGATGCAACCATTTTAACTGTTTAGGTAGCTGCCTAATTAAGTGGACTAGAATTTACTATTGTTTTATTTAATTCTATGTTAGTTGAATGGATTACTTATGTTTACCAACAAAGTGTAAGGCTGCCAAACTATGACACTAAGTTTGAAATATTGAATGATGTTGTTCGCTTACATTTATAATTCAAAGATATGAATTTAAATAAAATATATTATAAATTAATTTGTATAGAAACGAGATAATTTCAATTTTAACATCAATTCAACTGTAAGATTTATTTTATTTTATAAAATAATAATTATGAAATTGTTAATCGATCTAGACATAACCGACTTCTTGTCGGTACAGATAAGCTAGGTTTCTTACGAAAATATAATTTTTGTTTTTATGATCAGAAGGAGGGAAATAGGTCCCCGCGCAGAAAACACGTGAATGTTGAAATAAGTCTTAGTCAGAAGGTGAAAGTGATTACAACAGGTTGAAAGCGGATTACAATTCATTACTGCAGTACGCGTGAACAATTGAAGCCAGAAATTATCTTTAATGTCGTTTTGCCAATTACACATCTTCTTTATTTAATGATGATTTAATGATGGACTTTATTGAATAAGTTACGAGCGTTTTACTTTAGTCTCATTTAGTCTCATTGATTTGGAGCATCTCATAACAATATACTCAGTTAATTGCACTAAATTGTGGAATCTACTCAGGGTTAGCGACGAAATTAAGAGCTTTTGACTTTAACCATAGTCTTCTGCGTTTCGAATTTTATGAAATGTCTTAATTACTAGCACCTCCTCTCGAATTTAGCAGAAAAATAAACGCTTTTAATGTTTGACATTTTTAAGCAACGAACTCGAATTATTCAAATTATGCTGCGGTCATTTCAGCAGGTTATCTTATAATGTTGAATAAAAGTTAAAAATAGCACTCTCCTAGAGTTTGAGTGATGGCTGCAGGCAAAGTTAATTCGTGTCTTAAAAATTCGGTAATAACTTGTTTATACACTTGTTACACTAGCCCTTCTTCATTAAACACAAAACTAATTGCGTTATATTCCTTTTTAGAGTTCACGTACACGCTTTTGCTTTATTTCATTTACTTTTTTGCTTGTTTACTTTACTTGCACATGCGGTAGATTCTGCACATTGCCAAATAAAAGTATAAAATCACACATTAAGAAAATGGCGTGTCCACCCAAAAGACAATAAAAATAAGTAGATTGGTTTTCGTTCTTCTTAAAATTTGACTAAGAACTAATATGCTTGGTTGTGAGTATAAAAATTTCACTATAAATTTTTACAGCCATATTTGGCGGCTGTTCTTAAAGTAAAGCACAAAAATCCCAAAAAGGAGTTATAAAAATAAAAAATTAAATTGATTAAGAATCCATCAGACTAATTAGTTTTGATTCTGACTTAAAAACAGTTGCTTTCTTCTTATTCCACGGCATTCCTTGGAGATGAGAAAAATCTCTAGTCTCAAAAAGGAGCTGCATCAAAATTGAAATATGTTGAATGCGCTGATATAACATATTACGATATATTAATTTTTTTTTATTAATTACAGAAAATGAAATCATTTATTAAAATTTATCCCTTGAGATAATCGCACGAAAAGCCTATTAAAGATTTCACGGCAGCAACAAAGCAAAAGTGTATCTTTCGCATAATAAATAAATTATATAAATAAGTAAATCTCTGCATATATATATATATATATGTGTGTGTGTTTGTGTGTGTGTGTGTGTGCTACGATAAAGGCAAGCAAATAAGATGTGTTCAACAGACGAGTAAAAGTCAACGGATTAAAATTAATGAGAAATTTTATAGAAGCTGACAGGAAAAAAAGGCCCAAAAATAATTTACCGATATTTCTCGGAAAAGATCAGCGAGGAACGTTATATAAATTTTATTTTGTTCCTACATTGAAATGAATGAATCGATATAAACAACGGGAAGATTTATTGAAGTGTAAAATAAAAAAATTTACTGGTCTTGCGATAAATTAAAAAATTATAGTAAACTTTTTTAAGATTATTTTACTTTCCAACTTTATTATTAAATTTTTAAACCATTAATTTCAGGTAAGTTCTTAAAAAGTGCATTTAGGGTAAGCTGCTGTGTAATGTAAGACCATTTAAGTCTGTATGAAAATATGGCGAAACTTTTTTACAATTTCGTAGAAAAGATATAAATGGCAACTTGCTATCCCTCACTCTCTTTCTGTTTAATTCTCTCGGTATTAAAAACTATTGCTATGCAGCAATAATAACGAAAAGTCTATGTACTATTTACATTGAGTTCATACAATACGTGGCCAACACATATAGTTGAGTGTAAGTGTGTTCGCGTATGTGCGTATTTGTGTATGTTACGTACTTTTGAGTGCTATGTAGGCGATAGTTTAACTCTCTGGTAACAATGGCAATACATTAAAAAGGACGTTACGCACTAAACTATCAGAATAATAATAACAACAACGGGAATAGCGACGACGATCCCATCGTAGAGAGACAGTCTCAAACGTGTAACATAACACAACACAAAACACCAATAGTGTGACAGCAGCCAAATACAGACACTTAACATAAGCTGCAGCCACAGTTTATGAGACTACAACAATAAACTTTGTTGAACGTTTACATTAAACTAGACGCCAAAGCTTATATATATGAGTATATATATGCAGGCGTATATACCGTAGATAGAATCTGGTAAATATTCAGCATTTCACTCGATATTTTTCAAAATTAAACAAACGTAGGCGAACACGTACGTACTCGTACATATGCACACATAGTCGCTTGTTGTATATTTTTTTTATCTATCGTATATATTTGATCCTTACCTTTCTCTATCTTTGTCTATTTTTCTCTATTACTCTCTTCACCTTTTCCTTTCAATGTTATATAACAAAAGTACTAATGTTTTTCATGGCAAATAATGTCAAACTACTTGAAAATGTATTCATTTACAACACTTGAAAAATTCAAATAGATCATAAACTTGTAAAAATGAAATGCATGTAACAAATACACAAACACATCGACAAAATTTCAGAGTTTCTATTCTAAACAAATACGAATGACAGCAACAACTATTAGTTGTACATATCAAACAGTTTTAGGTTAAAATTGTTACAAATGTCTGTTTTTTATGTATACATAAGCCTCATACATGTGCATGCTTGTACGTGCTTTTGTATGTAGGTAGATGTTTATATCTCTATTTAGTATAAATAGTATTTATCTTTCCATTTTTCTTTTTTATATGTCATCGCAAAGTGAAAGTATATTAATTTTATCACTGCGTTTGTAAATTACAAAAAAGTAAGAATATTCTTCAAAAAATTATTGAATTTTCCATATGAATATATTTTGAAACATTCGAAGTACCCTCCCCAACCCGTTGAAATACGTCAAATTCGTTCTGGTATTTTTCGTAGCTTGATTGTGATGTAGAGCTCTTAAAGCTTCTTCGGTAAGCTTTACTTTATTCCTTCTACGAAACCAAGAAAACTCAAAACAGATCCATACCAAGTTTCGGACTAAAAATTTTCACATAACAATAGATAATATTTGCGCTTATCAAGCAATATATCAGTTGAAAAACTAAGCATAAATTAATAAATAAATTCATTTGAAAAATAAAATTGATATTATAACGAATTCGTCTGGTCTCAGACTTGAAGCAAATACATTCCAAAGATCTCCTAATTGTTAAATGTCGTCATTAAAAATTCCACACAAGAATGTTATGTCACATTAGTGCAAAATTAGTTTACGGATGCAATAAAGGAAATTGTAACTTCATTATTTCCTCAAGTAGCGATAGGAACTATGCACACTTAACACTATTTAAATTTTTCACGACGCATGCGGCTGTCAATGAGAGAACATGCGTTGTTATCATTCATTTAAGACAAATTTTTTTCATTAATGATTTATTCGATATGTATGAAAACCAAAATGTAATCTTTTATGAAGGATCAATAGATTTCAAGCAAAAGATATTTGTGCAATAAATAAACGAAAAAATCACGTGGCCTTGTTTTTAACTTTTTGGAAAACCGCAGGATACATTCAAAAGATAAACAAAAGGATATAAAATCATATTCGTCTTAGGAGGAATTTTTCATGTCTTTCATCTCAAACCAATGCTTTACAATTACATATTTTGTTAAGTTTGACCATTAAACATGATCGATCGAGATATTTTTTGAGCTGTTTTAGTTTTTTTAGTATAAATATTTGAACGTTATTTTAGATCAATATCTTTGTTAGGCTATAAGATTATTTGGAGGCTTATTTATGGACGTAAAATGAATACTTTTCGTTTCTAGTAAATTTTACTGTTAAACTAATATCGTATATCTTATATTACTCGATCTATTAGTATTAGCTAAGAGTGTATATGCTAAAGCTCAGCTTGCAAACAAACGGACAACGGGACAGACGGATGATTTACAGATGATTAAAAGTATTCATTGTTTGTTTTTTATGCATACTTTTAGGTGCTACAAAGGGAAGGACAAACTCGGTAAATCCCCACCCTCCTGTTATAGATAAATTGAATGGATAGATATATAATATATAAGGAAATATATAATATAATCAATAAGAGAGATACTAGAAATCAACATATTCTGGTAATAACATGAATTTTCTTCCTTAGCATATTAGTAATTAATGGAAATTTTATATATATATATTTATTTGATTATATATATTAATAATTGTGTCGACTTACTGAGCTAATGCTTTATTTATTGAATTCTGTTACACTACTCAAAACTTTACTGTGCGCTAATTCGAATTTACATGCAACGAATTTTTTCTGTAATCGTCATTCCGTTCAGATGGGCAACCGGGCGGAAGTATTGATGCAATATGCAATTAACTGTCAATTGGTTCAGCTCTTCAGGATTCCAGTTGTTTCAGAAATTTCAAATGCAGCCGGTAAACGTTATTGTTGCTGTCTTTGACAATAAAGTTTTGTTTGATTTCATGATTGAATCGAACTTCCCCAAACGAAAAGCATTTAAGCATTAAGTTCTGATATTCATAATGTCTTTTGCCCAAATCCAACACAAAATCTCTTGCGCGTGTAGGCAATATTTCGGTTTATACTGGACAATATTTGATGCTTTGCTACAAAAATCTCTTCCTTTTGTAGACCTAAAAATTTTTAATTCCATCCCTTAATTCTCCACCTTTGCTGTGACCTTCAAGACTACAAATTTTACTATGAACCGAGAGTAGAAAATCGGTTCACAGTCTCATATACATTTCTCAATTGACCAACTTTTTTTACACCTTTCCAAGTCGATAAAATTTACTGATCTATTAATATAAATTATGAAAAAATTATTAAATTTTATTTATGATTTATACCGTGCAGGTAAGCAATTAAAGCCAAAAATAGTGTACAAAAAAATGGTTTGAAAATCTAGTTCGGAAATTTTCTGAATTGAATTGTTCCGCAAAATTCGTATAATTCCAACAAAAGAATTCTTATCTCGAAAAAATTAAACATTTCTTGCTTTGTAATAAAGAAAAGAAAAAAAAAAAGTGTTAAATTTTCATTGCACAGTTATCATCTAATCTTTGCTCTTTTTTCATTCCTCTTATAATTGTTATAATTTATTAAAATATGTCTCTTACCTTCAGCTACTTTATATATATTAGCAGTTTTATAATCATTTTCAGTTATGTGTGCCGATGTATTTATAAAAAGTATTTGCAAAAGAAAAATTTTTATGTGCATATACATGTACATTTATAGCATATTTATGCTGACACTACAAACTATTTAAAATTGCATTTTGACACGCAAAGTACACTGGCACCGGTTCAAGTTTGTTAAGCATTTCTTTCTGTAAAAAGTAGATGCAAACAAAAAACGAAAAAGGCAGTAAAATGAAATTAATTACAATTGTCCTTTTTTCCTTCTTCCTATCTATGTATATACATATATATATATATATATACATTCTCTTACCCATTTTATTTTAAGAACATCATAATGCGTCTCTATGCCTTGTAAATGAGTTTTCGTTGTGTATATAAGTGAGTGACAGTAACTACAACGATACACTTTGTTGTCATTTTCTCTAAATGTATACTTTAGCAATTATGGCACATTGCAAAACGTATGTAGGGGTGTTGTGTGTGCACGCGTTGTACGAGGGTAATGCAATAAGTGTTTGCTTATGAAAGCAGTCGACATCAATGATATCATCTTTTGAGCTTCAATTGTAGGTTAGGTGGAATGGATGAATAACTTCCACCGTTTTTTTTTTTTTTTTTTTTTTTGAAAGATTGCCTAGATCAGTACCGTTCTTTAAGAGCTGTCTTGAAAAAAAATCCAAAAATGAAACCACAACCTATAGACCTTCCTTTCTGTTGCATTGAGATATCAGAAGATCGTTGTTATATCCTTAGAGAGCGATGGGAAGCGGACTGATGGGCCGATATTTGGGCGTATAAACAGAAAATGAAGAAACGTATGAATTAGTAGACTCTTAAAGAAGCGATTAAAAACAATAGGTAATGATTTCAAATGAAAGCAGCGAACAACTACAAACACCAGTTTGCTCGATGTAGGAAAAGAAAATTTAAAGGTAATGCCCGCAAAAATCGCTAAGCAAAATATGGAAAAGAACCTTCAAAAACTATCATCGTTCTGCCATCGTATTATTATGCTCAATGTTCATGATGATGATTTAAAAGTATAACTCATTAAAAATTGCTTACTTTTATATTTGCATTATGCTCGGCACTCATGTTAAACCAGTGGACGTATATTTCATATTTTATGCAAGAACAAAAAGTTGTCAAAAGCTTGGAAATGGATTCCATTTTCCTTGTACGCTGGGTTTAAGTGCTTTATTGTAATTTTGAAATGCATGAAAAAGCAGTTAGATTATATTAGGAAATCTTTATTAGGCTAAGCGCAATATTAATCTTAATCGAATTTGAATATATACAAAAGCCAATGAAATAATAAGATAAATACACAACTTTTTTCATTAAAACCTCAATTTTAAAAGTTGGAATAAGTTGAATAACTGTAAAAAGTAAAAGAAATGCTTTTGTAAACCTTTAATATGTAAATGAAATTCACATGGTAGTACGAAGTAACGAAACAATAACAAATTGAATATGCTTCGTCTAAATGATTAAATGAAAGCTAACTATATATATGTGCGTACATCTGCATATTAACAAACGTTTGTGCCTCCATTATGCGGTTCCCTAAGAGAAAAAAAAAATAAGAGTCCAAGTTAGCAGCAAACAATAACAAAAAGGAAGGAAGCGTTCGCTCCAGGTCCCATTTCAATTTTTCGCCAAAATATGAAAGTACTTAGTGAAATATCTTATGTTTTTGATGCCTTTAATAATTACTGAAGTGCAATTATGACCTCAAAGCTGGACTTTGATACCACATAAGGGCCCCTTTTACGTAGTTACGTCTTTGCGTGAGAGAAAGAGAGGTTCAAAAAATTGTTTAATCCTATCTAAATTTTTTACATTCATTTTGTATCAGTAGAAGTATTGTCCTTTGCCCGATTTTTGTGGAGAAATATTAAAAATTGCCATTTATTTCATTAACAGTTTTTTTTAAAATAGATGCTTATAAGGAGAGTGATCGTGAAAATATTCCGATCCAAGCTTATTCACCTTTAGTAGTATTCGCCCTTAGGCGTATATATATATTGCTGTAACCTACTTCATCAAAGTAATATCTCCGAAATTGCGACTTATAGGTTGAAAATAAAAATAAATGCAAAAAGACAAACGGACATACAGACAGACAAGTTTAAATCAATTCATAACTTGGTTCCCAGTCGTTTGGTATTACAAAAAATTTCTCTAGCTTAAGTTCTTCCGGTTGTTACGTAGATCTGCACAAGGTTGCATCATACCATTAAGCGATCTAAATTATCAATGAGAGTGGACTCTGAAAATTAATTTACGTCGCCCCAATGAATACAAACATAGAAGATTATTGATGTAAAAACTAGTAGCATTTGTGACGGAGTTAGTCGATTTTTGTTGACTGAATTTATTTATTAATTTTTCTTCTTTTTGAGTTGTCGTATTTTATTTTAAGTCCTCACTTTTGGGACTAACTTGTCCTGTTTTGTTGTTAAAAAAAAATCAATATTTGCTCTACGTGATAATTTTTTTTATTCTTGAATTCCTTTTTTTATATTTTTTTCTGTATTTTAAATATATGTAAAAAATCTCTTGACTACTTTGAAGACAATAACTTTTCAAGAGAATTTGTCGCGTATACTATTTTGATATTCGTTTTATCTATCGCTATATTATATTTCCTTTCGTTGCCATCTGGCTGAACAATAAAATTTTTAGTATAATTTTCAATAAAGATGTTTTGCTTTGATTGCATATTATTAATGGTTTGTAATGAGGCAATAAAATTATTATTTCATTTTTGCTTTTTCTTTTTTCGCTGTAAATGATACCATAAGACTTTCTAATTTTGGAATACACAAAGATTCGCTAACACGCAAACCGACGGGCGCCCACACCCGCAAACAATATATTTTACATGTAATTATAGATAAGTATAAAATAAATGATTTTATGCTCTTTTGTGTGGCAGCAAACAACATTTTTCGATGGCAAAGTTTTGCTGGTATATATTATGCAAATTATTTGGTAAGCGTGCGATAAAGAGAGAAATATAGACTGAGAAAATGCGCAAAAATCATAGTACATATACGTATGCATCTATATATATATATTCACATATACGTACACACACACAGCTATATATATATATATATATATATATATATATATAT